>WKFP01014825.1:1823804-1907880 GCA_011057875.1 Pterocles orientalis | reverse complement strand
GCACTCCATCCCCCTGTCCATGTCTCCAACAAAGATGTTAAACAACACTGGTCCCAGTACTGACCCCTGTGGAACACCACTTGTCACTGGTCTCCACTTGGACATTGAGCCATTGACCACAACTCTCTGAGTGCGGCCATCTAGCCAGTTCCTTATCCAGCAAGTGGTCCTTCCGTCAAATCCATGTCCCTCCAACTTAGAGACAAGGATGTCATGTGGGACTGTGTCAAAGGCTCTGCACAAGGTACATGATGTCAGTTATCCTTCCTCCATCCACCAGTGCTGTGGCCCTGTCACGGAAGGCCACCAAATTCGTCAGGCATGATTTCTGCTTGGTAAAGCCGTGTTGGTTGTCACCAATCACCTGCTTACATGCCATGGGCACTAATGGAGTTCTTTGGCATTCATTCAGGGCTTTTTGACATCTAAGATGTTCTGAAAAAAAACACCCACATAAACCAAACAAACCAAAACCAACTCGTAATTTAGTTCTGTATCTGTGTGTACTTTCTCACTAAAAATCTGTTTCAGTTCCATGAATTCTCCAATAACTGTCAGTACAGCATCTCCAGGTGACTCCAGAGTCCTGTCCAATCCTCTTCTTAAACCTCACACTTCTGCTGCAGCATAGCACAGGCTGTCCTTCAGTGCTGGACTGAGTTTCCCAACCATCTCCTTGTTGAACAGCAGTGGTGGGCTATTTTATGTTGTGAAGACAAATTTTAAGAGAATTTGCTTACATGTAATGGACTCTAACTTTGGGTTTTTTTTTTTGTTTGTTTTTTGAAGTGGGGAGGGTATGCAGAGGAGCAGACAGACTTTGTGATCTGCTGCCAGGCAAAGTGCAGCAGGATTGGACAGACCCCTCGGTGTTTTGCTGACACAGAAAATAGCCCCGTCTGTGGTGTATTTCTTTTGTCATCTGTGATACGCTGGTTTGAAAAGGTTGTGCGAGGAGCAGTGATGTATAAGAGTATTTTGAGAGTACCATTATATTGTACTCCTAAATGTCAGATCACTATGTGGTGGCTGATGTCTTGATTAGCTCTGTGGAAAAGCTTTCCCCTTCCCTTTCCCCAAGCAGTTCTACCTCTATGAGGAGAAGGAAGAAAACTGAACAGAAAGTGGAGGAGGGAATCCAGCTCCATATTGGGTAATGGGCTTTAATTATGAAAATTGTACATCAATAATATGGTAAAGAGTATTTGAAATAATTCTAGTGCTGATATGTGCTTCCCCCTCATCCACCCAGAAAAAATTGTATAGCAGATACAACCAGACTGTATGTCTAATCAAAGGAAAGCTGTCTTTGGATATCAGAAAAGTAAATATTTTTAGAATGGTCCTTCAGCCTATTCTTCAAAACAATTATGGAACAATGTGGGTTTCTGACTTAATCAGCTTGCAATAAGAGTGAGATGTTACCCCACAAATCATCTAGTAGAGCTGTATGTGAATAAATCATGGATCAGTGTGGAGGAGGCATGAGGTGAAAATGAATTCACAAGCAGTCACTGAGCACTCTAATATCACCAAAATATTTATGAGGTGTATTGGACTGGAAAAAAACTAATAGACATGACTAAATTGTGGTTTTGGAAATTGTCCAAAGTGATCTGGCTCCATTGGAAAGCTGGTATGCTCTTGTATGTAGTCAGCTTTCTGTGTCTAGTCTGGGTCGAGGTTTGTATCCAGTTTTCTGTTCTGCTGGTGATGTACCAGTTTTATGCAGCAACCTCTGGAACCGCTCTGCCAGTTATCCCAAATGCCGCCAAGCAGAAAGGCATGTGAATGTCCCACGGGGTCTTGTTAAGAATATTAATATCATCTCAAATTTATTGCAAGACTCACTGAAGGTTCACTAAAGTTTTAAGTGAAACTGTGTGCCCAGCTTTGAGCTTAGATGGGCCAAGAAATGTTTCTGTGTCCTGTTCAGTCCCAATTTAATACAAAACACAATGCAGGGCATGCCCAGAAACACCTCCTAGCAAACACTGCATTGAAAAAGGAAGGCACTTCTGGAGGTCATATTCCCCCAGGATCTGTTGATTACAGGATTATAGGTTTGGATTTAAGAGCTTGTATTCTGTGTAGATTCTGTGTAAAGTTAGTGGTGAATCCCATCTTGGAGATGTCCAAAGTCCAAATCAATCCACAGATTTATAGTAACTTTCTGGAAGGTTCAGACACATCATCTCTTTGCTAGAAATTAATCTCTCTGCTTACTGTTACTCATTTTAGCTCACATTTAACTAAAACCTTTCTCAATTTTTTTATCTCATGTACATGCTCAATGTCACAATATGTCCTCTGCCTTTGAGGTACTGTATCCGTTTTACTGACATCTTTCTCTTCCACACCATCAAATCCTATTGCTGTAAGTGATAAGCAGAAAGCAAATTGCATGGAAAGGTCACCAAACGTGACTATAACACACTACGTATGAAGTGACAATTCAACAGTTTGACAAAATCCCAATTGTATCTGTGTTATCACCCTGAAGCATTCACAAATCCTGAATTAGGCCTAAAAAAAAATGCGATATTTTAAATTTGTAAGATTTTTTTTTTCCAAAAATTATTTATGTTGGGCTCTCTTACTTAGCTTAATTTTGTGAACTTGTCTCCTATGCTTCAAATTGTTGAGTTTCCTTCCAGTGATTACTGTCAAGGTTTATGGAAATTGCCTGAGTTATTCAATCTCTTGATTGAAGAAACCTGCAAGTAACACAAGAGCTGTGGTTGATAATGGATTGTATCTGCTGAATAGTGACGTGATCAGCAGAGAATATTTTCCTGGACTCAGCATTTTTGTGTCATTTCCCAATTTAGAAAAAACCAAGAAGGGTGGAGAGAGGAGCGAAGCTGAGGCTGTTCCTCTTCCTCCTAAGATGCACAAGAACAGGAGAGGGGAGGGTCAGGAATCCTTAATCTACCTTTTATTCCCTCTCTATTTTTAGTGGGTCAGGAAGAGAGTGCTTTTTTGCTACCCCTCTCTCATCTGGCTAGGGAAAAGCGGGCAGACAGCAGAGATGAGTCTCATCCCTACCCAGAAGCTAACACACCAACAGAACTTCTGGGTAAGGGCAGCTGCTCCAGACCTGGGGCTAGAAAAGTGACTTTCACTTTTCACAGTGGTTGAAAAAAAGTCCTGGTTATGTCTCTTTCTCTAAAAATAGACAAATAAAGCTACTTTCCACTGCAACTCGGAAAAAAAAGGAGAGACATCTTCAAAAATTTGGTGTCTTGGTTTAGAAATGTCCACAGGGCAACATGAGCATGAAAAGAGGCAACTGAACGTCCATGTACACCTTTTTTCCTTTGGTCCGTGCTACCCACTCACCCTTCCAACCGATCAAACAAGTCTTCACCAAAAAAGAACATGGAGAAAAACCTTCTTTATCGGTTTACAAAAGCTAAAACACCACAAGAGAGGCCCAAGCGTGATAAGAGGGACAAAAGGAAAATGCTCATCAGAATGACTTCTGTGTGGACTGCGTGAACTCAAAAGGTTAAAAGCTAACCTCTAAAAATCTGGTCACTTCTAGCAGTTAATGACCTGCTAGTCTGCTAACCATCAGGAGAGGAAGCCAGGAGCAGTTAACACTTTCAGAAACACAGTTGTTGCTAACAATAGTAATGAACCATATCTTGGACTTGTTATTGTACACCATGTAGGAGAAACATAAGTGCTTCAGAATGACAGAGAATAACTGAAATATTGAGGCATATAGGTGAGGAGGACTATAGACGCAATCCAGGAATGGAAGCAGAGCACTGCAAATATAGTGGGCAAGCAGAATAGCGCCAGTGTGACCCAGAGGTTATTTTAAAGCTGGGGACTGAACATTTCCTTCCCACAGTAAATGTGCAGGAAGAGAAGGAAGAAGGAAAGGGGAATGCAAATATGTGCTGGCAGTCACTTTATGGGCTTACTGTTTCCTTGTCCTTCTGGCTGTCAAAGCAACAGATCTTACAAAACTCTGATGCCATAGAGAGCTCAGTTTCCCAGGGAATGCTGATCATAAGAATTTATCTGTCCTGAAAGTCTCTATCCAGCAGCTTGTGTTTCTCAACTTTCCAAATGATAGGAACCTCTACAGGTACTTCTATAGGTTACTTCCCCAAAAGACAGAGTGTGCAGGATTTCCTTTTTGCCTAATGTTAAACCCAAGACCATGCATTAGACCGCATTTGCCTTAACAGAATGATGCTTCAGAGCTATTTATTCATTCTCTGTTTTCAGCCTCTTAGTTATTTTCTTATTTTATGGGAACAGCCATAGGATGCAAAGGAAGTATCAAAGGATATCATTGGGGTTTCTGTGGTTGTCTGTGAAGTTTCAAGGATAGACTCTTCTTATTTCTCTACAATTTTTTGATCTTCTGTATGCAGTGACCTGACCTCTTGCTGCTCAGTATTTGCGAGACTGCAAACTGAAAGTTTTCATGTCTTTTAAAAATAGACTACTCTGATGACTAAAGTAGGACCTTGAATGTCCTTGGTTCCATTTACCTCTTCTTTTGAGAAGTCACTTCAGTGATATTTAAAAACTTACAGTGCAATATTTTTGGAACCTTGGCACATAAACTTGTCCTTTTTGCTCCTCCCTGACAGCATGGCTATCAACATGAACCTTGTCACTGTTTTGTAATAACTTATTATTTATATACATCAAACAACATTATTCAAACATTATATTTGACAGCATCATTGTTCATGCAAACTTGTCAGGTTCTGTGCAGGCACTGTTTGAGGTTAATGGTACAGATGGCTGTTTTGTTCCTGGGATACTTTTCTTTCTCTTTCTGTCAGATACCAATATCTATCTGTACAAACAAAAGATTTCTTTTTGTCTCATGTTGGATCAATTGTATTGACTGGCATAGGGACAGGGACAGCAGAAGCAAGGGGAACCCACTCTGGAGTTTGTATGGAGTCAAATCTGGGTTCATATAAGTTTCTTCTATACTGAAGCTTCAGAAATTAGGAGCGGTGATTTATAAGCTTTTGACAAATTTCCATCTGCTCTCATTCCCTGTAGGCTTTTTTTTCCCCTCAGAGTTCAAAGGCTGTCTACTGCAGAGCTGCACTGCCTTTGTGATATATAGCTGTATTGGAGGCTGTCACACGTTCTAATTTTAACACTGACAGAGCTGTAGACCTGCAGTCAAGACCCACCCCAAATAGCCCCAACAAGCAGGAAATCTATTCTGCTAAAACCCAACCAACCGATCAGTTTATGAACTCTTGTGCAAAACGTGTTCGTGAAAATAAACTTAACAACATTCAGAAAAGTTGAGTGATGAATGTTGTTGGGGGTTGGAGAGAAATTAATGCTGATGTAATTTTGCGTAATTTTTTTCCTGACTGCTCCTTTCTGCCGCTAAAGTGGTTTCATTTTTTGACTGTGGAGCAATCAGCATTTAGCGAAGAACAAAGCATGCTTTTTTCCCTGACTCGGCATTTTTGAGGTTTGTGTAACTACATATTTTTCAATTTTTCACTCTTTTATTGTGGAAAGTTACATATCCAGACATGGAAAAAGTAGCAGCATTTAGTAACTTGTTCCATCTTTAATGGTTGAACATTCATTATAGTAGGGATTATATAACACACACACACACAAAAAGAAGTAATAGATTCTAAAAATTAATAACAGGACATATTAGTTAAACCTAACTCTAATGTTGAATACAGTTCCTCCCTCAATCGCAAATATACAGTTCCTGGTGTGACAATAAGGGGCAAATATAGGAAAAATTCTTCGTCATCAGTCACACCTCTCTAACACTCAAAAAACCCCATCCTGTATTCTAATACTTTTTGAAGAAATTCATGTGCATCATTCTATTAGTCCTGCAAGCAAATCAAAATCAACTTTTAGATTTCCTCAGCATTCTCAAATAAGATTCTTTTTCATGGTAAGTGCTTTGTTTTCAAAACAAAGATGTACATAAAATATTCCCATCCTCTACTAATATTTAGTTACTTTAGAAAACTTTTATTATTTATAGCTAGAGGTAAAAAGGGAAAATAAAGAAAAAATCAATAAAAACAATAAATAAATTATCATTTTTTCTCTCTTTTCTTCCTTATTCTCTGTCCTCCAATTCCAAGATGAATTTTTCTAGAGTCCTGTACAGGGAAAACAACTTCCAAATTGTTGAACAAAAAAGCTTTTCCAAGTTTTGACCAGATTTCACCAGTCTTCAGCCACAGGACTTCCAGCTACAATTTCCTTTCCACTTCTGTCTCTGATGCACGCTGAGAAAGTAATTAGCAGTGTGTTCTCTCTTAGGTGCAAAATGCAGAAGTGATCTCAAACACACTGATGTGTTGTTCAGCCCTCTTTTCCAAGAGGATTGCTCCTACCTTCCTCCTCCTGCCAAAGGATGAATGAAGCTGGGAAAATAAAGTTTAGAAACTGGAAAAAGAGCCAATCATAAGGAGCAAGAAGTGAGATTTTGCAGTAAAACAGAACTGCTCAGAGGAAGGGCAGTGATGGGGAGGCAGAGCTTTTTGTGAGACGAGTCCCATTAGACAGAAGATAGAGGAATACTTTGAACTTGGGCTGGATGTAAAACGGATGAAGGCTACCAGGGCTGACCTTTTTTGAATTATGATGATCCTAACAGAGAGAGTTAAGTGAAAACTGATGGAAGGAAAGCAGGACTGCAGTTAACTGAAAAAAGAACGCATTTGGTTGTTTGAAGGTCCATATGTAAAAGCAGAAAATTTCAGTGGATATCCACAAATAATGAGAGGCATAATTTATCCAAGAAACCAGCCTTTCAGTTGACAGCCACAAGCATAGTCTGCCTTTCCCTAAGTGGTTCCTGGGCCTAGGTTTTGTTCTTGTTTGGTACTATGACACAAGAATCTTTTCAATCACAGCTTCTTTGTAGTGCTAGGCCTTCAAACAGTATTAGAAAAATTCATAAACAAGAAAATTAACTCTTTTCTACTCTATTTTTATGGCTTTGCATCTCATTTTCAGAAAGTGCAACAGAATTTACTGCTACGCTCCCACTGTTACTGGCAATGTTATTATTGTATTTATTGTGACAGCAGTGCTTGATAATTATAGTATCAAAGAGTCTCGGTCATAATCCCTTTGTTATAAATACCTTATGAATAAAACCAGGTTTTGTTATTGAAGAGTACTACTGTAAGCAGCAGTTACTTTGAAAGGCAACATAGAGGACACAGGTAAAAAAAAGGCCACTGAAATTCCTAAAACGTTCTAAACAACAACTAAAATTATTTTACATTTTAACACTTGTTTGTTATCTGAAACAGCAGGAATCAGCTTTAAATTTAAAGCTGCTTAATACTTTTTAATTGCCTACTAAACTATGCAGATTTTTACTAACACAGCTCTAAATGTTTCACGAAAGCATATTCTGACCATCTGAAATTCTTTGTTTAATAAGTTCCACTGATTGTCTTTTTTATATGCTGCAAACAAAGTGCTCTACTGCTAAGCTGGACGGAATTAGGCACAAGCTACACAGGATTCCAGAATTAGTTCCACTGCACGACACATGTTTTCAGAAATGGAAAAGCACAGCATGCAGCAACATGCATGTGATTTCTAGGAAACTCAGAAAAGACCTGAGAAGGTTTGGACTGCAGTCATTATACACACTGTTCTCCTAGTTTCTGTTGGAGGGAAAGCTTTTGTGAAAGAATTTTTATGTACAGCCTGTCAGTTTCAGTACATCTAAATAATTTATAAAACTCTAGGAGGTAATCTCTGCCCAGGCTTAGCCATTAGAGCGATCATAATATTATGTGGTGGGTCAGGTTTCCATATTGTAAAAGGAGACCTGATTTGTCAGTCTGTGTCACAGAAGTTAGGACTTCAGGTCCAGATTTTGCCTACGAACTTCAAGTATGTTGTAATTTATTACTTGCCTGATGTAGCAGATGTAGGTTTTCTCTATTTTTGAATCAAGGTTGATATTTGCCTAACAAGCAAGGCTTTTGCCCATCTGCCCTTGTGCTTCTGTATATTAACTCCCTTATCCTTGCAAGTGTTCAAGTTTTATTGGGAAAAGGCAAATGTCAAAAGTGTAAAGTTACTTTAATAAAACTGACCGAGATCAAGTTTCCTTGCTGGCTGCCTGCCATTGAAAATCCCTTTGTTAGCTTTTTAAAATTTCCTGTGACAAATAGAACCCTTTTCATTTATTTCTATCAGACCAAATGGGTTTAATTAAAATGTGAAAAATTTGATTACAAGTTTCATAGTATAGAAACCTTGGGGGTACTTTCCTTTAGAACCGCCTTATTTTGAGGTTACCATTATTCTGAGGACAGTTCTCATGGATACATCCTCATGGATGTAGAAAATGTGAAAGAATAACAACAAAAAAAGGATTAATTATATCAACAAATTTTAGATTGATTGTATCATCCCATTTTCCAGGGATGCTGATAAAAGTTTCATGAAAAACAGAAAACATGAGCTACTCTAGGAACAAAAAAAAAAAGAAAAAGAAAAAGGATGGCAAAAGCGAACACAATGAAATGATTAAAGTAAATGAAAGCATTGCTGTGCAGCTGGAACAAACGATTGATATACTGTGCACTGGACTGATAGTCGTAGGAAACAGTCGCTGTCCCTATAGCTGCTTTCATTGGCAATATTGAAGTTAGCATAAGGAGCTAGAAAGACCAAATGCAACGTCCAAGTAAATGTTCCAGTATTTGACTGGAAAAAATAGTGATTATGGTTTTTGGTCATCCACCCTTTAAATTGTACTGGGTTACTATGACATGTAAAGTACTGGGACAAAGAAATATTTTTTTCCAAAACAATTAGACTCCATTAAAATGGAACCTTTCAAAATGCTTGTCACCTCTTAATATTTTGTGCTTGAAAAGAAATGTGACCAGGAGAGTATAGTTTTGGTATCACATTCATATTAGAAATGTAATAAAATATTAACAAAATAGAAAAGCACAAGTTAAATTTAACAACAAAATTACCTTCTTTATGGTAGCAAGCCAGTGTGTTTAATTTTATTTGATAACGTACTGTATAGAAGGGCAGGTTGTAGAAATCCCAAGAGGTCTGACATCCAGTCTCCTTAGCCCACATCCTGCATTTTTCTGTTTTGTTGGTGTGTGTAGTAAAGCATCGTTTCAAAAGGAGGACAACTGCCAGATAAAACTTGTTCTGCCAAACCTGTCCTCTTGATAATGGCCAGCATTCTCATGTGTTCTTCGTTTTGAACTAGTTGGACCTATTCACAGTGGCTCTGTGTGCTCGGGAAAAATACATTAGTAGTGAAAATGATGCCCGGTCTCAGCGCCGTCATTATGTCAGATAACAGAACCTGAGGCCTTGGAGAGATAAGGTACTTTACAAACAGTACTTCAAGAAGTAGGAGACAGAGACAAGCCTAACACAAGCAAGCGTGGACTCATTCCAAACATACTTTCTTTTTATCCTCTAATCACCCTGATTTGATTCTCTTTGTTCCTCTCTCCTCCAAAGAAACAAAATGTCCGTGTGGTCCTCTCCAAATGAGGAACAAATAGGGTTCAAGAGAAGATTTTGCCAAAACCAATAAACAGAAGTGGCAGTAGCTGTGTTAAAATCGTATCGTTTTTTAAAAACACAAAAGGAGAATTAGTACAGCCTAGCCTTGGGCCATATCTGCTAATTTTCTGCAGTAGGGTGTCATTACAAATTTAAGAAGGATCTCAGGAGTTGATACAAACCATCTGAGCTCAGAGCTGTAGAATTACAAAGGCATTCCAGTGTCTCTGGTGAAAGGAATTAACAGCGAGGCCAAGACAGAGGTGGGAAGCCCACATGATACGGGAGGCCTAGACAGAGGTGGATGACACGAAGTTGTGAGAGGCCCAAAATGTGTGGAAAGCCAAATAGGTGCGGGAGGCCCTGGCAGGGGTAGAGGTTAAAAAGATGGAGGCCAGAAAGGTGTGGGAGGTCCCAACAGAGGTGGAGGTCAAAGAGGTATGAAAGCTCCACAGGTGGAGGCCCTAAAGTTGTGGAAGGCCAAAAAAAAAAGTGGGAGGCCCTGACAGACGCTGAGGCCAAAAATGTGTGGGAGGCCCAGGCAGAGATGGATTTCCAAAAGGTGTGGGAGGCCAAAAGAGAGGTGAAGGCTGTGGGAGATTCAGACAAACAAATCATATGTTCCCAACAATTAATCAATACATTTAGTCCTGTTTTTTAACCTTTCCAACCACTGCTTAATTTTTACATGCTTTAAAATGAAGTTATCTCAAAAACATAGTGCTGGTTCCTAGACAGCTCTGGAAATAGATCGAGAATCAGAAATTATGTGTATGTCAAATTTCCTCTGTATTGGACTATAACATAGAATAGGTGAGGTATGGCAAAATTTAGAATTGGCTCAAAATACAGATTTCTTTGTCTCATATTTAATAATTTAAAGACCAGCAGCTTATATTGCCTCCTGTACATTTTCAACTGTCAGTTCATTTCTTTGGGTCATTGTTCGAGGTACTGTCCTCTGTGTTTTGTGGAAGTTAAGCAAAGGAAGTCCTACTTTTAGCTACACTGAAAGAGAGCCTGAAAACATGTGTCCAAGAATACCACTACATTCTTCCTCTTAGATATATAAAATCTAAAAGTAGATGCATAGAGAGTTCAGAAATACATTCCTAGGTAGGATATTGCTGCTACATTTACAGCAGTTTGATTCACTGGACTAATTTTTAAAAAAACACTTCTATTCTTTCATTAAAGATGAAAATCATAAAAGTAGGGGAGGTGGAGGATATTTTTTCCCTGTTATATTCAGGGAAAGGGAGAGAAAACTATGTGCAAATAACACTGTGTGTTTAATTTTGGTGAAGTGTGGGCAAGCTTCACCGTGTCAGTTAAAACTAAGAATAAAATACCCTATGTGTATACAGTCTTTCACCTTCAAGAATCTCAGAGCACTTTAAATATACCAAAAACTCTTCACCCCATGTAGGCACAGCGCTGCTCAAAGGCACAATGAAGCTGTTGTTCAGCTGCGTGTAGAAATGCTACATACCAGCGCAGGGTAGGAAGTTAAGAATAATACCGTATATTCAAATATAACTTTTAGGAGTATTTAGGTAGGCTGAATGTAGCTACCTGGAATTTGGCCACAAGACTGAGCTTAACAGTCCTGCTCTTGTGAAAAGTGGAATAAGATCTTTAATTTTTCCATTCCCTTTCCATTAATCACCACAACAGGTCATGAGGTTTTCCACCGCAGCCAACAGTCAAGCTTTCCAATAGCCTGCTTCCTCTTAGCAATACATTACCAGGGCACCAGATCAATGCTGCCTCAAATTTGAGAGTGCCTCCTACTGAATCACTAACCCAATTTCCTTTCATGTCAGGGCTTCCCGTCTTAAAATTGACTGGCCACCCTGACCATCTAGGTGATGGTCTAATGGTCTAAGATATAATGATAACACAAGCTTAGAGCCTGTGTCTTTTTAGAGGGGCCTTTAGTCCATCTTTAGGAAATCTTTTAGGAAGATTTCACTTCTCTGACAGGCTAAGTTTAATATAAAACAGCAACTGCCCTAATATATAGTAACTTGTTATTTAAAACATGAAGGAAATTTGGATAACAAAGATATAAAAGAGAGCTAAAACTAGAAAGGATGACTTTTTAACCAAATGAATCTACGTTTTTGAGGGTTTTTGCTGGGTTCTGAACACAATTAGTGTCTGTATGTAAAAAAAAAGAAAAAAAAGAAAAGCAAAATGATAAAATCCTCTAACTATATAGCTGAAAATATCTAGTGTACTGTATATAGAGGCAGGAAGAAAAAACCTGATGGTATGTGGTATAATAAGGAATGAGAGTTCTGTAGCTGAAGAAGGCCCAAAGTATTATTGACAGAAATATTTTGCTGTTAAATTCAGTCTATGTAAATAACTTCCTCACCAGATGCTGCATTTAATTAAGATAACTTTAACAAAAATGACTTTTTAATTCTTTTTCCAATTAGAGTATAGTATTTATATTTCTGGACAAAGAGACTGATGTTCTGGAACAGTCAGAATGCTAGTGTGTGATTTAAGGAATGTTCCTAATTGGATAGTTCTGTACTTTAAGTTAAAAATTATCTCTTGCATCTTGCATTTGTTGGAGTTATAGGACACTATGGTCTCTGTGTATTCTAACAGGACTGGCAGCTGTTTCAGTGTCATCTCTTCAGGCTGATTTACCTTCTAGCAGCACACGCAACTGAAATGCCATATTTACAAACACATGCTTTGCATCTGAACTAGAAAATAATACTGTGAGAACTGCGGAAATACAGGTTTTTTGCAGGTAAAGATTAATTTTTATATAATGTGTAATAGCTTCTGCTTGCAAAGAAGATTTCTATTTTATCTTCAGTAATTCCAAGCAGTTTTACTGTTCGTCTTTGTATCACTTGGAAAGAAAAAGAAGAAATTTAATGATCAATTTCTGGAAGAGATTTATTCAGATGTCTCTCTCCTGTCTGTATTTATATTTCAACAGTATCTTACCGTCTACCTTAAGAACAGGTCTTTGTTTACTGGCTACTTCACATATCTAATTTCAGGAAGAGTTTAGAAACCTCAGGACTCTATAACTCAGCTAAGCCTGGTAAAATGTGGGTTTGATACATACATTCAAGTTTGAGATCCATGTTACATTTGCGTGGTGCTGAGCGCTGGTGCCTGGACACACTGGTCTGTGGTGACCCGCTTGTGTTTTTTTGTGTCCTGTAAACAAGGTGATGATCAAGATCCTAGGGGCTGATAGTGGGAGACACAACAATTCATAAGGACCCTCAAACTTGAGTTTGCCCACGATTTTCTTCAGTTGGAAAGCACTTTGAAAACCTTCCCAGACGGTGACTGTAATAGACATGTCAGATGTAGCTGGTAAAAGATCCTTCCAGATGCTGTGAACTGTAACAGTACCCTTGCTGTGTATTTTTTCTCTGAGCACCAGGTCATTACTACTTTCTACCTCCAGAGCAGGCCTCGGTCATGAAGGGATGCAGCACTCATTGGGGGACTTCACTCATTGTCTTTAGTTCTTTTTTTTTTTTTTTTTCCTGAGTGTCTCAAGGGAGATGAAAGAATAGCAGTGATTTACCTTTTTTTGGAGAGCTCAACTCATCTCTTAGATTTATAGGTGCTTTTGACGGTGCTGACTGTGATAGGTGTTTACCTCCAACACCCCAGAATGCTTGCCTTTAGAATATGAGAAATCCCAGACAAAGTGATGTGTAAACCTGCCTGGTATTCTATCTTTTCTGAAGACACTTCAGTAGTCAATTTTATTGGTAAACAGTGCTAGCAATGCAGTTTTCTAAGGCAAAGTCCACATTTCATTCTGTAAAAATAGTATGGAACAAGCCAATTTGAAACAAGGAACTTTACCGTTGATTTTTCTCAAAACTGCTGAAAAACCTCAGAAAGATGGATTTACTAGGGATGGACAGAACCGAGGCCTTCTAACCACTGGAGAAAATGACTGCTCGTATTTCTGTTATGGGATCTCTTTATGTAGATTGTCTAATTAACGTGTATTTGTGTACAGATGAGCACACATTCACTCTGATGAAAGCTATTTATGCGTGTGTTTAAATGAGTAAGACCAACATTTTCAACCTAAGGTGCCAGCAATGAAGCTCAGTAGATCCTGTGAGGTCTCATCCCACTTCCTCAGGACCTGGTACTTCCAAAGATGAAACACTTGTACTGAATATGGATTATTAACAACTGTGGCTGGGAAGTTCAAACATGTATGCATGAAATGTTTCCTGTATGTGTTTCTTTGGGACTCCTGGTCTATTTGCCATCAGTGGAAATGTTTTTGTTGACATTTGTGGGTACCCTTGAGTTACCTACCACGTAATCATGTGAAATACATCTAAAAACGTTCTGCTTCATCTAATGTTGTTTCAAAATAATTTCCAGTCCATTAATTGTGGTTTGCAAGCCTTTCTTTCATAGGGTCACTTTAACGTTGCTGAGTCATACTGTTCAAGCTTTCCTCTTTATGGTTGCATTTCCTTAAAGTGCAACCTTTGTGACGTCTGTGCCAAGAGGCAAATGGCTCTGTGACAGGATTTGGCTTTATGTAAATAATTCAAAATTCTATGATTCTATGAAATACCTTGAAGAACCACTTCCCTCAAGGCATATACTGAAGTCCACTTAAATAAGACTTTTAAAATGTGCTTTCCGTCTTATAGAGCTCAACACAGGTATTCAGCAACAGCTAACTGCAATCCAAGCTTAGACCAAGTGTTTCTGTAGATCATAGAACCACAGAATAGTTTGGGTTGGAAGGGACCTTAAAGATCATCAAGTTCCAACCCCCCTGCCATGGATAGGGACACCCTCCACTAGCCCAGGTTGCTCAAAGCCTCATCCACCCTGGCCTTGAACCCCTCCAAAGATGGGGCATCCACAGCTTCTCTGGGCAACCTGGGCCACTGCATCACCACCCGTACAGGTAAAAATTTCTTCCTAATATCTAGTCTAAATCTGCCCTCCTCCAGTTTAAATCTACTACTTCTCACCCTGTTGCTACATGCCCTGTAAAATGTCCCTCCCCAGCTTTTTGCAAGGACAAACTTTTGCTTAACAAGGTCATTGCCCCCAGCTCGAAGGTGCCAACAAAGAAAGTCCAGACAGAGCTAATCCAATACAGGGTCTGCACAACCACGGACCCAATTGTTTGAAAGGTTTCATGCTACCCTTCCCCCTCTTATTAAGGAGACACCCCTCTCTGCTTCCTATGCTAATTAAGGCCCATCTCTTCTGATTGGTGTTTTTTCACCTTAATTTGCCCCAAGGGGATCCACAGAACCTCCCCCCCCCATCTCCCCAGGGTGGTTTATGAGCTGGGTCATGACACTGACCCCCAAACCCCAGCCTCTGGAACAGACCCAGACTCTAGGGCCCAGCCCCAGGTCTAATGTCAACAGCAAGCACATTACCTTCCCCTTTTCAAGGACAGGGATCGGAACAGACAGAGCATCCCGAGTGCTGATATTGTCTGCACCGTCTCAACATAGAGTTCCTTTAGAGCTGAGGAAAAAACCAGATTTTATTTCAATAGGAATACAGGTGAGATAAAATAGTTTAAAGCCAAAAGGCAGCAGCCTGTCCCATTAGCTATCATCCTGGTGTATGTGTCTTTGAACTGCTCTACAGGAAGAAAAGCATTCAAATGGATGTGGCCAGGAAAGCAATTAATAGTAAAGGCATCAGGAGAGACCAGCACCTACCTCTGCTTCTGCTACATCTTCCCTGCCAGCAGGAGGGCAGATGGGACAGCTTCACCCCAACAAGGCAGTGGGGTGGTAGAAAAGTTCTTGCACAGAGGCAGACACTGACAGCTGTGCTATTAGCCATCATATTCAGGAGCAGTGATGATTTTATGGGCACTTCTCCACTCCAGTTCAATATATAACAGGTTAACTTAAACTGTGTGTGACTTTACACCTGCTTGCTTGACTATAGATTGGAGCAGAATTTAGGAGAAGCCTTAAGCAGCTGTCAGGGATCTTGTCTGTCAGAGATCTATCAATTAAACCAAGACATGACTCTGGTGTCTGCCATCTCCCAGCTGAGCCATACATCTGCCCGCATCCTAATTTGGGTATGACTGCGGTGAGTCAGGAGGCTGTACTGGGCTAAGGCCAGTGCTCATGCCTGGATCACACAGCGTATAGATGGGGGCTGGGACAGCTGGTGTGTCTCTGGCCTGCAGAATAAGGGCCTGGGCATTATTCTTCCTTAACCTTGACATTTTACCAGCCTCATAGTTTTGCAGCAATCAAGTATGATAAAGTAATTGCTTTATTTCCTCCTGTAAGGTGAGGAAGAGAGAGGTTGCAACCTTTTAAATTTTGGGAAAGGGTTAATTCACCTATGAGCCCCTTGTAGAATACTTTCATAAGACTGGGAAAAAAAAAATCCCATATTTATGGTAGAAAAGGAGGGCGTGTGCTCAAGGGCACTCAAATCAGTCTGTTGCCTGGTTCACATAGAAATAAGCTTGGACTCGTACCTCCTGCACTCTGAGGTAACATGTGCCTCTTATGAAATCATGTATTTTGTTATAAGCGTTTAAAATTCACTTTTCTTTATTTCAAGGACACCAGTGGGAGGAAATCAAAACCTTACAGAAATGTGTTTTCCCAGTTTCCTATTATTCCCAGAAGTTAGGGTCTTCCTTCTGTTGTGTCTAATTAAAAAACAAAACAAAACAAAACAAACCCCCAAAAAACAGAACAAAAACAAACAGGTTGATCCTTTCACAAGCATCGACCTGTTTTGTAACATGAAAAAGAGTCAGTGCAATCATTTATCTCCCACATTATCTTGGAGCAAGCTGCTCTCCAAGGGTAGCCAGCTTGAACAGCTCACTTTGTTGTCCACAGAGGAGAATCACTCTTCATTCCACTGTCTCTATGCCAAGACATGGCTTCTAATGAGGTAATTGTTTTGACAGTTTGACAAAAAAAAATCAAAACCCAAAACATTAAAGAGTAAACAGTCATACTTTTCTGATGACTGGGGGCATTTGTAAAAGGAAAATGAAATGTATCCAAAACTTTTCTTAAAACATCAAGACACTACTGAATATTCTGATTGTACAAAAAGGCAAAATGATACAAACCGGTACTATTAGCTGATGATTCAAATTTCAGTGACTACTTCACAGCTGTTGTTCTTAACTGCTGTGCTCTTAGGGCGTTTGAATCTCCATTGCTGCACTAATTTTGTGTTTAAGGGAAAGAAAATGTTTTCAAACCTCAATAGTTGTTAGTTCAATTTAAGACGCAGTTGGCAAAGCATAAATTGCTTGTCTTGAAGCTCCTCAGGCTTTTTAAACTGAATCCAAGATTTTGCTTGTATTGGGTGGTTGATGTGGCTGTGTGAGACATTCGCAGGGAACCCTGAACCAGCTCAGACTTATCTTGGGTTTGGCGCTCACTGCAAATGTGAGCATCAGCCTGGGCTGGCAGGGTCCCTGCATATAAGCTGGGCTTTGCGTTCAAGTTTGTGCAGTGGCTTTTTACCCTTAGGTTAGCCGCTAAGCATGTCCTGCAGGTTCTGTGTGTCTTCAGTGCTCACTGATATTCTGGGGGCTTTGGCATCTTGAGGGATTTGCCTTTTTCAAGGTAAAGTGTACTTCTCCGTATGCTATCTGAGAAAAACATTGTTAATGCCAAGGAGGGAGAAAAATATCCTTAACAATTTATTTATTTATGAAGAGCTTTGGTATCAATATGGAATTTCAGAGGCAGGCACGCGGGAATACATCCACATCTAGAATACACATATATGCTATTTTCATTTACAATTTCATCTGACTACAGTGACTTCTGGAGTTTCATATCTTATTGTGTAAGGATGCAAGAAATGTGGTGAGTGAGACACTGCGGAGATTTAAAGTCTTAAAGACCAAACTTGAGCTCAGTTTTTCATTTCTCTTATTCCCCTAGCTTGGAAGCCACTTGCACTGTTTTTAGGAGAAAAACTGTCCTGGCTGATCCTGACTGCAACTCTGTTAATTTTAACAATCAAAGTGATCATAAATACTGCTGCAAAGTTCCTGATATCATCTACTGCATCTGCCAGTACAGACAACACAGAAGTTATTTGAGTCTACTCTCAGGTTCTTCGCAGTTTAAGGTTTTATTACATCTTCTTGAACCCTGCTTGTATACCCGCTACCACTAGCGGTGCAGAATTCATGTAAATTTTATCATGATCTAATCTGCAGGTTATTTGAATATGCATCACCCTATTTACTCTCATTATGGGAATCTAAGGCTGGGGAGCATGGTGGATGTTTCGGGAACACAGGATTTGCTCCTGGCAGGTGCTTTCATCTCTCCAGGCTTTAAGCCAGCTTGGTTCTTTGAGGCTTTGCCTCTGCTTGTTCCTTGTCCTAGACAAGGTGGGGTCTGGATCGCATTACTTTTTATGCCAAAAGCTAACTTCTGCTTGCCTTGGGCTTGGGGACCAATGTAGCTGGGGCTTCTACGGCTCGCCTGGGGCTGCCTGTCTGTGCGTGGATGTCTGGCTGTTCCTGGCTGGGCTTCAGCTCCCTTGGGCAATAAGTGCTGCCCGCAGCATGGTCCAGTGCCACCACAACAGCTGCGAAAAGCTGTGGCTGTGGGAACCCTAGAGGCATTTTTTTGTCTGGGTCTCTACCTTCAGGCAGGATTAGCCCCCAGCTTTACAACAGCCCTACCATACAGATAAAAATTTGGGGGTCTTATTTCCTGATTGCAGAGATGTAAAATGATGGCATACCTGGAACCATCAGGTTCAGAGATCAGGAAAATTTGGGTGTTCAGTGGGAGGGGGCTGCAGGCTCGTTCCACAAAATGAGCTTGTGCTCTCCACAGTCTCCCAAGGGAAAGCTCTCTGTCAGAGCATGGTGACATGGAAAGAAGAGGTTTATCCTCTGGACAAAGCAGAATCTGCTCACATGAGGCCTCGCAGTGTTCAGAACTCAATGTACCTAAAAATAATGGACAGCTGTCCTCTCTGTGTGTTGTCCTCTGTAAGATCTTTTTACTGAGCTTTCTTGCTCCCCACATCCCCATTTCTCACTGTAGAAAACCCATGATCAAGTTTGATTGCTTAGCTCTATGGAACTTACAAGTTAATCTCCTTTTTCCTTCACATCTCTGCCAGGTTATTTCTATTCCTTATCTCTAAACAGGACCACACCCTTCAGCAGCAGTTTTCATGATAAAAGAGCTCATGCTGGATACTTCTAGAAGGAATTGAATGAGATATACTAGAAAAGGTGGGACACATAGGTAAGACATTTTCTAAGTCTTCCCAGGACTGATTTCACTTGTTCCAGGAAAGGGCTGCGCATATTTGCCCTGTTGAGTTTGCCATGATTTCACACTCTTTTGCATGGATTTCAGTCTGAATCCTCTGGTATAGCCAATAAAAGAACAAAGCAGAGAATTAACATGGGGGATTGTGCATGTTGGACCAGGGCACTGCAGGCCTTGTGGCACTGCAAGATGGCACCAGGTGCTGTCAAGCCAAATTGTACTGTTCATACCTTTTAATATTTCACTTTGGAAAACTGTTTTGAAAAATGCATTGACTTCAATGATGTGGTGTAGATAGTGGCAAACAGCAGACTGCTTCCGGCAAATGGACTTGTCTTGAGAAGAGATGGGATCTAGCAGGTAGTGGCTGTCTCAGCCATGACCTTGGAAGCCAAGTAAGCCAGAAAGGAGCTTACTCTGGGTGTTAGGTGTGTCACTCACCTAGACATACCTCAGTCACCACTAAGTCTAGAAGAATTCAGCCCACGCTATATAAGAAATGTCTGGTACCTTGCCACAGACACTGGAACTAATTTTCAGTCTGTCTGGCAGTCTTGCAAATACTTTGGTAGCTGAAGGGGTATAGATATTAAATGGACTGAAATATTCTCAACACGCAAGGTAAAGGCTTGGGGGCTGGCTGTACAGGTCTGACTCCAAACCCAGTGCTTTCTGCCAGGGAATAACCTGTGAACAGACTAGTTTTTTGAGTCACAACTGAGAAATAATTGGATGGTGCTGTGTTTCTGGCTGTGCTCAAATGTAAAACTACTGTTCTCCCACAACTGCTTGTGGTCATTAAAAGACCCCACAAGCACACTTTGCAAGAGTTTGAGTGTTAGTCCCCGTGTTCTGACTGGGTTCCCCAGTGCCTTTGCTTAAATTCCCTCTGCATTTTCAGCTGAATAGGTTATTTCTTATTCTACTCTTTACTAACACAGTGCTCCAGTTAATAAGGGCTGGTTTAGCACCCATTGGATCAGCATGTACTAGTGCTGGGTGAGGTCATCCTATTAAGCGGAATTTTTAAAGTGCATTAAGATCCTTCAAGATGTGAGATGTGATGTAAGGATGTCTTATTATTTTCATCTACCCTCTGCCATTTCAAAGGATCAAAATGCCCCGTACAATAACAATGCTATGTCTTCCCTTCACTTAGCACAGTTAATGTAGCACGCTTAACTTTAGAAATCTGCAAAACACTAGGCTTAGCACTGCCAAAACCTGGCATGGTTTATTTTATTCTCTTATGTTTCAGATAGATCCAATACAGTGTATGTAAAACAAGTAAGGTTAAAATAAACAATCACATTAATTTTACTTGCTTTTAAAAATATTTAAATACTTTTCTGGATTTATAACTGTAGCAGTAATAGTTTCTGGCTTCTGTCACAAGGGGCAAAGTTATGGCTTCATTTGAAACTGTCAGCCCTGCACAAGAAGCATCACTGAAAGAGATGCTTGGGTCAGACATTGCAATTAACCCGTGCTTTTTCACTGAAACCTGCCACTGAGTTGATCTAGGCCAAGAAGTCTGAAGAGTGGTACAGATTTGAAGTAATTACGTGATTTAAGGGAAGAGGTTTTCGCTCATTTTTCTATGGGATGTGTCCTCCTAAATTACTTATGAGGTTTTGATAGGCATTAACCCCCTACAAAGTCAGAAATTTCTGAAGAGCTGTGTGCCTGGTAGTTCTCCAGTCCTAGACTGATAAGCAGCTTTCAAAAACATCTCCCTTTTTTTAGGAATCTAGACCTACTTTTGAGAAAACTCAATCTCAGCTTCTGTTTTTCATAATTATGACCCTAATTTTAATCTTCAAAATTTACAGTGATGCATGATCTTCTTGCTTCATAGTGGCATGGGTCAGGATGGAAAGGGGAATAATCAAAGAGAAACAGAATCTCAACTTGCATTGATGAAACTTTATCCTGTTTATTAACTCTGCTCTGTGAGCCACAGTATATTGTGCTTGGATGTTGTAACTCTCCATTTTAGAAAATAATAGTCAAAGTGAGTGTTTTAACTGGAGTATGAGGGTTTTAACATAAAATGCGCCTTTCCTTTAAATTGATTGCAAATGTACTTTCCAAATATTTTACTTTGTAAAAAGAATTCTTGGAGGGATTCCAGTGACTGGTACTTTCCAGCTAACCAAATGCAGATAATTCCCTTTTCAAATAAGCCTTGAAAGGTTTTGCAAATCCTGGCTGTATCGTTCAGAGCAATGGCCTGTATGAAAGACTGGGAGTTAGTCCTCGCAGCTCTCACCCCTGTGCGAAAGGTGAGGTTCCCATGTTGGACATGAGGCAGAGGATTTGACCTCGGAATTGACTGCAGGGAACACACACATACTGTGGACACGAAGCATGAACATCAGTGGTTACAGCAACCAAGTCTCTCTTGTAAGTCCGGGGTTGCTCCTTGCCCTGGTTAATCCCATGGAAAAGCTGCACATGATCATAATTAACAACAACAATAATAATAAAAACAACAACAAAAACAAAACCAGAGAACTCAGAATCTTTTGTTATGTGTATGACACAACATTTCCCAGACTGTAGTGTTTCTATAGGTGTTCGCTAACCCCAGGGTTGTGGTTGGTATACACAGAAGACTTCAAATGATTTGTTAAAGCTCATTCAGAATGCAGGGGAAGAGAGGAACCTGGATTTCAACCTCCAGCTCAAAGGACAAATGAACCCTCTTTGTGGTATAGGCATCTCATGAGGTGAACTGAAAGCTGCATTTCTTTCATCATATATTATTTGAACCTAAGAGGAAAATGAGGGATAGTAAAATAATTTTCTGCAGCACCTGCTTTTGACTAACTCTCTCTAGCGGTGTTAAAGGAAGCCAATTTCTCCTTTCTGAAATATTCAGCAAAGCCTTCATCAAACAGACGGGTGAATATAGGCATGATTTCCATCTTCATTAGATTAACGTCAGGTATTTGAAAATCTGTCCTTTAATATTGCATAAATATTTTCTTCTTGAAGTAACTGCCTGGTTTTCCCCACAAGGACTGGTTTCTACTTTTTGTAATAAGACCAGCTTATGATGGAAGGGTTGCCAGTGCATGTATACCTGCAGATGTGCTCTTTGATAAGACTTAATTAGCCATCTTAGTAATTTTCTACTTAATGTGGCTCTAACATTCTTTAGAGCTTGAAGTGAGAAGTATCTGGGTTAAAGAAAACAAGCTAGCTATCCATAATCTTGCCTTGGTGATCATTTAGTTTGAATGGGGCTAATTCAATACAGAACATAGTTTTCCCAAACCTGCCTACTCTTAACCCTGTAAAAGAAAGCGTATTCCTTTATTTTCACTCTATCACCCCTAGCAAATATGTTTATTTAAAAGAAGTATATATTGCTGAGTCAGTCTCAATTTCTAAAACAAGTTTTAATCTCTCTCTTTAAAACAATTCTTAAACCTCTCACTTAACATGATGGTAAAAAAATCTTTGATAGGTGGGCCTTCTGAAACTGATACATCAACAAAAAATGTTTTCTTGTGACTTCATTTAGAGTCTCAAGCACTGTGCCACCACTTACAACAAGTAAAGAAAAGCAGCTTTCTGTCTGACCACCCAGTTCTATAACCGTGCGCAAGCCCCAGCCAGTAGCTGCTTCAGACTGCAATTGTGCAGAAGAGTTTTCAACAACAACAACCTCACAGAGTCTGGGATTTTCACATGTTCACCCTCTCAGGATGTAGTGTGGCACGTTGACTTTGTACATCTTTGTGCTGCTGGGAGAAATGGAAGAGAGGAAGATAAAAGCAAGAGGAACAAAACCAAACAAGCTCTGGGAACCGTTAGACCTGTGTGCTGGGGCTGCACTCCTGGCCCCTGCTGACTTCTCCCCTCAGCCAAATCATTATGCTTCATTAAGGCTTTCCAGTTAACACTTGTTTGTGGTTTGTGCAGAAGAAAATCATGTCTGATTACAAACACAATTCTCATGCAGGTTCTGCATTTGCTCTGTGGATGGGTAGGTTTGTCAAACAAATCCATTTGTACCAGAGAATATACTTTTTATGTTCCATTTCAGAAACAGAGCACAAGCCCATGCTGTTTGAAGAGTTCCCTGCCCGTCCTTCCAACAAATCTGGGAAAAGGTTTATCAGTAGGGACAGGCTGTCAACGGTAGGAAACAGACATCAATTTTTGGGGTCTCACACAAACTTTGGAGGCCGTGGCTCATATTCCTTTATCCTCACTCATACTTTTCTCGTCCATTTGATGGAGAAGAAGATAATGAATCTGATGGACTCTTCCTCTCGAGTGAATTGCTTATTGCCCAATTGGTCTCAGCTTTCAGCTGAGATCTGTCTGCCGTGCTGCAGTCTAGTGCAGCAAGCTTCAGCAGCACATAGAGCTACTGTCTTTATTAAACTATCTTTATTAAAGTACATATTATAATAATCAAATCAGTTATGTAGGAAATTTCTTCCCTAACTACTTAAATTGTTTTTAAATCGTAGGACTGCACTGTTAGTACTTATCTCACTAATGTTCTTAATAGGGATGAATGAGGCAGATAGTAGAGAAAGCGCCTGCTGCCCTTCCTGTTGCTTTTTCAGATAACAGACTTGATATATCCCATGTTCTTCACCCGTCTGTGTCACCAGGAGCTGAAGCCCTGGTGAAAAACATGGGTTGCTTTTAAAGTTACCACCTGAAAAGTGACGATTGTTTAAGAGGTCTGTGATGAGCTATGGAGTATCAGTGTATCTGTATTTTTATAAATACATACACACATATATACATATAAATAAGTTTATAAATGTGCCATACCCACTCACATTAACTAATCGTGAAAAGACAGCTTTGCATATTCTCTCTCAGATTTTGGATCTGCCCATACTGTGTAGCACACGTGGTTTGGTTTTTTTTGCCCAGAAGTCAATTCTCTTTTGCTGAGGTTCTACTTTCAGTTGATTTCTTCAGCACAGCCCATCTCCCTGTAAACTTTTGACCAAGGACAAAAGAATCAGTGATTTCTATTTTTCACTGTCTGTGATAGACATCTGGAGCCAGGATGATGTTAATGATCTGCTCTTCAAATCACATCAGACTGATCACCCAGTGCCGACCCTGAACTGGAAAGAGCTCCTGAAAAAAAAAGAGTTAAAACGTTCTCAGTGACAGCAATGGTAGGTGGAAACAGGTGATGATGGTTTACATATACACAATAGAAACTTTCATAGTATTTTTACCACAAGAAATTTACATAGGTCTCTTTTTCCTTTCTTCAAATGATAAATGAGAATAATTTCAGGTTAACAGCTGGAGGATTTGTTCTGCTGTAGATATTCCTGCAAAGCCTCCAATAGGAGCAGCGTCTGTATATCAAAGACAATAAAACCTTTAAACCTGCCATAATTTGCCTTTTTCCTCTCATTATGCACACACACGTACCATCAGGACTACTGGAAATTATGTATGTTATTAAAACAAGCGAACCTTCTGTATGTGTGATTATAAATTGGAAGGGGAAAAAAAATCTAATTCCAGGGAAAATATACTGATCTTAAACAGGAAGCAACTGTCAAATCTTTTTCTGATGTAATCTATAACATTAATAATATGCTTATCAAAATGGTAAATTGGGGTCTGTATAAAGTAAAATACTTTAAATTGATTTTTTAAAGATTTTCTTAAAAGATGTTTTTAGGTATAGGAGAACATGATCATAGAAAATAGAGCCTGTTTCTCAGTATGTTTTATATCTTTTCAAATATCCAAAAAAATATTTTTTTGCTATTTCATCTTCTATGTTGCAATATAAAGTTGCAGTAGTACTCTATAATAAGTCTAATTTGTTAGCCAAACAAGAGGTCAAGGTATTATCAGACAAGTTAAGTAAGTTTTCAATAACTGTTGAACTAAAAATGGGATGTTCCAAAATGACAAATCACAGTTGGAGAGAAAAACTAAACAAGTAATCCTGTTTATCAGAACAGTGGGATTCTGTCTATTGTTATATTTTTAAGTGATAAATTTCACAAATAGTTGGAAAAATCATTAAACACAGCCTTATGGTTTATTTCATACACAAATAAATGTTATGTTAATTTATGGGAGATGTAAAAAAGATACAAAGAAGAAATAATATAATAATAGGTGATACGTGTGCCTTTTTAACTCTGTAAAGTTAACTTTTCAGTGTTAAATTATGCTGTATTATTCTTAGAAGCCAGGATCAGGGTAATAGAGGTAGGAAAAATTATTTCAAATTCGAGTTTCATCACAGAATCACAGAATCACAGAATGTTAGGGATTGGAAGGGACCTCGAAAGATCATCTAGTCCAATCCCTCTGCCGGAGCAGGAACACCTAGATCAGATCACACCACACAGGAACGCATCCAGGTGGGCTTTGAATGTCTCCAGAGAACTGAGGGGCCCAGAACTGGACACAATATTCCAGATGAGGTCTTACCAGGGTAGAGTAGAGGGGGAGGAGAACCTCTCTTGACCTACTGACCACCCCTCTTCTGATACACCCCAGGATGCCATTGGCCTTCTTGGCCACGAGGGCACAGTGCTGGCTCATGGTCATCCTGCTGTCCACCAGGACCCCCAGGTCCCTCTCCCCTACACTACTCTCCAAGAGGTCACTACCCAACTTATACTGGAACCTGGAGTTGTTCTTGCCCAGATGCAAGACTCTACACTTGCTCTTGTTAAATTGCATTAAATTTTTCCCCGCCCAAGTCTCCAGCCTGTCTAGGTCTCGCTGGATGGAAGCACAGCCTTCTGGCGTGTCAGCAACTCCTCCCAGTTTCGTATCATCAGCAAACTTGCTGAGGGTGCACTCTACTCCCTCATCCAAGTCGTTGATGGATATATTGAATAGCACAGGTCCCAATACCGAACCCTGGGGGACTCACAGAATCGCAGAATTATAAGGTTGGAAAAGACCTAGAAGATCATCCAGTCCAACCATATCCAATATTTCTCAACTAAATCATATCCCTCAACACAACATCCAGACGTTTCTTGAACACCCCCATGGTCGGTGACTCTACCACCTCCCTGGGCAGTGCATTCCAGTGCCTGACTACCCTTCCTGAGAAGTAATATTTCCTAATGTCCAGCCTGAATCTCCCCTGGCGCAATTTGAAACCATTGTCTCTAGTTCTATCACTGTCTACACGAGAGAAAAGGCCGACCCCTAGCTCACCACAACCTCCCTTCAGGAAGTTGTAGAGAGCAATAAGGTCTCCCCTGAGCCTCCTCTTCTCCAGGCTGACTCCACTAGATACAGGCCTCCAACTAGACTCCATCCCATTCACCAGAAGTCTCTGGCTTCTTTTCTCCACTTCCTCAGTTTAGCTGCAAGGATACCGTGGGAGACGGTGTCAAATGCTTTTTCTGATGGTTATAGTTGCTGCCAGGACAGTCAAGGACTTTCCAGCTTCTCTGCTGTGCCAGTGTCTGCAGGGGCAGGAGAAGCTGGGAGGGGGCACAGCCCCAGTTACTAGCCCATGATTTGATCTTAGGTTTAGGATTGAGACCTAAATTGGCTGATGGTCTATTCCATAACATACATGTCATGTCCAGTGTATAGATGAGACTCTGTCCGAAAGTTCTCTGTCTTGCTCTGGGTTGTCTTCCTCTGGGTCACCCGAATCTTCAAAAGCCTGGGACACTCGGGCTCTTATCTTGGTTCTGGGATTGCCATTTTAGGACTCTCCCTGCTCCAGGATTGTTAACCAGGAAGAGGCTGAGCCTTGGTCATCGGGTGGTGAGCAGTATCACTGCATATCACCCATTTGTATATTTGTATACATTGCTATTATAATTTACAATATTGTTGTAATTCAGTTATTAAATTGTTCTTATCTCAACCCATAAGTCACTTTTCTTTTCACCCCTTTAATTCTCTCCCTGATGCCTGGGAGGGGAAGGGTGAGCAAGCAGCTGCTGTGGGCTTTGCTGCCAGCCAGGCTCAAAACTATGACATTTTAGTCTGGCCCCCTCCCCAGCAGAGATAATACGATATTTGTTTGTTTATTTGTTTGTTTGTTTGTTTTTGGTCTAGACACCTATTTTCGTAAATTTTGAGAACATATTCTGCGTTGTCAGATTTGGTTGAAATTGTTCAAGAAATTTTAAGGGTATCAGATAAGGATGGAGGTGGAAATTTTCATGTACAGTATGACTCTGAGTATTAGAAGGAAATTATATGGGGTAAAAATGGGAATTCCAGATTATTAGGATTTATAATCTAATGCCAGCAAAGCATCAGTCCAAGGATGGCTGCAGAGGCTGCCCTTTGCTGCTCTTGGTTGTGAGCTAAGGTTTCATTCATCTGAGGAAAGGGTCTCTTGGGCCTTTTCCAGATCTCCCCAGCACCTTGCTAGGTGTTGTTGCTGGAGGATGGAAAGGACAACCTGGCTCGTTTCTAAGTGAACCCATCCTGTTATGCCTTCAATGTATAGATGGAAACCACACAGTATATTAAATTGAACCTGTAAGGTGAGAAAGATTTTGAAGAACTCAGAACCTGAGTTAATGACACAGTGCAGTGGGCCCTCTTCTGTGTCACATACAGAAAATGTCACATATATACAGCTCTCAGAGCTATTCTGCAAATCCAAAATAACCCATGGACATAAGGCACAAGAGACAACCCTGGCTTATGCAAGACTATTATATTAGACTTCTGATGTTCACTAGGATAGGGGAAAGGGAGCCAAGCTGACAGTTGAGAGCTATTATATTATTTTGGGGAACAACAGGAGGGAAGGAGAAAATATGAGAAGGACTCCAGCCAGCTGTGAGACTGTTCTAACATTCACTAAGAGGTGGGTAAGTTTCCAGCTGCCCCAGAGACAGTGGGGTGGCAGGTAAGGTAAAGCTACTTCTGGTCCTATACAGACTCCTAACCCACCCACCAGTATGAGTCACCATAAATGGGAGCCAGTATATATATCATGTAAAATTAATATTCAATTATGTGAGACATAACAACATTTGAAACAAAAAAATTGCTAGTGCCTCCAGGGAAAACAGAAGTAGTTTGCTTGGATTCAACACATGTTCAAGTTCATTATATTTCTTCTGTTTAGTGCACAGTCTGCCAGTGGATTTTTTCATGTTGCTAGACCCAGAGAGAAGTGCTTGCTCAGCAGTGTTTCAGCCCCTGCTACGCCTGCTGTGTAATGTGGCAGATTTCTTGTTTGTCTCAGGCAAGCTTTTTCCACAGCAAAACTTTATGATTGGTTTTGTTTTCATTGCCAACAAGGAAAGAGAGTGTTGTCTTCTCATTGGTAATACTACTGTTGGAGTTTCTTGCTGCAGACCCAAGACACCTTGCTTAGCTTTCTTAGTAAAGAAGATGGGAAATGTAGAATCCCATTCACAGATTAGGATAAATGGCAGGATAGTGTATTCATTGTTTGGGTTCTTTTTCTTTAATTTTAGTGGGTTTTTTGTATGAGGTTTTTTTGTACTTAAGCTATTTTCTCTTCATCTTGAATGCCATTATATAATTTTCACTTCTTCTGGAAGTAGAGTAGACCCAACCCACGACTCGTAATGTGCACCTGGGATATTTTCCAAGAATAATGTTTTCTGGGGAGAAACGAAACAATGACCAGCAAGTCCATAAAGTGCCCTTTCACCCTGGTGTCCTTTCCCAATTAGGATTTGGAGTTCAGTGGAACAGATTGAAGCAGGTGCTTGAATCTATTCCTGTTGAGCATCAAACGCATTTAAATTTTATTGGAAATAAAATTAAGCTCCTTGCTCTATTAAGGCTTATAAATATAAGATTAATTACCCCAAAAATACATTTAATTAGAAGAAACTCAGCAGACAAAATGCAAAATTAAGAGTGTGAGGAAGCTCATTGGAACACTAGAAGTATTGCACACACCACGCTTTTTTCAGAGGCTCTTCAGAGCAACAGATAAAACACAAAGAAGCTGTCAAGCAAAGGGAGTTGTAATTGAGTCAGACCATGCACGTAATACCTGAGACAAAGGTTTTATTTTTAGGAGAAATAGGGCAGTTGGGTGGTATTTTGGGAAACTGTCAGTGTAAGGGTTCATGGAAGATATCTGCAGAACAATTTAAAGATGGAAAAGGCCCAGCAATGACACCCATAGCACTACTACAGCACTCGGGGCTCCTCTGTCCCCTCCCCTGGGAAGCTCTGCGCTGTCAGACTCCTTCCTTTCCTTGTGCCTCCCCAAGCCTCATCTTCCTTTTATATCCTGTCTCTGGTGGGGTTCCAGGTTTATATTTTCCAAGCTACGTTTTCTTTCAAATAATCTCCCTTTCCTCTCCTTCCCTCAGTGCTGTTTCTACCTGGCTTGTCTGACCAACACACTTGTACTTCTCTGGTGACACCATCTTTTCTCCTTTTCTAGATGCCACCTTCCACAATCTCCGCTCTTTCACAGATCTTTGCCACTTCCTACTTCTTTTTTTACTACAAAATGCTGCTGGTTCTATTATTTCTGAGGGCTGTAGATCCCTGTGAGGTGGTTTGGACTTCAAAATACAAATGTAATTTACTCACACACTTCATTCGGCTCCAGCTGGGTAGAGCCATGATGATCTGCTGTCACACTGTGTCTCCAGGATGCCCCTAAGGGCTAGTTTGACAGTTTTCATGTTTTTCAGTGGTCACGTCATTCACAAGTGTGTAGGGCCATCAGTTGTAGCTGGTATAAGGCACACTTGAACATGGGACTGCTATAGCATAGGGTCCATCACTGCTGGAGTTCACTGGACCTGGGCTCTACAAATTCCCAATCTTGTGCCCCATGGCCACCTCCCTTCAGTGTTTTTTGGTCGTTGTGACTCTAGCCTACCCTCAAGCAGATCCTGCTGTTCCAAATGCATCTGGAGGCAGAATTATTCCCATATCGACACTGAGTTTGGTTTCAGCATAACTCAAACACATTTTGCTTGCACATGTCCCTTATTACCTCCATCACGTTGGCACACGTCTTTTATTTCTTCCTTCCTTCTTCCAACCTTAGGCTGAATAATGCAAGATGAATCACCGATAAAATGGTATTTTAGGAAAGAATATGGGAGGCAAAGTCAAATTCACTGGATAAAAAGCACAGATTCTGCCTCCTGACAGGACCAGTATGGAACTGATTTATTTCTAATGGTAATCTAATCTGTAATGTCACAAAATGGTTAGTAACACATCAGAAAACATCTTCTGGAAAGGAAACACATTGCTTGGTGGTGTTGTACCCAGGGATTAAGGACAGGACATCACTTTTAAGTACATTTCAGTAATCTGGACAGCACCGTTTAATGATTTGTTGGTAGGACATTCATATACATCTTCATCCACTAAACTTGCACTACAGAGAAAGCAAGGACAGATGCTGAAACACATCTGAACTCTTTGGGGGTTGAGGAAGGGTTATTTTGTAAAAATTAAAAGAGACAAAATACGCACAAATTTGAGGGGATGGTTATATTTTCGCAATTTAACACTCCCAAATGATTGCAGTACAAGTTGTTTATTTAACACTGGATGTATTGTATGAGAAACACACATATGCACTCACCCCCATATATATATATATATATAAATTCAGACACAATTGCCTTTGTTTATAAAGGAATTATTTTCTTATTCATGGTTTGTTTTCGTTTACTTGCTTGTAAATTATGTTGGCAGGGTCTGATGAAACGTAGTAAGGGAAACTCTGCATTTCCACGCATGTAAAACAGGAAAATAGTGTGATTGTGGACAAACAATGTCTTCCATTGTTAGGAGTTTGTTTTTCTTGCTGTTACTAAACCCTTTGTAACTACAGCAGGCATTGTGATCTGAGAGCAATTTGGTGCCAGTGGTGCGTTTTAATGTTCTAAGCAAAACTTAATAGCTTGTTTCTGCCACAAAACAGCTTTGAAGCTGTCAAACAAGAGAGCTGAAGATTTCCCTCACCTGAAATTCCTTGGATATACCAACTAAATGTGGAAAACTTCAGAAAAAAGAGGGAATATCAGTGGCGGATGGGGCTGATCAAGCAGATGGCATGTCTCTGATCTCTGGTCTTACTGAAATTGTTGCCAACATAAACTACAGCTTCCTGGAGGGTGCTCCAAGTTATACTGGGATGGTGGGAGTGTGTTTATAGCATCATGTTGGTTTGGCTCTTCTTTCCCACTGTGCTTTTCTCAGCTGCCAGACCTTAATTACAGAAAACAATTAAAAACAATTAGTGTTGCTACCACTGCATTGAAATGTGTTCACGTAAATTGACTAACAATTGATACTGTTTAAAATCAAATTTTAATATTTTGCTATGGCTTGCAAAAGAGTTTTATTATCAGGGCAAGTAGAAATAGCTCAACTGCAATAATACAGTGCCTTTGTGTGTGCCCAGGAACTTGCCTGCTCAAATGGTTGGGTAAATGCAGACAAAATGAAATGTCCACAGACACACGTAGAGTAATATATCTTTATTTATAATGTGTATATTTATAGAGTGTGATACACAAATAGAAGAGCATTTTTGTGCAGATTTAATCTCCCTTGCTCTCATCCCCCCTTTTATCTATAAATATAATTTTAAAAGGAAATAGACTTTGAAAGGGGCAAGAGGCTCTAGTAAAGGATTTAAATATGTTGAACTCTCTTTCTTTCTCTTTGAAAGGAATCATCAGTCATAGCTCTCATTTAAAGTTAAGCTAAGAAACGTCTCTGAGGAGAATTTCAAACTCTCTTTCCAAACACCACTGAGCCAAGTATGGTTATTATCTGAATTTAATTCAAATCATATGAACCTTCATAGTTTTTGCCATACTAAAATTTTTTTCCTTTTCAATCTGGCAATACATTCATCAAGTTATGGGCAGACCCCACTCGCATAAAGGAGTAGTTTTGTGAACTTTATAGCTTGCAGGGTTTTCCAGGTTCAACATACATTTATGATTTTTATTTTTTTTAAATACACACTAAACAGTCCCATAACTGTATAATAACAGAACATCACTGTGCAATTAGCCTTGTGTGAGTCATAAATGAAAGAAAAAAGAAAACAGAAGTTTGAAGAGTTATCCTTAAATTGTTGTCTTTCGAAAAATACTTCAACCCTTCCAGCAGAGCTCACACTCTCCGCAGCCGGTCTCCTCCTCAGTCTGAGACGGGTTTGCCTGGATGAACACATGCAATTCCTAAAAGCCCCAAGTCCTCATTCTGGCTTGGATACTCTCCGAGGACAAATCTTCTCAATTCTCCAGTATTTTGCAAGGGGATCAGAATAATAATTACCCACCTACTTGACGGCAACCCTGTCAGGCTGAATCAATGTCTTCTCAGTGCTTGGGACATGTAAAATGCTATATAAAAATGTTAAAAAATATTACTTCCCAACCATAAAGCCAGAATTTACACTATTTGGAGGAAAAGAGGATGGGGGATAATTACAGCCTGAACTTTTAAAAGGAGGTACTCAGGAAGGGCACAGTCAGCAGAACAGCAGCCACATCCAGGGTCTCCAAAGACCTCTGTGTTTATGGGCACTCCATGGTTAGAGGTCCTGGAAATTTTCCAGACCTGTTCCCTGCACCTCTACAAGTAAGTAGAATATTTTCAATTAATACTCCTTCTATGGAAAATATGTTGAAAATGCTTTCTCAGCACACCATATATCCACAACCTATTCTATAGATTTTCCTATTCTTCTCTCCAAACAACTATGGCTGTGTCTGGTGGGCTTTTGGGGCTTTGGCATCACAGCTGGGTGCTCTTCCAGCACTTTGTTCTGCCCACTGCCCTGTTCAGTGCTACTGTGAGCCTTGTTACTTTTGATTGTTGTCATATGTATTGGTCTGGATACGTACTCTCTCATTAATTCCCAGCTTAGCATGTTTATACTGCTATTCCATTGGAGCCAGGGTTATTCAGTTTCTAGGAAACAGCTATTATTTATCCCTTTGGATACTGCCTATGTTTCAGAATTATTTTCATCTGTGTCATATTTCACTGAATGGATTTTTTTTAAATAAAAATAATTTAAAAATTATTGCTGCATCATAGCAACACCCGCAGCAACACAACAATATACATGGTTAGCTTGTGTGTACCAGAGTTGCAAAACAGCACAAGTTGCAATATATTGACAGTAACCGTAAGTAAATGAAAAAAAACCCAAACAAAATATCTACATAAGGACCGAAGCTAAAACTTTGGAACTGAATTTGAACAACAGACTTCAGAGTTGGGAGTTTAGGCATCCAACTACCATAAAAAATGAACAGTAATTCTGTGGCCTTTGGCCTCACAGTTCCATCCTGATTATGTTTGTGATAATGTAATAATCTTCTGTTAGGAGGTATTCCTCCTCATGCCATATAGCAATGACTTACACATCTATCTCTAGTCTGGTCTGGTATTTTTATAACAAAGAAAGGGTGAAAACAGTCATGATCCACATTTGATAAATTGTTTACATTAACCTTTCTCAGTGAATGGCCTAAATACCAGCAAGAATGACGTGCCCGAGAAGGATTTCAAGAGGCAATCTTTTTTTTTTTTTTTGCATTGGTCCCATAAGAAAATCATCTGGGACTGTTCAAAATGTTTCTTATTAAATTTGCGTAACACAGATACAGCACAAACTAAAATTTGGCTTTATAGGTATTTTATAAACTTCTCAGTGGAAAGCCTGAAAGCTGACCTTTGATAATGGCTAAATTCCTGTTTAAAAAGAGGCTGAAGGCTCATAACATGGGCAATTATCTAAGAGCTGGCAGGACTTCTTTTCATCTTTCATATAAGTGTAGTTGGAAAGAAAGGTATGTTTAACACCATTTTATACAATGAGCCTTCTTATTTCATTAAATTCAGGGGATATAAAGAGTGGATGGAGAAGACTATACTGTAGGATGTATGAGGATGCAGTCAGATCTGGGCTAAGGCTGCCCAGGTGGTCAGAGCCTTGCCATGCACCAATGGGAGCACTGGTGGGTTCACCAGTTCAATAAGCCTCCAATACCAGAACTAAATGAAAATTGCTGTAGCCTTGCACAATTTTCTTGTGCTTAATACATTCTATTGAAGAAGGAGAGCAAAGAGATATTCTTTCAACAAAGAAGCAAAGAGCCAACAATTTTTTTTTTTTAACACAGTGGAAATGGACTTCAATATACATTAAGGACAACAATACCAAAAACTTGAGGAGATGTTGCAGATTATCTCCTGGAAACAACCTTTAGGATAAGATCCAGCAGATATGACCAAACATTTTATCATATTGCAATCTCCCCGTTAGTGTAGGTTCTGCATCACTTGATGATGTCTGTGAATATTTATAGCACCACTTTGTTTAAAGCAAGAGTCAGTTCAGGGAAAATCTGAATTTGCTTTTCGTTTTGTTTCTTAGGCCCACAGAATTTGGTAAGTCATTATGAAAGACAATTTTGGCAAGCCAGGTAAAACCTGACTGTATAATGAACAGTGATCTTACACTCTGGAGACATTTCCAATACTTGACTAGTGCAAACACTGTACGCACACGTGGTGTCATAACAATGCAACCATTGTGCACTTTCAATGCACACTTCATTTTGGGGAAAAAAAAAAAGATAATTTTTCATAAATAATTTCTTCTTTACTGGGTTCTTTCATGCGTATGAAACCCCCATGTGAATCCTTACACTGATAGAAATACTAATATAAGTTATTTTATTGTTACTATTGCTGTAGTATCTGAATGTTTCACTATATTTAACATATGTTTTATGAGAGCACCCAAGGGAAATAAACCAGATAGAAACCTTTATCCCATTTGGGCACCAACAAAGAGAATAAATTAAAACATACACATAACCTTCCAGCTAGTTCTGAATTAGGTACCTGTGCATAGCAGATGTGAGAAGGGCAAGAAGAGCATCCCCTGGTGCCACCCAAGCAGGCAGTTCCCAAGGCAGGACTGTCATGGGCTGTACAACGAGAAACCAAGAGCAGGCTCTCCCCAGGCTTTTCATGTTCTTGGTCGTGGCAGAGGAGCAGAGTGGCTGAGTTGTGCCAGCCCAGAGTTCTTGCCCCTGAACAGTGATGGAGTAGGAGAAGGGTAGACCTGACGGACTCTGTCACCACGTCTCCTCACCTGCTCATCATCCTTTGTAGAGATGCTCTGGTTTGGGGAGGGGCTTAGATTGTCTTACAAGCAAGAGAGTGTAAAAGGTTAGAGTAATTATACACTAGTCACGTTCAGGAGAAATTAATGGAGAGTAACAAAAGTGGTATTAAACTTATCATTAGATATTTACATTTCTTTTCAAATGTGGCTTTCTAATTGCTATTTTTTTAATAGAGAATGCTTGAATACTGAGTTATTACTGCAAAATGGTTTGTTAGAATTCTTATGGCAATTAGTGTTTCCTCCACATACTGATCCCACCATTCTAAGGGAAGAAACCTCACAAAATGCCCATTGTTAAAAATCGACAGACTGATTCAGACTGTTGGAACTGCAGGAGATTACATTTAACTAAGGCCAGTTAAGTTAATGCACCTTATGTAGGAGAACAAAAAAAACAGGAAAAAATTGTTTGCTCATTGGCTCATTTTCTTTTCCCCAAATTCCACCTTTGGAAATAAAGTATTAAAGCAATCATTGTACTTTTTGGGTTTATTTTAGCACAGCCTGTGCTGAATACAAATTATCGAAAAGAAAAAAAAAATGTGTCAAAGCTGATCTGACCTATACCAATAAAAAAAGCTAGACATTTGGTAAAATTCTGGTAGTGTTGAGATCAATATAAAACCTTTCCATTATTTAAGGCTTTATTCTGAACATTTGTTGCTTCATTTAATGTAAAATCTTCATTGCAGAGTGATCACAAAAATCTTACAATAATCTATACTGATAAAATAAATATTCACTTGCAAATATATATGCATATATAAAATATATAGTGTGTGCATATATAGATAAGGACATTATACAGAAGTTACAAAGTCATAGTGCTTCATAAGAAAATGGAGAAAGAGTAACAAAGAAAGCACTACTAGTGAGGTGTCTCGGGATATAAATAGCTCTTGCTGAAAATATAACAAAGGCTGTGTTGTGTGATCGTGTGCTTGGATCCATCAACACGTGAGCAGGAAAGCAGCCCTGTGATATATAAAATTCTGAATTACGTATTTCAAAATCTCTCCATATGCATAAAAATCATATTTTATTTGTATATTTATGCTAAAAATAGCTTTTGTCACTTCTTTACGAGGAGAAATAGTATGAGAGAACACACTGAATTGCTGAGTGTTTTGTGTCATTAGTAATGTTTTTGTTCCTTCATCAAAATGTAAAACTTATTCTCATACCTAGTTCTTTTAAGCTCTTTGATTACATATGTTAATCAGTAAACACTGGTATTTCATATCATTTTGAGCCTGAAATATGGATGATTTTTGGGTTGGAGTGTATTCTATCAGTGTGAACAGTTTTATTTAAAGACTGAAAAATAATATGCTTTGTTTTCCTTGGGTTTGTATTTCAGTATAATCACTTGAGATTGTGGTGTTAGGTCCAGGTCTGAACAAAATCCCCAGAACCTCCTACTGGAGAAAGTCCCACCTCATTTTGTCTTGTTTTGGATCCTGCAATCACAGAACACTGCAGCAGCTCTTCCACCAGCTTGGATGTGCCTCCTGGTACACTGTGAGGCAGAACAAAGCTTACACTCATTTTTTACGTAGGTCTCTCTCATATCCAACATAATACATTGTGCAAGGGCGGGATAAGCTTTGGGCAACAGAGAGAGAATTTTCACTCTGATCCTCGGTCAACTAGTAGATGTGATTCATAACTGACCCTGTGTAAAATTAGAAATTAATTAATCTTACCTCTTAAACAGGTGCATTACAATCACTTGGGAGTGGGGTGCTCCCAATCTGCCTTCAGGACGTGCATTTTGGGGCTTGGATCTGAAGTTTCATTTTGAGCTGTCTATAGGTCTAGTGCAACCTTCCAGGAGAGCTTGTGCTTTCCCTTTCCTGCAAAACTAGCCGTGTGGTCCTGAGCCAAGCTTTCCTTGCTGAAGGCTGAATGAGCCTTTCAGACACTCTTGGCAGACCTCGTGGTAACACAACACGTGTACCAAGAGGAAAAAATAATCATGAGGACATGGAGCAGATGAATGGAGCTGTGGGCTGGTTTTAGCCCCCATTCACAAGTTCCTTGATCATTTCCTAAGCAATTACGCGGGCGTAAGATCTGACCACCGATTTTCCTCCCTTCTCTTTGACCAAGGCGATTTCCTCTGTAGTCTCACTATTCCTTGCTGAAGTTACTTGCAATCCTATCCTTCCCCAGGCTGTTTTTGTACCAGCCTGCCTGCCCAGAGTCTATTGCTGTAGCAGTCTCAGACTCATTGGGGAAAAAAGTCCTTAAAACCTTACCCAATCTTTTCCTGTTATTCAGAGCTCACTTTGTTATAATCCATTGCATCCCTCTTGCAAACTGAGCCTTTTTAGGTAGTCCCACAATTCATGCCAACAGCATCTTTTAAAAGAAAAGTGGATGCTTAAAAATAGGTCCTCATTACTGTGCCCTTAGCTGTCTTTCAGTCCTGTTGGATGTCTGTGTAACAGAACCATTATGTTAAACAAATATATGCTCCACATATTCAAGGTCAAGTTGGTTAGCTCTTTTCTGATTGCATAGTCTGTTGCTGGATAAGTCTTGCATCTGCAACAAAGGAAAAGCATCTTGATTTGTAAATACGTAAATAATTTAATGTGGTCGTGGAAAGAAGAGGAGCTTAACCAAGAATGGCTTTAATAATGTTGACTAAATGTCCATGAGAACAATCTGGAGCTGTAAAAAACTCTGACTTTTGTGTTGTTTAACTAGCAAGTGTTTGGGAATGTATTTTTGATTAAAATTTACTGTGTCAGCAACAGACCTACAGCAGATGTTGGCTGGTGAGAGCTCAGGACCTGAGTCCTGGACCTAGAAACCTTTTCCAAAACTTGGAGCTTTGGAGAAAAGAGAAAATTTCAAGTGCATTCAATTTCAAAATACATGCAAGGACAAGGGATCTCAATGCAATTGTATCTCTGCTGCTGTCAGGCTAGACATGCATGAACTTGCTTTAGTGTTTAGTGCACACCTCAGTATGTTTGTGATGTGCACTTCATCAGTGCCTGGTGTTGGTGCAGTATGCTCATCTTATGCAATGCAGAGCTCAGTTTTACTGCTGTAATTTCTAGAAAGACACTGTCGGGGGTTACTGAACAATCTCTGTGCTGTGCAAATACTATTTGGAGACATAAATGCATTCTCCAGTTGAGATCCCTGTGGGAAAAGCTAAATGACCAAATCTAAGTCCCAGCCTGAGCTGCACATTCAGCCTATTCACTGCTTTAGTAGCAATCTTTGGTGCAGGTTTGTAAAGTGTACAGCAACCCTCCAGCCAAGACCTCATCTAGAGCAGTACCCCCCCCCTTCTCTTTATCCCAAACGCCACCATTTGTTTTCCCAATATCTAATCATACTTTGTGTATCAGTCTTGTTATGTTAATCTTGTAAGCATAATCAGTGGCATAAATGGATTTTCAATGCCCGTTTCTTCTTTTTTTATGGGGTTCTTGAACACACATAGGTGACTGCTTATGTGACACGTCCAGCCAGCCACTGGTTTAAAAGCTGGTGTTTTGCTTTCATTGGCATCCTAATTCTTTTAACCTTAGAAAGTTTTCTTACAATAAGACAGAATTGAAAACCTTTAAGACACATCTTAACCCAGTGAATTTAACCAAAAGTTCTCTTGCTTCCTCCTAGGTTTTTATGGCTTTCAATTAAATTTATTATACAGTAATGAACCATGCAGGATCTAAGCTGACCCATGATTTACTTTAATGGATCATTAAGTTGTCAAGTTCCCCCTTCTTCTTTCTCCCTTCTGATATTTTCTTGTCTTGCCAGAATTCTCATTATCCCAGCTATTAATCCGTTTATTAACTTTGGAAAAGAATGTATTTCAGTAATGAACACTTAAAAATTAATGATCACACAAATTAAAAGTCTGCTGTAAAAGAGTAGAATACAAATAAGTTCTTTAAGATGTGAGTTTTATTTACACTCCAGATGAATGGCACATGGACAGTGGTTAAAATTGGTGGCAAAATCAGAGTCACTCAAGAGTCTGTTCAAACTATTTAAAGTTTTCTCCTGACTTCAGCAGTAGATTTACAGAATTCAGTCTTATAGAAAATTACTAAAAGTTTCTCTTTCCATAATGTTACTTTAGAAATAATATTGTAGATCAACCACAACAGAGATGTATTTTGAATACATACATTCTTCCATAAAAACATCAGCGGTGCCTTTCATTCTTGTAGGCTTCAAAGGAAGAACTTGAATTGCAGTTCTGTCAAAATAAAACACTGAAGCCAGTGTAGCTACTGACAACCTCCCATTTTGTGTCCCTAGTTTTCCTAGAAAGTATGATCGAATACTTAAGACCTAGTTTTCCTAGAATGTATGACCGAATGTTTAGGACCTAGTACTGTTGAATGTTTGGAAAATGTATGTAATAGAAATCATCCTAGAACTGGCTGCTCAGGTACAAACCCACAGTATGCGGGCAAAGCAGGGGAAAATTACTACACCAGACTATGAGTGAAATAATTTGTGTTTTTATCAAATAATGCATTTATAATCTGTAAATAATCAATTTATTTTCCCTTTCTGTACACATTTCCCAGAAGATGCTACTGGGAAAATAGCTGAATTGACACACACGTGCTCATTACTTTCTTCTGGCTGAGATATTCATTGTGCCTCCTGTGAGACACCAGTGTCCCAGAACAGCTCCCCGAGAGTCCACAGTTCTGTGTTGGCCATGTTTCAGGAGAATCAAGCAAGCTGGTTTTTTTCTCTTTCCTGTTTTGATCCATTCATAAAAGTGTTGCTCTTAAGGATTTTGGGATTTCCACATATGTTAGCATTCATATCAGTTTACATCACAAATTACTATCACTCTTGCTCAAACAATATCAGCCCTGTGCAAGTTATAAATATCTAACAGGAGTAAATGATGTATTTTGCTGTTTTGCTTTCGTGGCAGATGTCACAGTATTTGTGTTATACTGCAAACGAATAGGAAGTGACTTAGTTTTGTGCTTGTCTGATGGGATTTGGAAAGAGCAATGCAAACTTGGAGGATTTCAGGTTTCGTGAACCTTGAGTACTGATCACTGTGGAGACGTCAGTGAACTAGTATCTACATGTTGGCCTGCACACTTCAGTCTAAGAAATTGTTTTGCCATCTAGTTCGCTAATTTGATTCATTTTGAAATTTATTGACTAATTTAATTTGCTGCAGATTTGATCTCCAGTTGAATTTCTTGAGCAGCAGTATTCTTCTGGCTGCTAAGATTTGCGGACTGGAAGCATCCTGATGTGTCCTGACTTCATGCCAGAGCAAAATCTGGGTGCAGCCCAGTTTTTTCACAATATGTTGGGCACCATGAAAAGGAAGCCCCAGCATGTGTCTTATGAGTGAGCCACAGCACAATCTGGCCAAGTCCCTGGTCTGACCTACTGGAGAACAAGTCTCCATGCAGAGAATGTGGCAGTGCACCCTCAGTACTCAGCTCAGACAAAGTCTATACTATGCAATGTTGACAGCAATACTTATAACACATTATGAAGTATGGACTGTGCATGGAGCACTATTATACCAGCCACAGAAAGAGGAAGCTTTACTAAACTTGTGTACTTTACCTCCCTTTGAGCAAAATGGCTTTAATCTAGCAGATGTCCACCACCTTTCTGACTAAGAATAAATTGCTAGAAAGTGTGTCTTGGTCCAGGATACTCTAGTGCATCTTCTGAATCCTTCACATCTACCCCATGGTTACTTTTCTTTTACTTGATGTGGATATTCACTCAATCACACCTGGGTTTTATACTTCTAACAGGGCACACTGATCTTACTAACATCTGAACTTGCTGGATCCAGTAGCTTCCCTTGGTATTGCTTTTGTATGAATGCCTCTAATAAATTCCATCTATAACTCTATTCTTACGATATCTATATCTCTGAGTTAGCCTTTAGATGAACATGAAACTACCCCAGCAAGTCCATGACCTAAAAATGACCTGCAGTCGTCTTGTAAGGATTTGTGCTGAACCACATCACAAGTTATTCTCCCTTTCTAACAATTTATAGGCCAGTGGGAAAAGGCAAAGCACTTTTTCCCATAATCCTTCTCACACAGGCCAGAGGCAAGCAGTCTCAAAAGGGTCCAAGGTTTCGATGCTTTCATCTTGAGGCTATGTAGAACAACTTCAGAGCTACATCTCTCTCTCCTGCTCATTTTATTAATTTCAAGGATTTTAATGCGACCTCCTGGCATTATCTCAAAGCGTGTTCTTTAAGTTAATAAAATTATAATGCTAAAAGGATAATAATAATATATTTTCAGTGTTATAGCTCCTTTGTGCAGATCAGTGGGTGGACCCTCTGCCAGGCCATCTTTGTAACATTTGATAGCAATCATAGATCTCAAAACCTCATACAAACTGTAGAATATTAAGAGCAATAAGACCAGTAAATTCTAGTTTGGTAGTATTTATTATTTTTTTGCTTTCTTTGAAGAGATTTACTCCCTCTTGGAACAAAGAGAAGAAACAAACAAGAATAATGTTGCAACATGTTTACCAAAGTTAGGATGCCTAAGTTTGGGATTCAAAGGTGGCAATCTGGAAAACAGCGCTGTTTTTCTCATTTAATGCCCTCTGGAACTCTACTTTATTTCTGAACAAGGCAGCAGCAGCAGGTACATTGTGGATAACAGCTGTGCCAGCTCAGGACTGTCAGCAATTCCTGAAAGTCTGAAATGTTATATACAGGTGATGTTATGATGCTCAAGCCTCTGGTCGTTGCTGTAAGACAATAGCTAAATGCTTCTCTAGACGTCTGAATCAGATGAACAAGTACTCTGTTTTTCGTTAGTCCTTGACCTTTGGTACTACTTTTCTGGTGGATTCGAAAAACCTATTTACAGCCTTCGAGCACCTGAAGCAGAGAGGGATATTTGTTGCCACTTCTCACCTTTTAGAACCATCTCAAAAACCCCAGAGAAATACAGAGTTGTTAGACAACTGCATCTTATTTTCTCCTTGATGTGTTTTCAGAGGTTAGCTCATAATTTCTTAATTCTGTGTTCTCACCCTGCTCAGGTTCAAAAGTTCTTGATGCCTACATGAGAGCAACTAAGGATGCTAATTTTGCTTTTTGTCTAGCAGTAACCTTGGATCTACCAATTTACATAACTTTTCTTCAACACCAGACAAAAAGAGAACAATAAAGCCCTAATTTGAGAGTCAGCCTTTCTAAGATTAAAGGAAAAAGATTTTCTTATTATTCTTAATTAATTCTTATTATTAAATTGTCAAAATGTTTCTGCAGAATGGGTAGCTATTGCAATACCTAAAGTTAAAATTTTCATCTTTCTCCATATCATCACCTGTACTACTGCCAGGTCAGAAATTTTTCTCAGTGTTCAGATTCTTGTACCAGAATTTATTTCATTTGTTTACTGGATAAAATATCCCCAAAGGTCACTTTCCATCATGAATACAATTTGCAGCAATCTGGTGGCTTCTTTCCTCGAAATTTGTCTCTCTTTATTGCCTTAGTGGTGATTATATAATTTTAGGAACACAGAAAGCTAAAATACAAATTCAGAGTGAATCTGAAAATTCTGGCCTTTGGGGGCAGATCAGTTCTGTGACCTTCAATTTTCCAGGTGCTAAATAATAATAATTTTTTAAAAGTGCTAAAAATTTTAGCTGTTGTAGCCCTTAGGATGTCATACGTACTAGAACAATAGAACATTAATGTCTTACCTCAACAAAGTCGTGCTGTGTTGTAGATACCCAGAGATGCTTGCAAATAATTTAGTTTCTTCAATTTACGTAACTTAAATAAGATTTTCCCCTGGCAGATGGAACACCTGTTATTATTGCCTCAGATACAGATTAGTATTCCTTTCATTTAATTTCTCTTTCAATAGTTATTTAATCTGTGTAAATTAATTTATAATCCATTATGCCTTATTTGTATTACATTATTCTTTATTTATTGATTGATCCATGTGGTTAGGATGTAGGTAAAGTTCTTTTCAACATATGGTTGTGAATTCCTGCTTCTCCTGAGGTGCTCCTGGTCCTGGCTGAAGTGAGAGGCACACCAATTTGTGGTTCTAAGAGGCCAGTGGCTAGAAAAGACACCAGGAAAACAAAACGCTCTAAAATGATCTGGAGGAAGGATTTACGTCCTACCAGTCAGGTTCTTCTAAAGACTGTTTTTACAGTAGGTTTTATACATAAAGCAAGCAAAAGATTGCTTTTTCCTTTAACTTCTAAAGGAGTCTCTCCACCCTCAACTTCTTTTTGTAACAAAGAAGTGCCTAAAATGCAAATTATTTGGAGGCTAGAAAATGCCTCTTCAGACACAGCACTAAAGAAATTCCAGCAGCAATAATTAAGCAATAATCCCATTAATTATGCTGATTTCTCAAGCACTGAGATACAAAGGGGTCTGAATTCATCATAGGTCCCGACAGTCGTACTGTGAAAAATATTTGAAATATTAGCTCGATTTTCACAGCAATACAGAAAAATACCTTGTTCCTGGTTATCACAATGGAAATCTGCTTTACACTGTAGAAGTCTCTGAAGTTGTGTGGAACTGAGGTCTTAGACATTCCCAGTAAGCATGAGCATCATCACACCTTTGGGCAGCTTGCAGCATGGGCACGACAAACAAAGCGATGGTTTTAAGGTCTCATGAAAGTAAGATGTAAGATCTCAACAAAACACCTTTACTTGCTGGCATTGCCCTTCCAAAGGCTTTTGTCTCCAGCTTAGCTCTGCACAAGTTTGTTGCAGGAGGGAGGAATGAGGGAACTCTCTCTCCTACCTCATGAGCTGACATACATGCAGCATGGGGACATCCCTCCCCACCCAGGTTAAATCTACTCCTGGCCCTCCAAGAGCATCATGCTAAGGTCGAGTTAAAGGCTTTGCCTTTCTCTTCTGTGCGGTTGGAGTCGGGCATGCTCTGAGCCCATTGTGCTTACCCTCCCAGAGCAACGAAGCATATGAGCTCAGGGCTGCCAACCATTTTCAGAGCACCTGGCTGTCAAAATTCCTCTGAAAATTGTAGCTCAAATTTTTGCATTGCCTACAAATTCTGGAACTACTTGTATAATATTACTGATTTATTCTACGGGGGAAAAAGGGGCTGTGTCCCTTAGAAGTGTGCATTCTAATATTCTTTAATGATGACGTCTAGAGAGCTGAACCCTCAAATACGGCAATATTAGTGTGTTAGTGTGTGTGAAAAGCCAATGGCTCTTTTCTCACCTATGTCCATCATCAGGACTGTTTCTTCAAGGGAGAGAATCTGCTTTCAATTATTGCTCTAATCTCCCTTGTGGGCAAGGAAGTGGGAGAAAGTTTGCTCTTACACATAAACTGTTGGACCTGTAGTCTCGTAACATTCAGTATTTACAGAATTAATCCTGTAAATCAGAGCAATTTATTCAGTTCTGTGCTATACATTGTTACATTTGCAACAGTTCATTTCTCCCTTCTATATATTTTCATATAGTCCCGCGTTCCTCTGGGGAAGCCTGAACTTGAAAAAACGTACAAGGGAATATAAATGATCTGCCCTTTTCCAGCTGACTAATTTGAGCCATAAAACACTTTAAAATACAAAGGAGACTTAACATCTGGTCAAGTTTACTCATCATAAACACACCTGAATGAAAAGCACTTCTTGTTCTGTGGAGCAGAGCCAAATGAATGATAGGCTAAGACAGACATTTCATGTTGTTATATGCAAGAGCTCTCTTCTTGCATTTCAATGGCTAAATTAGAGGTAACTTGATAGTAAAATATGCAGGTAGCCTCAGGACACATCATATATTCTTTTATTCTGAAACCTTTCTGTAATTAAAAATGAAACCTAATTACAAACTCCTCATTCTTTTTCTCAAATGTCAAAGAATTGATGTTTTTCAGTGTCCTTGTCGAGTCAATACAATAACAACATCAGGTCTGGAACAGTGATGTAAAATTTGTTTTCTTAACAAAATTTACACTACAAAAATATTCTACTCAGGAAGGAAAAACAAAAGGCGATATAGGAATGGCCACATCTGACGTATCAACCTTACTATGTTAATGGCTTTCATTGTGGCTTTCCTGGTGTTTTTAGCTGTCCCACTGCAAAAATACAGATCTAGATGACAAACTCTTCTCCTTTTCCTAAATCTTTTCCGCGGGCAGGCTGCTGACAGCTCTCCAGCACCGCCCTCTGTGCTCAGAGAAAGCAAACAGCCTCCGCCAGCCCCACAGCAGGAGAAAGCTCCGAGGAACCAGGCCAGTGCAGGATGAAGCAGTGTCTGTGCCCAGGAGGGAAGGATCCCTTATTGCAGGACTTGTAGCCCCTCCGAGCAGGGAGCAGGAGATGTCCTTCATGGGGGGAGAGGGATGCTGAGGGGATGCTCAGAGCTTGCTGCTGTGGTCGGTGGTCCCCGGCAGTCATTCTCTGCTTTTTATGGATTTGTAATGGTGTTGGGGCAAAAATAATCCTTGTGCTTCAGCAACACCCAGCTGCTGTAACTGGTAGGGCTGTATCAAGTTGTGATTGTGTCTGGGGAGAAACAAAAATAAATCTGTTTTCTCAGATCTCTGAGATATCCTGCTGGAGCCAGGTTCTGCTGGTGTAATTTGTGCTGTTCAGGAGCAGCCCTGTTGAATTCACTGCAACTGTTTGCAAGCTAGTGTACCACTCAACATGAGTAAACATGCCGGTGTCTGGCCTTATATAAATACAAATCAGCCTGGAGACTGTAAAATAAACACAAACAACATTCCTTTACTCCAGCTCAGAAGAAAAAAGAGGAATGGAGAATGGTTGAACTGTTTTCTTTCCCCTTTCTTGACTAACATACAAGTATCCCTCTGGATTTCAGAGTGTATCATTTAATAGTTATTTCTACTAAGCCTGAGTCTATACTGGCAAGAAAGACTTTATCTTTCTTCAAAGAAAGGTTACATATCTGTTGCTGTAACCTGCATTTCTTCCTGCCCCTCCTGAGAATCACTGCTGGCGTTTAAATCCCAAATGCATGAAGCTGTGTTGCCAATGCACCATCAGGGCATCAACAACATTGGGTCTGGTTCTCCCTGTCCTGCTTTCATCAGCCGCCTTTTATCACTCTGATTATAAACTTTAGGGACAGGAGTCTTCAGTCTGTGTTTTGCAACCTGGCGTGATGCAGACTTGGTCTGTGACTGAAAGTCAAGTGTTACGCAAGTAGCGCATCTAAAATTCAAAACCCTAATAGTTTATTCCCTTTTTGTTTGCAGACGAATAAAAAAAAAAAAGCAAGAAGTTTCTACTTGTGTGTATTTTGTAAAACCTTAAGAAAACAACCTTACATGGCCCCAACCAAGTTGAACAGTATTCTTTAAAAAAGAAAACAGTCCTAAATTAAGAGTGGAATTTTAGCCTCAGCTTTGAATTTCCTGGCTTTTGTTGATTTCTTATATACCCTCATTATTTCAGCAGTGTGTTGTTTTTGGTCGGACTAATATTTAGAAATTGTTCCATCCAACCTTTAGATGTCTACTGTTTGAGAATGATTCATTTCTCTTTGACTTCAGGAACAAAATTTGCACAGTGGGTCTTTTTCCTGCTGTTGCTGTGTCTCTCCCTGCTCCAGACTCCATTCCGCTCTATCCTAATAACCTGTGCGGCTGCCTTGCAGCTCCTGAGAGCTGTACCTTTGCAAGGATGTGGTTTAGGGAGACGACAATCAATTTGCTGGCCCAGGATGAACAGCATGAACGAAACGCACCAGCACAGAGGGACAGGTGGTACTCAGATGGGATGCTGGCAGCAATTCTGGACCCAAGTACTCAGTTATTCCAGGGGGTTTTGAATAAATCGTTGAGAGAAGAAATATAATTTTTAAAGTTCTTTATAATACATTTAGTTTTAAATGACAAAATATTTTGTCAGAGGTATTCCATAGGTCTGCACAATAGTAATTGTACAATAGTAGCAGTGATTCAGGCTCACTGGGGAGACTGCTGTCAGTATTAGAAAAACAGCTATTACTTCCTGGTATAATTGTCCTGAACCAACATGAAATATCTGGAGTGCACTGTTCTTTGGCAGTAAATAATGAATAATCCTCTAATTTAAGTTTATGAATGCCAGGGATCATATGGTACCCAGAAGCAGAAAATTTAGAGCCTGCCAAGAGGTACAGTGTCTTCTTAATATGCATAACCAAGGCATGGGTAGAACCATGTGGCAAGCCTTAGCCCAGCCTTTCTTAGCCCATCCTGCCTGGTGTAAGGGGTATCAAGTCCTGGGAAAGAGAGGAAGGATGGCTGGGGCACAGAGCAGCTGATGCAGCCAGCACTGCCAGCACCTCTTACATCCATCTCCCTTTTTGGAATTTGTCTGGAAGCTAAGGACAACCAACAGACAAGTTAGACAATCGACAACTAAACTGTCACAGATAAATGGGATATCTGTAAAGAGTTGTACCAGAAATTCATTTGATCCGTTACAAAAGCCTCCATTAAGGAAATGCTGTTTGCAATGTGTGATGTAGGGATGTGGGAAAAAACAGAAGAGAAATAAAACCAATGAAATGTGACCGCTGCTGTTGCAGATATTTCCTTGGTTTTTGTTTGAAAAGATCAATTTATAATGTTCTTACAAAGACAGAGGAACAAATTTTGGTTTCTGTGCAATTTGTTTTGCAGAGATGTATTTCCAAAAACTTTTAGTGTGCCTGAGGTTGGGTTCTGAGCCACAATCTTTCAAGTAAATGTTACATGGAAAGGAGTTTTCTTGCTGGTTAGGTATGAGATTTCTCCTGGCATTGCATAATACCAAGTTTTGTGATCTATTTACATTTAAAACTTGTAAAATTAATGAATGAACCAACACAGAGGGCCCTTGTCTGTTTGCAGAATTTCTGAATTAAACCAGTTTTCTTGTTTAACATGTAGACTATACGTGTTCAGTTTTAACCAAGATTTAGTTTTCAGCAATGCAAATTTTTCTTTATACTAATAGCAGATGTTAGCAGTATGCCCACATTTAAGAACACAGTTTTATGATGCTGAACTCAATGTAATCACCACATCATTCGGTAAATTGGCATTACGAACAAGTCTCAGGGGAAGTAACATGACTCCTTCTGTATGTCATCACTTTTGAAATTTCCACGGTAAAGAATCAATGCTTAAAGCTCTTCTTTGTATACTGACATCTCAGTTAGAAAAGCTTATAGTTGGGACTTGCTGTTTCTCAAGAACCTGGTATAGCCTCATTTTACTGCTGCAAGTGCACTTTCACGTGGGACCAAGCATTTGTGCCATGTTGCCTCGCAAAAAAAACTCAGTATCTGCCTCTTATAGAGCTAAGTGTGCTACACCATGTATATAAGTAGTGGCAGACTGTGGAGAACAGTACAGAATTTAATTTTTTTTTGTCGCTTAATTAGTCCCAATATACAAGTGGTGTAGGTTCATGATAGCTGTTAGGGCCCTCCTATAACCACGGTTATTGCCCATGCCACTCCAGACTGCAAATATTAAACAGGAAGAGTATTTTTAGTTTCTCTGGTTAACATAACCCATCAAATGACCTCTATCTGCCACAGACGCTATTCCAACTTTATTATATTGCAAGTAAATGTGTTTGGAATGATGACTGGCTATCAGCATTTTGTCATGAGAGGGGAGAAAGGAAGACCAACACTAGACAGATATTACTATCTAGGCTGTAATGTGTCCCTAAGGAAAATTTAAGGGGTAATTTTAACAAGCCTCTGGATGGACCAAAAAAATATTAGTCAAATCTCATCTGTTCTCCAACTTCCTTTTCTTTAAACTGTCAACACTTTCCATGGTTTTTTGGCTCAAAATGCCTGTCTTCGTCTCAGCTAAGCTCCATATAGATCTTACTTCCTTACAAAGCTTTCAAAAAGCTTAAGAGGCCTCTTAAAGTGTCACTTTGTATGTGGTAGTAAATCCAGCTGAACTGGATGCACTAATGAATTTGTCAAGGCATTTATACGGAAGGGATGTGGGGAAAAAGTTCATGTTATCATCTGTGCATCTTTAACACGGAAGGATCTGCCAAAATCCAGAGCTTGGTTTCTCTACCTGACTAACACCTTTCTGCAGAAAACATCTGACTGCTAACACCAGAAATGGGTCCTTTGTTTAAGGCAATGGATGTTGAACAACACCTGGAAAAAGGGATCAAATGTATGATTTCATCATGGACAGTTTTATTTCTTATTTTGCTACAGGATAATTGAAGTCTTCATTTTCGTGACTATTTAAATAACTCTGTCTCCAGTCCCAAAATATTTTTCAGTTCAAATATTCAGTGAAATAAAGACCTCTCCCTTTGATGGAATAAAGATGATTTCCTGTTCTAGGCGTGTTCTTTTAGGTGTCTTCTCGGACAGCTAAGCCCAAGTCTCTGAAGCTGACTTGGGAAAAGGGCAATTGCAACAGCCAAATATCCATTTTTTTTTCCCATGCTGTTTGGTGTTCTAATATTACTCTCAGAGCTTAAATCAAGACATAGAGAGACAAGATAGTATTAGGAACATACAGAATATTGAATATTAACGTGTGATGTGAAATAAAGAAATATTCTCTGACATGGCAGCAGGAGGCATATAGTGGGGAACACTGCAATGAGATTCAAAAGTTACAGTGATAGCTGTTAGGCATGGCAAGAACCCATCTTGGTTCTTGGTGTATTTACAGAAGGTCTGGAGGATCTATTATAAGGCTGTGATGTTGTCTAAGATCCTTGGCTAATTTGTTAAGTTTTTTATCCTGTGGAAATAATATTCTGAATATGAGCTATAGGTGATGCTTGGAACGCACCAACTATGGTGCTTGTCCAAGGTGGATATTAGCTCTTTGTGACTATTGGAGTTCATGGCCAATGTTTATGCCTTACGTGACACAGAAGAAATGAATTCTCAAAGAATTATTGGATCCTGCTCCATTTTTCCTAGAGCAGCTCAGACCTGCTGAATGTTGTTGAGCAAACCCACCTGTAGGACTGGGTGGAAAACTCCTCTCCATTTCAAGTCAGTAGAGAATGAAGCCAAGGAGCTGTCAATATTTATAATTAGACCTAGAGATGAATATTTTACCTCTTTTTTTTTTTTTTCTGTCTTTTTTATGAGGGGAGACCAGACTGAGAGAGTCAAAAACTTGTTGAGCTTAGGACAAAAATAGCACATTTCTCTGCATTTTCTTTTTCTTCTCTCACAGTTTCCTCCATTGACTTTGGTTCAGTTCTCGCTGGACCAACAAGCTCTGAGAGCTCCTATAAAACTCTAAAGTCAAAAAGAGTGTGCCTGCCAGGTGGGATTTTTTTTTTCCCAAGTGCTCACAGTTCTAATTTTCACCACATGTGAACAAGTGTTTGCAGTTTTAAAGATGTGTTGAGTAATTGCACATGCGAGACATCTTCTCTTTAATGTTCCCAGTGTGTTCAAAGCTTTTCCGTGAGAACACCCCTGTTAACAATGGAGTTGTGGCCTTTAGCTTATGCTTAAGTGGGTACTGCTTTGTGTTGAAATATAATTGGTAGCACTTGCCTATTCTTATTCCCTTAGCTTAGCTAATGAAAGACACTGCTATAATCTACTTCTCTTAGGATCAGGGGCTGAGCCTAGAAAATCTCTCTCTAGAAGGAGGTGGAAAGTTTCCTGCAATTGCTATTACAGTAGGTACCATTTCCTTTCGTATTAAAATAGGAAACAAGGAAGCTTGTAACCTCCTCCATTGGGTGAGGCTGTGGAGTGCTGCTTTTAAAAGAGAAGACCCCCCCTATGCAAAAGGAGGTTGTGATCTGTCAGGTGAAATATGCAGGATATGGAGTCATCTTCTCTGTGGTAGCACAGAAGTGACATGCCAGAGCTTCAGCATCAGCTGAACAGTTTTCGACACAGCTGAGGAGGGAGAGATATATCATCAGCCCTGATCACCCTCCTTCCTTGCACTGATAACCAGGAAAGAGATGACTTAGGTGACGTTATTTCAGTGCATCACCATCCAAAAATCTTGTCTTTAGGAGAACGTCTCACAGCCTGGGTGAACGTCCTGTAGGACTGAGTCTAGACACCATTTGCAAGAGAGTAAACCAAAGGAGAATGGGTTTGGAGGGTTAATAGGGCTGTGGGACACAAATTAATTACAAATGGTAGAAAATTATATTTGAAAGTAGGTGAGGGAAGAAATGTAATCATTGTGTGATAGGACTTAGATAACAACTGTGTTTTCTTAGTTTCTGCAGGTTGATATTCTCCTGCCCAGTAGTTCTGTGCCAAAGTGATACTGAAATGTGTATTACCTCCAAAACTGTCTGCCTTCAATAATTGCTAGAAATGGAATTAAAAACAGTGTGTTGTTGAACCTCATGATGAGAGAACTCTAACTATTCTCTTTTCCTCGATTGGTCTGAAAATGTTGTATAGTCTAGGGTTTTATTTGAAATAACACATGGTAAATAGCCTGGTAAATATTTTGTAAATTTTAGGAGCTATAATTAAAAGTAATTTACTCCTAGTTATTTCTGGAAAGTGGCTGGTGATAGCCTGTTCTGCACTGCCCTCTGTGTGGGGGAGCATGGGGCCACCCATGTCTCCCTACCATGCTTGGAGGAACATCAAAAGTGCCTACAACAAAGACATGGTTTTAAAATCCAAGCAAATGAGCTGCAAGCACCACTTACATTTCTATTTTTGTAGTGATCAAAGGTTTCGGTCAAGACCACCACCCTGCTGGGCTACGTACCGTAAAAGGACGGCAACAGTCTTTGTCCCACAAAATGTGGTTGACTTGAATCAGACATGAAATAGAAGTTGCACAACTGTGGCTGAGCAGTCACATCTTGAGGCAACCCTCACCAAGAAATTTGCAGGTTGAACCCCTCCAGCAGGTTACATGTACAGAAGCGTGCGGGTGCACTGTCCCCTTGAGCTAACACAGCTGCTCTGTAAGCTGCAAATGGAAACGCTCATGCTTTTCAGATCCAGAGGTCTCCAGTTCAGTCTCTATAGATAAACTCTCTGGAGATGTGCTTACAGTTCCAGAGTAATTCAAGGCAGGAAAAGCAAGCGAGCACTTTTAGATTATCAACACCCTCTGAAAGAAATCTGTTCTTGAGAGTTATGACAGGCCCAGTGATTCATTAGTTGGAAAGAGGTTAATATGCATTTGTAGAAATAAAACAGAGCTGATCAGAACAGATTGAGTTCCCTCAGTAGTAGCTTATTACCCAAGAATTAAAGGTTGCAGTGGGATCTGCATCTAAAATTGGAGGAAACTGCTTGGCCAGAAACGCCTTGGTGCTATTATTGTTTTTAACTCGAATTGCTCTTTTCCCTTGTTGGTATTTGCTCTATGATGTATGTGTGGAGACCAACTGTAACACTTCTCCAGAACAGTATAAACTTGTCATATTAAATTTCACTTGGAAATTAAAAGGTTTCTAATCAACAGAGTAGTGAAGCTCTGGAACAGCCTTCCAGGAAAAATGGAGGCCAATAAATTTAACCATAATGAAGCCTGAACAGTTTATAAAAGGGATTATATGACATAGTCCTTAGAATATTAGGGGACTGAAATTGATGATCTATGTGGCTCATTTTCCAAACTGTATTCCTATGTCTGGATATTACAGCCCTTCTCTCGCAACACGTTTTTAGTCAATAATTCTGTGATCATTGCTTCATGAAGAGTACTGGACAGTAAACCCCAGAGTACTGCTTTATGGTGTCCTCTATTTACAGCTGTTAAATTTCAGTTTAAAAATATATGTTATGTCAAATTAATTTGATGTTACTTCTTTATGCAGGCAGTTCAGGTGGTTGTTACAGGACTGAAGGGAATCTAACATAACACAAGAACAGCTGTAGCAGGTTAGAGGTCCAGTTAATCCAGTACATTGTCTCTGACAATGGCTGAAAGAAATGACCTAACGAGCGGAGCAAGACTGTGGTATACTTCTTAGAAGTACTTTCCTAATTACCAAAAAATTTGATGCCTAGGGACTTCCCCAAAATTAGATCTAGTTCCTCTGGGCTTCCTAAACACTCTGCTGACTTTTCTTTGAATTCAAGCAGACACTTTTTTAACACATTAAAACTTCTGACATCCTGGTACAAGGTCTTCCACAGCAGAGCTTCACGGTTCATGGAGGAGTATTCCCTTTTGATGCTACCTGCTTGCTTACTTTCATGAACAGAGAACAATGGCGAGCATCCAGCCTACTGCAGATGTACTCGCTCATACTGCCATTCAGCTGTCTCTTTTACAGGTTGAACCATCCTGATCTGTCTGTGCAGAATTCAACCTTATCTTGATGATCTTTCCTGCTGTTGTAAGGACCTTTTCTCTTCTGTTGTATCCTTTCTGAGACAGGGAGACACTAAAAACACAGATGACATTCAAGAGTCATACACACCATAGACTGACATAAAGACATTCTTTTTTTTTTTTTTTTTTCTCTATTCCTTCCCTAACATTTGGTTTTCTTTTTTTTTTTTCTATAGTTGCCAAGTACTGAGCCATTTTCACACAACTTTCTATTCCGATCCCAAATCTCACTCTTGAATGGCTTAAAGCCCATGATTTAGGCCTTTTTTTTGATGTTGTCCTAGGTTATATTTTAGTAGAAAATATTTCCAGTGTGCTTTGCATTAATGGAAGCTTTCTTGAGCACATACACTTTTCTCCTCCTCCATTAGAAGAGAGACTCAGTCCTAATTCAGCCTCCGAACCCCTAGCTGAATTTAGCAACTTTGGCTTCTAGGTTATTTCTATATCTGATTTCCATTATAAAACAAGATACATTCTGTGTCTGCCTACAATTTCTGGTTGCCTCAACACAGCCCAGCTGCAGAAGGGTTACAGGTCTTGTTACTTGCTGGAGCTCCAGCTAATTGCCCCAGCTATGGAGAGTATCTTCTTAGTAGCATGTGAAACCTGGGACATTATCAGGACTCTTTGTTTAGAAACTAGCTCTGAAACTAACCATTCACTTAAAAACAATTTTTCAAAACATTTTATGTTTTTCCCCCCAAAAAAGTGAAGCTAAATAAGTCCAGTCTTTGTAAAAGGAAGAAAATACCAGCCACATGTAGGGCCTTTTCTTAGCTGTTTTCATCCTCATAGAAACAATGGATTTCAGTGTTTACTGTCTGTATTATTTAGGTTACTGGAGAGTGCATGTATAAGCAAATGCAGGAGTTTCCCACCAACAGTGGAGTCTGTGGGAAATAACAGTAGTAGTCCAGAATGTCAGCACATTTCCTTCTTCTGAGTGAGCTTTATTTAGTCTTCACCACTAATAGCCATCTATTTTTGGCTGCTAATGTTAATTTTTGTCTGCTTTTTTCCTCTAATCTGCTAATTCCCTGAGAGATTGTTTCATACAGTCAGGACAGTAGTTTACATATTTTATCTAGAAACTCATGGTGTTCTTTTCTTATTCTAAACAGCTAGTGAGGCAAAATGGGAACTGAAGCAGACACACATGAACTTGCCCAAAAAGCAAACCCTGCTAATTTTCTGCTTTGCTAACAAGTAAGTCAGAGTGAGTCGGTTTGCTGAAACTCTTGAGTTTTTATCCTTGTTGCATGGCCTTACAAAATTCGTGTGACCTGTGCTGACCATCCACAGAAAGAACTAATTAATAGGGTGTCATAAGGTTTAACCAGTGCTTGTTACAGTTGCTTTAACCTTTGTGGGAAAACTGTTGTTCAATCTGATTGTGGTCACCGACTGACATTTCTACATGTATTTCTCTGTCCAAGAGAATAGTGACTTTTTCAGCGATTTTTCCAATGACAGCTGTGAAGATTAAGTAATCCTGAGTGAATACAGTTTAATATTATCAATCACAAAGGACAATATAAAAAAGGATGACTTTTTTAACCACCCTGGAAAACATGACCCTACGCTCTGCCTATGGAGAATTTGCACTTCGAAGCTTTATTTGAACAAGAAAACCCAGTGGAGTGAAACACATAGAAAGCAGCAGCCAGTTAACATCTTAGTTTATCCAATAATTCCTGATTAAGTTTACTTTTTAGATACCTCCATCACCTGTGGCTATTCAGCCTTTCCCCTCTCTGTTTAAGATGACACGCAGAACAGCAAACACAGGCAAAAGCACAGAACCATTAGTCCTTGTGGGAAATGCTCAGCTCCAAGTTGATCAAAGGAAATCGTTCTGCATGAAGGCAGGTACCAGCAAACACTTTAAACAATGACGTCGATATAATAATAGAATACAAGATTTTTTTTTTAAATTATAAAGCTTGTGGACTGTTTTGTAATCTTTATAGCCACCTAGACTGCCAGAATGGCAGGTGTAAAATGCTCTCTCCTTTGCTGCCTACAGTGACACAAACTGCAAAGCCTTTCAGACTCAAACTTTCTATATTTAAGACTCGCCATGTCACTGATGTAGTGTTCATCTGTTGGCATTTAGTTGCAAGCAGCACTAGGAAACTCTTATATCTAATTCAGTCTTGTAAGTGTGCACTCCCTTCCACATCTCCTACTGCAGCTGGTGCAGTTTACCACGTAAATGTGCGTCAACACTGTTAAAAGTGGAGAAAGTATTGGTTCCATATCTATTCAATGAGATCAATAAAGTAAGCTACAATTTTCTTTACTGGAGGAAGTATCTTGAGTACTTTAAAATACTGATTTTTATATAATGAATTAATCTGTTTTTACAATGAAATAAATTTTCAGTTGTAGTTCATTTTTCCCCATCAAAAAAAATACCAACAAAACAGTCCCAGAACAACAAAATATACACAAGTTTTGTGATTGCACTTACTCTTATAAACAAACCAGCTTGCACTGCACATCTTGTGGGAGGTAGACCACCCAAACGAATATTCAAGAGACACGTTTGCAAATTCCTTTTGTAAAGCCAAAATTTTGACTGAGCTTTCAGGAACTTGACTTTTTGTGCTCTTGAGAAAAACAGTGCAGATCTTTGGCGCATGTTGAGGGAGAGATGCGCAGATGCTCTTTCCTGAAGGATTTTCTTAACTGTCAGTGCTGTTATTTAACAGCAATAATAAATGATAACATTTTGCACTTCTGCAGTCACTTTAATCCAAAGAGCACCAAATGTGCTCAAAGAGTCTCCTCTAGAAGAAACTGTTGGTATAACTGCAAAGTGCAGGTTTTCCCCAGCTAGGACAAGCTGGGTAAAGTCCCTCGGCACCAGCAGACAGGATGTGCTTCTGTGCAAGTGTCTGAACTTAAATCAACACAGAGCCAAACCCGAGGAAAAGCAGTGGCAGGAATATGGCCCTAGTAACGCAATTACCGACAGAGCTGATAGGAATAAGTAGGGAAGGGACAGCTTTATCTTCAGGTCTATTTATCATATTTATAATGGGATAAATGTTCAAAAGGGGAATGCTTTGAAATTCAGCAGATGGTAGCCTATCTAGCAGTAGAAAATTTTTGCGCTTTTCATTTTTGCAGATAATGTGAAGGAAAGGTGAACCTTTCAATGCAAATGGGAAGCTGTCTGTGGCAGAACTGGGAAGCTGTCTGTGGCAGAACTGATATCTTTTATCTTGGTCAGATGTATTATTAGGGCAATGGTGTCCTGCTTGAGGGCTTTCTGCATCGTCCCATGGAAATAAATAACAGGAATAACCAAGGAGAAAGGGTGAGTGGTAAGCTTTGGATTTGGTTTTTACTGCTGAAAAAAATATGAATGCAAGTATAAAAAGGCTCTACATATCTTCTTCATGTCTGGGGAAGAACAACTGTGAGGAAACTCATACAGCCATTTTCCACCCTCTTTGGGTTAGCTTTCCATGAGCATTCATACGTCTGACTACTTATCACAGAGGGATTTTAGGAACTGGGTTGTAAGTGTGGGAACGTGAGTATTTAGTGTGTGTGACTGCATTTCAGTGTGCGGTTTACAGTATTTCTACCCTACCAGAATTATTCATAATGCTCCTTGATCTGGATTGTCTGTTTGGTTTGTGAGACAAGAAGAACTGGAAATGGAGTGAGAGGCTCAGATTTTCTCTTTTTATTGCTTTGATTTGAGCAATTTCTGTTCTACACAGTGCAGATGTGGAAAACACAGGCATGCGCTGGTGTGATGCTTTGATTCAAAGCTGCAGACAAAGAATCAGAGACAACCCCAGTGTAAACTGGGGCATGCAGAAACCAAGGACAGCCTAACGCTGCCTCTTTTTACCCAGAAAGTCTGTGCCACCTTCAGGGCCAGACAAGCACAAGAAGGTAATATAAACACGGCTCATACTTTCAGAAACTGCTGTGCTTGAACCCTGGTGGGAAAAAAAACCAACATCTGAGTCCATCTCAGGTCCTGCTTAGCGAAGTAATATCCAGACAAGGATATTTTCTTTATGAAGTCCTTGTCTCAGCTTTGGTTTCAACATTCCTTTTAACTGTAGAGTAACTCCCTGTGTATTTTTGTTTGTTTTTACTTTTCATTCCTTTGTCTTCAAAGGCCGGGTCATGCAGACATTACCTGTAGAAGAAATTGAAATATCTGATGTGTGTTGAGGGCTACGCAAAATCTTAGCAAGCTTTCTGATTATACTAGTCTTGATTAAAATGAAAATAAATACAGAGGTGAAAAATGTGACCTAAGAGTTTGCATTATTCAAAGGGCTCATATTTTTTTCAAATGAGCTTTAATAAGGTTATGTATGTATGTTTTATAATATTGAAACTGGCATACTATTCAAATACAGAAAAACCTTTTCATAGCTGTATTTAATTATTTCTACTTCTTCGACACTTAACATATTTTTGCCACATGGCAAACATTTAATTTTTCCTAATTTTCCAGCGGACCTTGAATTAAAATGGTTATTTGGTTTAGCAAAAACCTTCAACCTATCTGTGCTGCGAGTCAAAGGTTCTGTAAGCTTGTTCTTCCCGATCATCCCATATTTTTCTGAATCGCTTGCATCAAAACCTGCTGAAGTTAATAAGGCTGTTCCCATCATCTTCGGTAGGCTTTGCATCCAGCTCTATAAGAACAAGACAGTTCCTCACTCCTGCTGCGAAGCCAGTAACAGAACCACAATCCGTCAATATTATCATATTTTCCAGAAAAATAGTGGCTGTATGCCACATGGTGGGTGGTCCTTTATACCAGCCAGAGACACATCAATCCAGCAGGCACATAAAATGACAGTGAGACACGAGGTTATTCATACCGCACTTCTTGGAGGAGACTGTCTTGTTGCCTAGATTGTGTTGTTCAACCCATTCCGTAACAGAGGCATACCACTTATCCCTCCACAGATTCTGCTCACTTAGGCTTGGATTAAATATATCCTCCAGGTTGGCATTTTAACTGGATTAAAAACTTTGAAGCATTTTCAGCCACTGGATCATCACAGTGGCAGGCTGCAACCATAGAATCATAGAATCATTAAGGTTGGAAAAGACCTCAAGGATCATTAAGTCCAACCCAACACCACCCAACCCACTAAACCATGTCCCTAAGCACCACATCTACACGTTTCTTGAACACCTCCAGGGATGGTGACTCCTCCACTTCCCTGGGCAGCCTGTTCCAATGCCTGATCACTGGTGGAGAATGCGAGCATAACAGAAATGTTCACCTCACACAGTCTACAAACTGTAGGTGAAAAGTGACTTTTTTGCACTTCCTTGGGGAGCACTAAAGACATACTTATGTTAGTGATGATAGCACCGTGCAGCACCTCTCTGTGAAACAGCCAAATTTTCAGAAGCAACTAGAAAATTTGTCTCACAAAATGGATCTGAAATCAAAGAAGAAAATCCTGAAACATTCTGAAAGTGTCATCTTACATGAGAGCGCCATTCCTATAGAAGGAAATTATGTCAACGAAGCAAGTAAATTCCATATCTCGCTGCTAAACAAATCAGCCTTGCCCAGTGGCTCTGTGGCTAATTCCCACCTATCACCTAATAAAGTTTTCTAGTGGAAAATGTTATATGTGAAAGAGGTTTTGCTCAACAAGACACATGGTGCCTCCTGGATACATTAAAGAACACCTGTGAACAAGCTAAAATTCAATGTTTCTAAGTCCCTCATAGCTATTTATTATGCCATTATTTTTATAAAGCAGATAATCATCACCAATCCCTTACACCATTTCATTTAGACATATAGTCATATTATTCTTGTAAGAAAACATTCCTATTTTCAAAGATTCCAGTTCCTAAATCTCATTCTTCATTGTAGACAGGTAAGCAACCTGTGGACCTTAACTATGAGGTTAAGTCTTATTTAACCATATGCTTCAACTGTCATGAAGCAGCTGGGCCAAAAAAAAAGTAGGTTTACATGGAAATGAGAGGACCTCAAAAAGTTCTCATCCAATTCACCATTCATTGTAGAGTTGTTTTGTAGCTCCGTGTCTTGGCTTCTTGCAAGAAGCCTCGGTACTTTTTGGGTGGGGTTCAAATCTAACATCTATGCCAGAATTTTATTCTGAAATTAGGAGGTGATATTTCTTTCAATGCACTGGAGTGTCCTGAATGGAATAACCCTGCCATGAGCAGAGCATAAGCTATGACGTTTGTAGACCCCAGACTCATGCACAAAAAAAAAAATATTTCCTACAGGCAAAGATCCACGGAGCAGGGAGAGAGGAGCTTTGGATTCCAGTCTTTGGATGAATGTTTGTTTAAGGAAATTTAACTCAGTTCCCTGAAAATCAGTTTTTACAGTCCCATGCCCATATATCTCTTTATCCATCAATCTACGCAATAACTTTTTAAACCATTGACCTGTCATCACAAAACTTGACAAGAGACTAGAAATCTCCAAGGTAGAAAGTTTCCGTATAGCATGAAAAATTACAGGTTTGATGGAGGAAAGTCACTCCAGCATTTCCACAAGGAGAAAGGCAAAACTTGAAGCTCACCTGGCCTGCAGCTAAAGTGGAGCAAGCCGAAATCTGAAGCCCAACTCTGCTACTGCAGTCTGAAAGAATTATGGCTCCAAATTTGGCATTTAGAATAAATCTCTACTCTTTCTAAAGAAATGGCTATTTTCTTTTTCAGTTTTTTGAACTGGTCAGAAGTATTGTTACTACAATATGAAATCTTAGATTGCTTTTTATCTAGTGGGTGAAATTGTGTTTCCATTTAATTCAGTGCGAGTTTTAGCACTGACCAGCCATCATTTCTTGACATATCTTCTTGAATACAAAGTGCAGCTGTGAATACATCTGTTGCTTTGTTTTGTTTTGTTTCACGTGTTGCATTGCTTGGTTTGGCTGTCAGGCAGAGGGGGAACTCAGGGTAGGAAGTTCCTGCTGTATCTGTCATCTCACCTGAAGCAGCTCTCAAGATTTCTATAAACTGTATATTCTTTGGCTCTTCTACAAAAACGTGAGAATATTCAGATAGAGCTGTAACTGATGCTATATCCGCTTTGGAAAAAAAAAGATTTAATGTAAAGATTAGTCAAAAGAACAAAAGACCTTTCTTCACTTTCATTTATCCATTGCATATTCAGTTTACTTTTTATCAGTCCTTTAGCAAAAAAAACCGCCCTACACACAACTATATCTCTGTCAGAATGAACCCTTCCATTTCAGTCGTGTTACAGGAATTAACTGTGCAGGATTCCAACCCTTTGCTTGAGACACAGAGAACTAATCCTTGTTAAAATGTAAAAAGATGCAATTATTTTTTAGAAATCATAACATCCAAGCAAACAAGCAAACACTGTTTGTTTTTCTTCCGGGAAATTACATAGGTTTAATTTTTTAAAAAAATTTCTATGTTTCATTTATTTAAATAAGGTTTATTTCCTCTTTCGTTCTTTCTTATATGATAAATTATTTCCCACTATAATGTAGTTTTAATTCTTCCTTGGGTTATTAGATGTCACTGATTTGAACAAAAGAGCCTTCACATAAGTCATCATACTTTCAGTCTTTCATTTTTCTATCAAAATCCTAAGGCTACGGTTGTAAGGGCATGAATTCCAATCTTGAAAGATGTAGATCGTCGTTAATCCTATTAATGTTAATAATGTTTTATGGCACTATGGAACTTGCAGGGTGAAGCTCTTCATTGTAATTAAATAGTGATTTACTGCCCTGATATTACTGCAGCAAGGTGGCATTAATCAGTCTCCACCCCTTAAAGTCTCAGGGAATCAAATCTGATCTGTAGGGAGGAAAGAAAAAGGGGAAGAGAGGGAGGGAAGGAAGTGGGTAATAAGGGAGGGAGGAGAGAAAAAAGAAAGAAAGAAAAAGCAAGCAAGAAGGAAATGAAGAAAGGAAGGGAAGAAAGGAATAAGAAAAAATAAGGAGTAGGAAAAAAGGAGTAACTTGAGCAATACAAAAAATAGAATGCACCAATGGTGCTTATCAGCAGCACAAGGATTGTGCATGCTCACAGGAAAGATCCTGCTGTGGGATGTGAGGTTTATATAGACATGCCTCTAGCGACCTGACACCATTTAACTGCTGCCCAAAAGTGGTTTGCAGAGGAAACCTGAATATCTCCACGGTGATCCAGTGGAATGGCACACTTCAGCAGCACAAACAAGGTACAGACACTGGAATCTGCTCTAAAATCCACGGAGGTATCTCATCTCACTGTAGGAGGCTTTCATTCAGGTCCATAGTGGTTATGCAAAAGGCATCAGACCTCATTTCCTCTTCCCAATTTTATTTGTCTTAAGCTTTTGGAGAGTTAGTCAGTGAACACTTAGGAAGCATGGATACAGCGTTCATGTTCTAAAGAGCAAATGACCCAATATATCCATAACTCCACACTTTGTTTAGCATGAGCTGCTTCTTCTTATTCATTGCAGTTCCACATCCACAGGACCATCACCTAGGTCCTCCCGTCCTGCTTTGTGGAAGGATTCACCAGTGCTGAATATGTCCTAAATGAACCTGAACTGCCCAGGAGGCCGGCACAGTACCAGCAGTCAAAAATAGCATCAGATACACTATTAACTTCATGACTCACCCAAAGAGTTTTCTTACTCCCAAAGCTTTTGGCTGAGTAAGACTGGTGGTAATGGCGGGCGTTATTCTCCAGTACACTGCAAACTCTGAACTTAGCAGCAAATGCTATTTTCCTCCACTCTCTCTTACACACGTTTTACCATCTACTGTCTAATGGTGGTGCTTGCAGAATGAATTAGTACTGTGCACACAGGCTGCGTGTGTTTCCCCTTTAAAACATTATTGTAATTTTCCAGGTACTGTTGGCTGGGTGCTTGTGCAGGGTACGTCCAGTTTGTTTTTCCACCAGCCACTGCTGCTTTGTGAGCTCGCTCAGAGACAGAGAAGACAAACCTTTCTGAGCCTGCCTCCCAAATCCAGGCAGAATGAGCATGTGAGCTCAGGCAATATTTACAGGACTTTTGGCTAGAAACACGAGTGCCAAATGTGGGCTATTTTGTTTTCATATTTTGTCTTTGTACTGCTCAGTCAAAATAAGTTAATTTTAAACTGAATGTTTTCATTTCAGAAAAAAAGAAAAAAAAAAAAGGAAAACCAGAATAGCTCTTTGTGAGGTTTTATTTTTACTTTCCCCAATCCAAAATGACTGACAGAAGAGTTCTGATTTCTATTGTCTATAAATCCTTTAGCTTTAGACCTTGCAGTGTTATTTATTATCAAATAAACTTTTGTATTACTTTTTAGACCCCACCAGCCAAGGATGTACTCCCGGGTGAACACTCACGATCACCACATAATACAGCATTGCAGGAATCAGGACAGGTGGTACCACACTGCTGAAGCATGAAATCCCACACAAGAGCACTGAAAATACTTCTGTTAGGCAAAAGTCCCATTAGATTTCATCCCATTGGATTTCCTCTTTTCTCACTGTTTTTTTGTCCTGTCTCGCTGCCTTACTATTTTTCTTACCCTATGCAGCACAGAAATCTGAAATGACATATGCTAATATTTCCTGATAAAAGATATGACATTCATTCCCAGGCTCAACTGATAAAAAAAAATACAAGAAAAATTGTAATTGTATGCATTTGGGCAGACTTTCTCCCCAGTGCTTATCTCAGACAGTGTGCTGTCGTCTTCATCCTGACCTGAGGGAATGGCCAGCCAGTCTCCACGCATCAGCAGTGTCTACCAAAGATCCTGCAGAGAGACCAGGACATGCAATGTTCTGCTTCGATAGCGCTTCCAGATTGCTGGGTCTGATTCTCAATAAGCAAGAAGCAACTTTGTATTAAGAGCAAATACTCAACTAAAGAATATGACTGTTCCTAAACCTCTTATTTTTGATTCAGGAAGTACAATTGTATTTTTGTGCTCTGATCATAAATATTTCACTTCAAAAGCAATTAAGTCCATTGTAAGGTGCTTTGTTCTGCCATCAGATATTCCTGTGCCCACTTCGGACCCTGTTTGTGACGTTCTGTGGCCACCGCTGAGCCATAGGTTTCTCAGCTCCACGCTTGGGTTTCTGTGCTCGTCATTTGCTGAGATGACTGAGCCCTGCCTTGCTTGAGCAGAACTGTAGTACAGGTTGACCACCATCTTTCCTTGCACAGCCTGGGAAGAGGATAATGTTGTTTAAATTGATTAGTGCCGTCAAGATGCTTTCAAACTTCACAGCAACAGCTTCTACTTTTCCTGCTCCCCTCAAGAAGTGTATGAGGGGGAACAGAGATTGCTCCTGAATTGTTGGCCCAAGGAAAACACCATTCTGAACAACTGGTGAGACTTTCCTGGGAGAGAGATTGTCAGTGTCAAAAATGATCTTTATTTTACCCTCTTAAAATTTGTTCTGGCATGATGCAGCTAGTCTGGATAGTTTAGTGCGGAGGTACTTGAGGGAGCCCCTTTGCCACCAACCTGCACACCAGGAATATCTAAACCATGGAGACATGCAGCTTCCCCTGGAATAACTGGTCTAGGTACATTCATTCGTAAGAAGCTGTTTCTATGGATAGGAAACACTCCCAAGACACAGACGGTAATAATTTGAAAACAAAAAAAAGATGTGTATTTCTATTTATGATGTTTCTTCTCACGTTTACCAAACTGAGTATATTTTAAAGTGATGAAAACCATGAAGATGGACTTACACGAATGGGTTATCCTACCACGCTCTGAGAACTAACCCCACTTTTTTATCTGTGTGGTTCTAAAGCAGCGCAGACTATGACAAGGTAAGCTGGACTAAGCCTTCCATTTGAGCTTCAAACCAGCTGGTTGAGGTATTGCTGGCAGCACAGACACAGGAGTAGGCAACCACTGAACTGTAGCACCAGGACCTCAGGTGAATTCATGCCTCTTAAGAAATGAACTAAAGATTCCTTGATTTTGCTTCAAAACTATCTCACGGTCCAATTTGATTTCAATATGAGCACAGGTGAGACTTGATGGATTTGACCAAATTTTGCCTTGAAAGCTGCAGTTTGTTTGGGTTGGTTTTTTTTTCCCTAAGCCAAGTCAAGGCATAGTAGAAATGTGCAAAATATTTGCTTCTATGACTGTAAATATTAAATCTTGGCCTCTGGCTTTTGCAAACTGAACTGTGGGTTTGCGGCTTGGTGCATTTGCAAACCTCAGGCCATGCTAGGAAAAATTCAGCAAACATGGGCTGAGATTCTTGGCATTGCTGGGAAGTCATCAGATCTCCCTCATCTCAGCTGGCCTCCTTCCTTCCTCCCTCACAAAGCCTGAGTAAGTTATATATGCATGGGAGCGGCAGAAAGTGAAGGGAAGGTTTAAATGTAAGGAAGCTTTTATCTGGGAGCCGATGGCTGAATTTGAGAACAAAGGGAACTTAAGACTGTACACTCATGTTCCTCTACAACAACAAGGGTCAAAATCGTAGTGAAAACAAACAAAAAAAAAACCCCGAAAAGCCCCCAAAAACCCCGCAACCAAACCAACCAAACAAAAAACCCCCCACAATTGATTTTAGCATAAATACTAATACTAAAATATTTGTTTTTTACTTCAACACCTTGTGTCACTCAGATGGAGCCAAGTGTCAAAGTGCAGCCTTCACCTGCCAAAAGAATAGTCCCCATCTCAGAAAGTCATGTCTCATGCAAAGCATCTCATCAGCTCCTCTACCATGTGCTTTTTTCCACTGACAGAGGACATAAAACTTTACAAATTGGGGACCACATGGAGGTGAGGAGACAGTTGCAGTCTCAGTGCTCCATGTAGTAAAGAGTGGGTGTGCTGTCAGTAGAGAAGTCCCTGTATCGCTCTTACCTGTGCTGATATATAAATACATAAATAAATACAGATAAATTCAGCACAAAAATTGTAGGGGGGGGTGACTAACCTGTTTACTGAAATTCCTCTAATTTTTCTACTTGAGCAAACAGTGACAGCTGGTAAAAGCAATCTCCTGAAAAAATTGTGTTTTCTTGCTTGGATAGAGTATGAACAGGAGTATGGGAGTACAAACTTACTGTATTTTCACATATATAAGTTAAAATAGCCCTTTAAAAGTACAAAAATTCTATAATAATTCAAGTCCTCAGATAATTCATGCCTTCAGATAGCTAACACAAATTCAGAAAAAGAAGCAAAGGGGAAAATAAAGAGGGGAAAATAAAAACGTGGAAGATCACGAAGGGAAAAGGAACAACTGTGAGAAATCAAAGGTAGAGAAGAGGTCTTGAGAAATAAGGGGTGCTGAGATAAAGCTCTTCCCATTGCCCACATCCAGAACAATGTGGCTAAATCAGAAGACTCCTATAGCTAATAGAAATGTTGGATGCATGAAAATACCTGCATCCTTATGAGGTTTTGAGCAACCCGGTCTAGTGGGAGGTGCCCCTGCCCATGGCTGGGGGGTTGGAACTCAGTGATCTTTAAGGTCCTTTCCAACCCAAATCATTCTAAGATTCTATGATCTTCCCGTGTCAGCAAGATTAGTTTGGCTCTGTTATTACTGTCTGTGAAGCAAACATGACCATAAAAAGGGAAAAGTTTATTTTTTTTCATTTCTTTCATTTCCACCCAAAGTAACTTTATTCATTATACATTTCACCACATGCCAGCAGCCTTGCTTCCAACATTTTGACTTTGGCAAGAAGCAACCTAAGTCAATAAAAAAGAACTCCAAGTGTCATATACAATAAAGACTTGGGTACAGTTTTCCAAATGACTGTAAAGTAAAATTTGCTGAAAAACAGGCAAACAACTCCTATCTAGAAATCGAGTCTCTGCTTGTAAAAGCCAGAGGTTAAATTATTTTTTTTAAAAAAAGGTCTCACATGCATCTCTCAGGCATGTCCTATCCTTGTTCAAATATTTGAGAGGTGGGAAGTAACTGGGATAGGTAAAAACATTTCTACAGACATATGTTAGAAATCTACAGCACAAAATTAAATTACTTTGCTCCTTTAAATGACATTTCTAATTTTCACTTGTTAAATATTATGAGCTATAATGCAACTTTTTAAAGGAAAAAGAGGAAAAGTACAATAACAGCAACAAGAAACACATCCCAGTGTGTATTTATTTTACTTTGTAATTCAAGTCAGTCCAATTGTGCTGCAGGGCACTTAGTTTATGCAATGCTGAAGTTTGAAAACAACACCTAAAATTATTTCTGGATCATGTTTTGTGAGATACATGACACGGGAGTGATTGATTTACTTGCATGTTTGGGGTTTTGTATTTTGCTCGGCTTGTGCCTAAATTCTGATGCAGTCAGGCTTTAAAAAATCATATTCAGAGCAAAGCAAGAGAAACACCTTTCTCTAACTTCCATTTTCTAATGTGAAGAATACATTTTAAAAGTAAGCATTGACTTTTATAAGGTCAAAATACAAGTTTCTCTATTGACTTCCTGGGTCAAAGGAAAGGATCTGCAAGTGCTTTTCCTAGTTGCCCAATACACATCCATAAAACGGCTGCTCCTCTCGGGCAATGACTGCTTTCACAGTTCCATTAATTTTACTGTGTGAAGTATCCGTCTTCAGAGAGATGGAGCTCACTATTTAATATTTAGTGGCCAGCTTAATGGATATGCTTAATTATATAGTTTCTGGTCTGAAATAATGATATATTAGGATGTTCTCATACAATTTTCCTGTGCTGGGATCTGGGAACAAACCTCCACCATCTCTCCCAGGAGCTTGGCAAATATTGGCCACATTGTAGACCTGGGAATTTGATGAATGCCTGAATGCAGTAGTCTTCCTGCCATGTCCTGATGCAACTAATAGCACAGTTTGATGTGACCTTTCAGATGTGCTCTACCAGGGCTAACTGTGGTGCTGGCTGGTGGCAGTCATGCTCCTGACTCCCTTCCTGTGGAAGTCAAATGCTTCCACAACCATTGACTTCTTTGTCCCTTTCCTAGTTAAGCTTCAGTTCAGGGTTAATTCACAATCAAATGGGATCTACCCTTCAGGACTCATTTTTGCTCCACTGTGGTTGAACATCTCCAAGGGCTGGCATGCTTATTGTTGGGTTGTTTTTTTCCACAGTAAGACAGAGAAGATGTTTCCATAGTGTCATTTCTCTAGATCAGATTTGACTTCCCTAATTGGATGACTGAGGATACACGTCTGGATATAGGTAACTGAATTAAGAGGTGTTACATTAAGGATTCTGCTTTAATAGAAGGAAAAAGTCATGAAAGATCTCCTGTAGTATTTATTTACATAATGAACATGTCCCAGATTTTGCACTCATGCAGTAGGGTACGATGGTTTTCCAGTTGTGGTTTAAAATTTTGACAATCTGTTGCTTCCTACCTCCATAAGTGCAGGTTACCTGATACGGAAATTCAAGAGCTAAGGCATAGTTCCATCATCTCATTCCTGTAAAATAAAGTTTGTGAAACCTCCTGAATGGTTAGTGAGAAGCTTGCCTATGGACATTAGCTTTCACCTCCTGCAAGCCAAAGAAGCTGAAATATGTGGAGTAGGCTCTAACCCAAGAAACAGAGCTACCAAAATATGTCCTTTAACAAAATCCATACTCTCAATCCAGTCCATCCAGATAGTGGTCCTGCAGCTCTTTGTCAATGGCAAAATACTTAATTTATCTTTCCAACTCTTGTATTAGTGTGTTCTATGGAATCACTGGAAAGAAAGAAATGCCTTTTAAACTACTCTGGCAGGTATGGGTATGAAACAAACTTTTGTAAATAATTAAATCTTTGAAATCAGACCTTCATTTTGGCCATAACACTGATATAAGAAATGGCCACTTAAGAGTTAGGCTTTTGACACCATCATAAATAAATTCCTCACCATGGCTGAGGAATTCTACTGAGTTGCAGACAGAGCTAGAAAAAATATGGAATCTAGCCCTGCTTGCACCTTGGTAATTTTGTACCAATCTATCCAGTGGCAGAATGATTGATGTCATTTGTTTTTGACTCACGCCATTTTAGCTCCAGGAATAACAAAATAGAAATGCTTCTGTGTTTTAGAGAGATTTGTTTGGTTATGCTATCAATCAGCTTTGTTTCCCTAATGGCAAAAGAAATGTCAGCATTAAAAATAATTACAAGTGTAAAAGAAATCCATGACCTAAATTAGTGGATGCACTATGTTATCTACAGAAGGAAGAACTGGGTGTGGTATGTACAGTGCTCAAGGCTAACTAAATTCCTTTGCTTTAGATAGTTTGGCATTAATTACCTGTAATTATTTTTGTCCTTTCATTGAGATTTATGTTGGTCTGAATCATCCTTTAAGACCTAATTAAATCAGCTATTTCCTTTTCTCTTAGGCCTGTTCAATGCTGAGTTTGTTCTCATTTTTTCATATTTGGATATTAATCTTTTAAATGCTTGTGAAAATCTCTGGAGAAGAGGGCACGGAACAAAGTGACGTGAATGAATGTACTTCACTGATTTCTGGGAGACTTTAAGCACTCGAGTGACTATATTTTCCAAATAATTTAGAGATCTCATTTGATGCCTTTTGAAAATCTGTTTCTGGGCTGCCTATGATACTGTCCCACTGCTTTTGTACAAAGCTTCCCCAGTAGTTGACCCTGTGGTCATAGCTCTTGCCATGCACATTCCTCACTCAGCCTGCAAATGATGTGACTCTTCATGGCTCCAGGTACCGAGATTTAGGTCTAAAAAGAGAAGCCTGGTCTTGCAGCTCCCTAGTATCCTCAGTTCAGTCCTAATGTCAGAGCAAAAGGGATGGCTCTTGTAATTGCAGGATTAATGCTGATTAACAGCTGTCGTGGTTGTAAAGGGAATTTTGACTACACAACAAAGGATCCTCTCTTTCTTTCTGTTTTTTTTTTAATATATGTGTGTATATATATATAAAAATACATTTTAAAATAATTTCTATGCTTCACATTTAATAACGACAGAAGACTTGCTCTCTATTAATTCCTTTTGTACCTATGTTCTCAAGCTGGCATATATTTATTCCCTTCCTCTGACAATGAATCTGTAGAAACTACATTAAAAACTGAAGGAGTTGCACCTGTGTAAAGCTGGTTTCAACATTGCACCTACTGTGTAGATGGAAGTGAAATGTACACATTTTCAGAATCCCACAGAACCCAAATATTTGCTTTAAACGGATGCGAGCGAGGTCATGGCACCATCTGAGATCCTAGGCCTGAGTTCATCACTGCTCCCTTTAATTCCTCTTATATAATCCATGAATATTAGGAAGTAGCGAGAACTCTTTAAGCCACAAGCAGAGAAAAGGACTCTGCAAAACAAGAGTAAACACTGATGTCTGGAATCCAGAACTTGGTCTTATTAAAAAGGACACCAGGGGCACATGAAGACAGAAAATGGCAATGCCTTCAGGTTCTCAACATCCAGGAATGCGAGAGTACCAGTAATTGTCTCCTAAATCAAAGTCCTCCTCATAATCATGAAATGCTTTAGTAATTTGAAGGCACTTTCCTCAAACTTTTTAATTTGCTCTTAAATTGAAGCACCTCTTTCACCAGAATTGTATATTGTGCACTAATTACTGATCCTGGCTGACAGCTTCAGTGTGCCTCATTCTCCTCTACTTGTGTCTGCTTCCACATAACCAAACCCTTTTCCATCCCTGTTCTATGCATATGCAAAGTGTGTTTTAATTCTAAGCAGCCCCTCAGCATATACGATTTTAGTTCTGAATTCTACCCGAAGGAACGAGGGGAAGTGCTCTGCAGAGCTGAGCAAAGGCATGGCTAAACACAAATCCTCCGGTGCTGCTGCAGCACCATCAGACACATGGAATCCAGCAGGAATCATCAACGGAATAGGTACATTTTTTTTCAGGCAAGCAGTGGAGCAAAAGTTGATATAGAAAATTAAAAAACATAATCCCACAATAGTGTTTTCTGGAAGAAAGCAAGTAGTCTTCAATGTAAATACATTTTCAACTCTGATATCTGGTTTATATATGTAAATATTATATAGGGAGCACTTAAAACATTTAATGGTACTTTCTGATAGTTGTCCCAGCTAATATCTAAGGAGAGGCAAAGTGAATTTTAGAACCTTATGTTGCATTTTTTATATAGCTTTTCACAGAAGTGTTTTTTAACAGTATGAAAATACGTTATTAATTCTCTTAATTGCTTGAAATGTTGTCTGTTAAAGTAATCAGGGGGTCAATTGTTTTTTCTGGAAGTCAATGTCGTGCAGCCAAACCACCTGATTCTAGAGGCAAATAACAAGATTCAATTCAAAGAGCAATGGCTTGTGTCACATAAAATCATATTCACGTAAGAATGAATAGGAGGTTTTATGCTGCTCATGTATTAGAAACTACCTGACTGTATACCGGAAGGGAGTGTGGATTTACAGAGGGTGATAAGAAAACCTCTGCTCTAACATCAATCCCCCGTATATTCTAAAGTCTGAACTTGTTCCAAATTTCCAGTCCTGTTTAATTTATCTCTTGCTGCTCAGTAGATGAGAGTTATCATGGGGTAATTCCACAGCGGTCACTGCAGTTACACCAGGGATCACTTTCTCCTGTTAAGTTTCAGCATTGTTGACTGCCAGACACAGGATATTAATGCAGGGGGGCACACTACAGACCAGAGACATCATCTCTCCAGCGCATGTTTGTTGCTGGCAAGCTGCAGTACAGCCCTGAACTGTGCCTATTTCATGCATACAAATGGCACAGCGAACGTTCATAAGAGAATACGCAATAGTATATTTTTTACTAGAGCTATCCTCCAAAATTCCTTCTGTTTTCTTTAAAAAAGTAAAAATGCATTAAAGTTGTTTTCCTTTTTCAGTGGTAGCTAACAGTGCACCTCACGTTAAATACAAAGAGGTGAGAACTCTACGTTGCTAGACAAAACCAGAACTGATGGAAATCAATATCCAGCACATCAACATCTGTTTACATCAGCTGAGAATAGAGAGCAACACTGCAAACTGAACAGTGCCTACTGAATATTAAATGAGTCTTCTGCAGATCTTGGGGCTGGGAGGAATACATAGCTGGATTTCCAGTGTTAACCCTAGCTGCTGTGTTTTTTATTCTCAGCAGATTGGATTGACTGTGAAAGGAGGGTGAGCTCAGCCCCCTGGTAGAATCTTCTAAAACAATTTATCATATAACTGCCATCACATAATTTTACGGGTAATTGTAGTTTAGGAGCATTTTACTTAAGGAAACTGTAATTAGTGCTGTAATAGTTAGACTAAGGTTTGAAGGCTTTTATTCACAGCTAGTAACTGATGATCAGTGCAAACTCTAGAAGTCACAGGGATCTGAAGCATGAATAGATCCATTTTTCCTTGTGCATGCCCAAACAAGGAAAAAAAAGACAATATAATTCATGCTTGGACACTGATGGAAGAAGGAGTGGAGGGAGGGAATTGTAAATATACCTCAGTAAAATGTCCCACCATTGGATTGCCTAGAGGACAAACAACAGCTTCTTCACATCCAGTGAAGTCTTCCTGTATTTGGCACAGATCCTGAGCTACATGAGGGACCCTTTTCCAAAACAAGGTGTGTAGATCCACAGTTTTGTCACTCGTTAGAAATGTTCCTTTTCCTGTGCCTACTTTCCGTATTTTAAAAAGTGCTCTTACTATTATCTTAGAATTCTTTATCAGCTAGACACCAAAAAAATCTCCTTTCCAATGAGACATTGGAAACACAAGATGTGATCCATTGCACCAACTTTCAATTAGCTTAGAGTTAAGCTAAACCAGTCTCAGCCTATGTGAATCCTTTTGCTTCTCTGCATAACAGATAGAAGAGCAAAGCCACCTCCAGAGGGAGATTCTTCTTTGTTTATCTTGCCCTCTGTGACTGCAATCACTAGGTTATTTTGGAGGCCTACCTATAATATAGCAAAAAATGAGATTTTTAGTTCAAAAGTAATTTTGATGAAGACAAGTGGGAACTATTAGGGGAAAATGGTAAGCAACAGAGTTGAGGGCAAGGGCTAAGGGGGAGTCTTACTAAACACAGCTCCAAAGCTCAGATGATGGCTGGGGTTAATTTTTTTTACCCAGATACTCTCACAAGACATAAGCTGTTTATTTCACCCTATTGGAAGCATACTGTACATGCGTATTGTGGGTTCACATTAACAAGACAAGTAACTGCTTTTCAAGACAAAGCTATTGAAGAAGATTTTTTGTGTTCCTTCCTACATGCCGACACATGCATTGAAGGATTTGGGTTTTTTTTTTCCTGCAACAATTGAAGACACCACTAAAGAAAGTAAGTAGTTTCTTCTGTACTGGGGTTTAGTAGTTTTTCCTTACAAACAAAGCAAGCTGAACCTGGGTCTTGGGCGGGTGAAAGCTCCTGTAAAAAAAAGACATTCACAGAGATATAGGACTGGCTCAGGGATTTATCGATTTTATCATCCTGTTCCTGCAGAAGCATACCAGCTGCTTCAGAGAAAAGTACAGGAAGCCTTACAGAAGGCAATTATGAAATAATTTGCTGACAGGAAAAAACTCTTACTAGCCCTCATTAATTAGAGGTTATCTTATGTCCTAGAAGCATGAAGACTTACATCCTTTCCAAAAAGACTGTCATGTTATTTATCACTTTTCATCTTTACTAGCTTTCAAACTGCATCTTAAAAACCATATTTTTTTGGTTCAGCTTTCAAGACTTAATGGCACAAAATGAACAGTGTTTATTTACAGGAAGACAAACTCTTTTGTATAAATCATCCCAAACTCTTCATTATATCACAAATTATTGCTAAGGATAACAAAATTGAGTGTTCTGGCACCAAAAAACTAAGCAGAGCTTTGAGGATTTCCCTCATAAATTCAGCAGAACATAACCACATTTTGTAACAATGAATTATAACAAGCGAGATGAATTTTCCTGCTTTAAAAATCTGCTATTAATTATTAACTGGATCAAACTTCTCTCTGCTTATTTGACCTTATGACAAATGTATTTAGGAAATTTCCTTCTCTGTATTTATGCCTGTCCCTCTCTGGTGTATGATGCTAGGGCACACACTCAGACTTATGTTTGACAAGCAAAAATATAACCTAGATGATTGTAGCCCTGAAGCTGGAGACTGCAGACATGTAACAGTGGTGAGAAACACCCACCCAGAGTCCCTTACAATGTTTAAATATAACCGTATGCTACTCTAGGCAATCAAAACTGCCTTGCTGTTTCCCCTAATGTTAGATGCTACTAACACTTCTACTGTTTTTACAACTGTTCTTTATGTAGTGTATGAGACTGATGGCGGTATAGCCCAAGAATCATGCCATGCAGCTGGCTTTCAGCCACCAGCACTCCCAGTTCAATTTGGTACCTGCCTTTGGCCATACTGCTTTCGGGTGAAGGGGTTTTGGGTGAGGGAAGAGGCCTGGAGGCTGACTGTGCTCCTCTTCATCTCCCTTCATCTCCCCCTATTTCCGAGTAGGTTGTGTTTCAGTATTTTTATTCTGAGTGGTGGTGGTGATACTCAATCTTGGCTCTTTGATACCTGTCAGGCTGTCTGTGGCTCAAATCAAATAAGTTTTATATTGTTTGTCACGTATGTTGACGGTTGCCCTCTCAAAGCATATAAATATTGCCTTTGTTTTTGTGACAGACACCATCCTGCCCACACCTCTCAACGCTCCTGATGTGATTTCTATGATTTTCTCATTCTGCTGGAACTTTCTGCTGCATCTGCTACTAAACAGAAAACCAAGAGGAAATCAGCCTTCACCTGTCAACTGCCGTGTGCATATGATGTCCCTTTTTTCCATCCCTTTCCACTAATGTCTTTCATAATTTCAAGCCCTTTTTCACATTTACTTCTTTTCTGTCTGCCCCATTTGGGAAGTGCCATTTTCCTTTTTAACTGCAGTGCCTTTGCTTGTCGTGTTTACTGCATCGACCCTACGCACAATGCCGGCTCCTCTTTGTCCTTGGGAAGCGCATTGTTTGGCCTCAGGAAGAGGTCTCCCCATCTGTGTTTCAGTGGTTGCCTTCCTATGAGAAGAGCTACTTTTGGCATCCACCACTGCTTACCAGCCCAGCTCTGCAGCACTGTCTTTTGTGCAACAGCTGCTTGGCTCACAGCACTCAACCGTTGTCTCCACCCTACTGACCTAGGGCTGCAAAACAGCTCTGACTTGCAAAAAAACAGATGGATGGACTGGAGAGATGGGAGCTTTTTTTTTTTTAATGACCCCAAAGACCCAGAATACAAGCAGATTTGGCAGATATTGTGTATTCTACAGTAAGAAAAATCCCTCAATGCATAGACAGGGGACTTCAGATGGAAGAAGCTGAACAAGAACTTGCGTACTCAACACAACGGTTGCGCAACAGTTGTTCCACAGTACTCAGCTTAGATTTACATACTCCCCAAAACTTTCCAGTGTAAATAAACTATAAGCCTATACTAGTTATGAGCATGAAAACACACAGCACTTAAAAACACTCAATGCAACTACCACAAATACACACAGAATTAAGCAACTGCACATGATGAGAGGCCAGCTGCTGATGGGGAAGACTGATATTGCTTGAAGCTATGAATCATTCAGATGTGATTCTTCTCAAAGTTACATCAGATTGTTATTATTTTTACCAGAATGCAATGAAGTGATTTCTAATTTAATCTGTGAAAGGTTATTTTTGCATGTCTAAAAGTACCTAAGGAAATCTTGCTGCACAGAACTTGATTGACCATCAACCTCTGTAGGACCAAACGTTCACCTACAGGATTTTCTTTCCTCATCTGGCCTCCACCACAGTCCGAGGCTTAACAAAATACAAAGCTCTAGAAAATAGCCACTTTAATTCCAGCATCTCTAAGGAGTCAGTTTTGTGGGAATTTGGAACCTTGAGATTACTGGGGACAGAGAGTTTGGAAGGCACAGCCCTCAAACTACTCACAGCAGCATTGGACTACTTTTGTAGAAACTCTTATTTTTGGAGGTTTTTTGAAAGTGTGTCTTCGTAGCAAATGTGCTGCTAGGTACTTTCCAGTGGAATCTTTATCTTCATGGCCTGACTTGGGAAACACTTCTTAGACGCAGTGTTGGTTCTGCCTGGCTCATTTTGGTTTCCATGAAGCACAAATTGCTCATGGCTGGCCCAGGGTGATTCAGATCCTCATCTGGTGTTAGATGCTGGCAGCCTGATGGCACTCTGTCCTCCCATCTGACCACATAACTACTTATCTGCATAAGTATAAAACTCTCTGAACCTTTCTCCATTGTTCAATTTTCTGCATACATAGCCCACAGTTGTTATGCTTTACATGTTACATTAGGATCATGCATATTATCTGAGTGTTGTTCCAGCTCTGCTTCTTTCTTTGTTGTTTTCTCTCTGGATGAAACCTACACCTCTTTAAATAAATTCAGCTAAATACACGTAACATCAACTTTCTCCAGTAGTTAGGGTATCTGGTATAATTCTCTATATACCTATCCCCTAGTTACATGGTTTAAGTGTCAATGAGGCACTGTTTTGGTGAGGGCACAAAAAGGACTTTTTATTATTTTAGCAATCCTTTCAGTGCTTACTTTCATCTGACCTTCACCAGCTTCCATACAGAAAGTTTACTCCTGCGTAGTTAAATACACAAACTTGACCCACACACTTATCTCTGTGTTCGTACACATCCACAAATAAACATTTCCAAACATTTCTGGGTGGTGGTGAACTGCTGTCCTTGAGAAACAGGTGTATGGACAATATGGACCTCCAAATGACCATCAGAGGAAATGGGAGCTGGCAAAAGCAATGACACTGAGCATCACTGGACATTGACACTTGGCATAAGAAACTGTCATGAGGAAGACAACAATCTACTGTTGAGAGAATTTGAATGGTAATGTTATAGGTCTGCCTGTGGATCCTAATCATGACCATATTCCTTAGCTTTTGATGTACACAGCAGAAAGATGTACTTCTAAGAATTAATTTTTGTTTAAGTAAATAAGCAATTTGTATTTCTGGTACCACCACATGGATGGCATTTCTTGTTTTGGAATGAAAGATGCCTCAGAGAACAATGACTGGGATGTTCCAGTATTTATAATTTTAACATGTGAATTATAACATTTTAATTTTAACACTTTACAAATGTAAAACTTATCTGCAGCAGGGCTTGTTTCATTTTTTTAACATGTTGTTAATTTAGTGAACAAAAATAGACAAATTGAAATGCTTGGGATCTGTTTTTTGTAGATACTTCACTCCCAAGACTGTGAGCTGCTAGATACTGAGCACCACTAAAGATCTTGCAGTAGCATTTAACAGTGATGTGAAGCACTAGAGCCTGGAAAAGAGCTTCTTGGGGCCTTCCCAGTACCACGAAGAAGCACTGGCTGGCAGGAACTCAGAAATGAAAAGGGATTTTCCAACCAACTTGTGTCTGTGGGCACAGGTTCTCTGAGGGAATATGGTCCTCCAAGGTATTTATGCACCTAAGTCTCCTTGATATTCGGTGTTAAAGGGCTCAAATCAATGCTTCTATCTAGTCATAACGTCACGATTTTGTACATCGAGGTTTCTGCCTTTAAACGTGTAGAAAGATAATCGTAGAATCACAGAATAAGCACTCTCTAATGCTCTACTTTTTTAAGATAATAATCTGACTATTTTTTCCTGATGGATTTTTGAAAGGCAGTGGCAGACACCAGGCTCTTTCAGAAGCAGAGTAATGTATTGGTGTGTGTGAGATGTAGTCTAGGAACATTTCCCTCCTGGAAGCCTCATGGGGTGAGGGGGGGAGCACACACCATTGGGGACCCGGTGGAGCGGACAACATGCCAGGCTGCTTGGCAGGGTCAGGGCTGAGGCAATTCTGGGTTTGCAGCAGGGCTCAAAACCAGGGGAAACTTTAAAGCAAGAAAGAGGCAGCTGCATACAGTGGAGAGACCTCTGCGGTGAGGCAATAAGTGATTAGTGATTTCCATGATCTCACCTTTTGACTTAGCTACCCCATTTAGCCTCTGTGGCTGTTTACATGGAGCCAGCCCTTAGAAACCTGCTCAATGTGAGTCGAGAAATGTATGCCCTGAATAACAGGCCTTTCATGGCTTTTTTTAGTTCTTTTGGGGCTCTCTCTGAACTTCCTCTCCTCTGCTTTATCCAGTAGACTATACCCGCGAGAGGGTATTGGTAAAGCCACCAACCTCAACATCTGAAAAGGGAAGGATGTTTACACCTCACCAGCTCATGTCATGGTTTTAAGAGATGCCACTTTACTGACTACAGACAAAGGCCTGCTCCTTAGGAGGAGTTTCCCTAAGCAGTGAACAAGATGATTTTTTTTTTCTATTTTTTTTTGCTAATACTTGCCAGTACATATTTTGAATGCTTAAAATGTTGGTGGAACAAACTCTGAATCTAGATTTGTCAAATTTGACATAGGTGCATCTACCAAATTCACTGCAGGGAACGGTTGCCTTAGATATTCAAAGTCTGGACCCTCAAAACTTAAGTAAGATTTGCAGTTTCCTAATTTTTCTGGGCATTTGGGTTTCTGCCAGTGGAGTTTTCAAAGCCCCTACATCCCTGCTTCTGCTTGTATAGGAACTGACTCTTAACATCATTGAGAAGGCTGGTACCTGTATCAGTCTTAAGCCATAGTAGGCTCCATAGGATACCCTGCCTGTCAGTCCCTGCTCAAAACCTACCCATTGTTACAGGGGAAAAAAAAAAAAAAAAAAAAAAAAAAAAAAAAAAAAAAAAAAAAAAGCAGCTCCCAGATCCCTTTCATGTGCAATCAAATATAAAAATAGGCCAGTGGAAAGCAGGGTGTCACACTGTCATTTGAAGTGAAAAAGCAGGGTGTCACACTGTCCTCAGGAAGCAATGGCTCAAGTCCCTATATAACACAAAACCAAATAAATAATAACAATAACAAACCCAGGACACCCGGATTCCAAAGCAGTGCTTTAAAACTTCTATTTAAGTCATTGCCCATAGACCACTGATGAAAGTACTTACCTGTAATGTAAAACCCCAGGAATATTTCTTTGGTTTGGTTGAGGTGACTCAACTCTTACCTCCCACAGACATGCTCTAACCCTAACCTCTAAAATATATGGTTTTCTGAGGTGGGGAATTTCTCATGTTAAAAGTATTTCACTCTGCATGAACCAACTAAATAATCTTTGGGCAACTGAGAGTATTTGAAAATTATGCTTTCCCCTATGTTTAAGGATATTAATCTTCCTCAGAGGGGGTTGGCTGTTGCACACAGCATAGACCAGCAGGTACATTGCAGGTGTTGTCAACAGAGGGAGGTGATGAAAGAGGCTTTTCTATTTCTTCAGCAAATATTTGGACCATAACCCCTATATTGGGCTTTTCAGTTGGTTGATTAGAAAAGTCTGCTTGGACAAAAGTTGAGAGTAAGCGAGCTGCTCCAACCAGCCTGTGCTTACAAGGGTTTGCTCTGGCTTCAGCCAACTGCAGAGGACCAGCCCCAGTCCTCCTGCTGTATGATGCTGCTCTCCAGCCCTCAGTCCCAAGTGAATGCGGTCGTAACATTAAAGGTTGTCCTAAAAATCAGATGTTGAAATGAAGACCTTGAGTCTTAAGAACATTTGTGCTAAGCCCACCAACCTGTCTGATAGTACTTGCCAAAGAATTTTGACCAGCTCAGCTCTTTGATTTCCTATTTTCCTCAAGGCTTTTAAACCATCTCTGTTCCTAAAGCCCTGTGGGAACCATACGATATCACTGCCCTGGGCAGGACTGCTAAGGACAGAGCTAATCTAAAGGTTCTCTTTTCAACATGACTTTTCTGGCCCAAGCTCATACATACAGTTGCCCACACGTTTGCTAATGTGAACAGATGCTTTGCAAATATCTTTGAGAGGAAGGTCAGTTCTGTATTTCAAAGGTTCACAAGTCAAGCTGCACTGAAAGGCCTCTTCCTTAAGCATCCTCAGCGTATCATCAGGAAGATTAGCAAGGCCTTTAGCACCCCTCTGCATTTCCTTATGTGTGGAAAGGCCTGGCAGATCAAAGGAAATGTTACTTCAAATAGCTTTTGACTTATCTTGTTCTTACCCTAACACCACTGACCTCTCAGTCACCATATTTTCTTCCAGTAGGAATTGTTTTTAAGGACAACAGTTTATCCTCGAAGATCCTTGTTTTGACCTTTCCAGCTTTCCCAATATTCCCCACTAAAATGTGTCATTAAAAGGAATGACAAACCAAATACTTTCTCAAAAATGAGAAAATACTTGCAAGTCATAATTACTGTTTGGTTTTGCTAATGAAGTCATTAAGAATATGAGTAAAGTAATGTTCATTGTTTATAAATTTCTCTCGTACTTGGCAAAAACTCTTCACAAACACTGGGGTCAATGATATTTGACCTCCTTTGGCATTTTCCAACTAAGATGTGAATAACTAAAGAGAGCTAAAAGGTTAGTCCCTGTTCTGTGGTTGCATCCGTATGTGGGTGTGTATGGACCTTTACCCAGAGACCTGGAGACGTCAGCTAAGTGTTTTCCAGCTGCAAGGCCCACCCACATGGACCGATTGCAGGCATAGGTGCCCGATTCATGAGCATGCTGTCTGTAAAACCATATTATTCACCAGCTTAGGGTATTAATCATTTTACTCTATATTTAAATTTCCTTTGGGGGCTTGTTATTTATTCTGTAGGTGTGTTTTAACATGTTTTAATATGAAATTCACTTTAATTTAATCAGGCCTAAAATATTTTGGGGTTTATTACTTACACTTAAAGCTGAATTGAGATATATATGCAATAACCAAGGAACGTGTTTTTGTAAATAAGACATTTGACCCTTTCAAAAAGCTTTTTTTTCAAAATTACAGCGCTGGCAACTCCTGCATAAATGACTCATTTGAAGAATTAAAAGTCAGGTACATAATTGCTATTCCAACATATCTATTTCAGTTGGGCATCAGCTGCCGTTTCCATTGTAAGGCTCATTTTCATGGTTATATAACTTGATATTTTCAATTATGTAGGGCTTAAACTTTACTTAGTACTCTTAACTTGACAAATAAGCATGGCAATTCAAAGCTAAACCACTAAGTAGTCAGGGCTGGTTCAAAAAGTGTCATCTAACAGTAAAAGGTTAAGATTTGTGTTCTAAGGTTTTTGTACAGATGGTGTAAAGGAACATAATGAAATTATATTTTAGATCAGTTCAGTTTGAATTGAATGGCTGTGACATTTTAACAGCATTTTAAATGAAGTATTTTGTTACTTCCATTCTTTTCTTTTTTTAATTAACTTTCAAACACTGCACCAATTCAACAGCTGCAGTATGTATCATCTACCAGATACCATCAATCTCTTGTCCTTAGACAGATGGGGTATGTAAACAGTCTAATACTAATTGGCTGCAATTAAAATCGGTGTCAGGCAAAGAAAACATACAGTTTTAATGCAGTGGTCCAGAATCTTTTGAGTCAGAACCAGAGTTATTTTAAAAAATTGTGAGCAATGGAATTCTAAATTCTCATTTAACTCAATGATAGCTGTCTTCTAACCCTGACTTTAACAGAGAAATGGACCCTTCATACTCTGCTGTGATGTAGATGTTAAATTTGTCAAAACATCAGTGACATACAAAAGCTTGGAAAGAAAATCATTAAACCAATTAAATATTAAATTAATATTAAACAAATTCCAGCTATTAGTCTATGTTGGTCTAAGAGTATTTGTGTGCAAAAAGGGAAAAATTAGTTGCCACATGAGAATTTTATGTATTTGTCACTGTTGTTCTCAGAGGCACAAGTCAGAAACCAAGTTGACATACCTGTGAGGTCTGTGCATACAAAAGCAGATGAGATGTTATCAGACCATCTGAAGTAGAACCTCTTATTTTTGCCACACATGCTAACAGGGAATGTCACATCACGTATCTGTCCTGCTGCTTGCTATCACATCCTGAATTTGGGACAGGATCATAATTCAGGAGCCCCAGGCGAGCAGCGGTAGAGCTTAGAAATGTCTTCTGTACACAGGCAGATATATCTGTATAACGTGAAGCAATATTTATCCTCTCACCTTACGTGTGTAGAGGTGATAAGCAGGCAAGGGTGATCCTGTTCTGATGATTAAAGGGATGTGCACTTGTCACAACCAGGCCAGAGGATCAAAGAATCACACCATCACTGGTCTAGATCACTGGCCTGAGATTTGTAAAAAACGGTTAATAGTATATGATGCGTTTATGAAAAATCAATAACACTAGACTGAACACAGCTTTACCTGAAAGATCCTGCCAGGGTTAGATTTTTTTTTTTCTCTACATTTCCCTCCTTCTTGGCTCAATTCACAAGTACAGCATTTTTTTTTTCTTTTTCCTTGAGGGTGTACTCACAAGTGCCTGGGCATGGCAGATGATAGCCTAGCCAAATGTAAAATCATAGACATCTAAGGTCAAGGTCTTCCTAGCATAATCCTAAATTTTTCACCTGCTCACTGGGTGTATATTTGTAGTCTGCTGGCATCACTTGGCTGCAGATAAGAGGCTCTATGGTGGAAAACTGGATGAACTTGGCAAGATGGTGCTTTCACTTGAATCCACCATCCATCCCTTTTCAGGTAGGATCTTAACGGTCTGCGATCTCTGCATATTCTGGCAAGTTTTCTGTCTGGGGTGGGAGCAGAGCTGATTAGATTCCCTTTACTCGTCTTTATTCAGTGCTGTGTTCCCTCCCAACACCTTCATTCACCTTGCTGCTGCAAAGAGAAACCCACTAGGAGTTGCACTGATGTATTTGGGGTGGAGGGTGCAATTTCTGTCCCAGAAGGTTCCATAGATTGCTTTTCCCAAGGCTAATCCTACAAAGGCACTGGGACTTTCTTCAACAGCTGTGATGCGGAGCGGCAAAGGAGCCATGCGACACTGGCATGGACCTGATGAACCTTCTTCTACACTGGAGGGAAAAGAGCTGTGTGGTAGGCTCCAATCATATATCATTAGCATCCATAAAACTCATTTCCTGCCAGGAACAGCCACTGAGCACTGGAAAATCATAATTTCACAGTAGATTGCCATGCGAGTTGAAATAAATCCCCGAGGCAGTGCACCACACGCTCTGTCCTGGAGCGTGGCATGCAACTCACAGAAAGCCCTCTGAGGGAGATACTGAACATTCTGCCTTCAATGGTCCTTTTTATGTAGATAAATGCTTCTATATACATACATATATATGTAAATGTGTGTATATGAGAAGTAGAGAAATACTCTGGGAAATATGATTCCCTACAAATGATAGCTGTTATTAGAAGGAAATATGAGACTCTTCCATCTCTGCACCATCTGTGTTAAAAAAAGCAGCTTTAAGGATCTAACATCACTAAAAAAGCTGTCAGTGTGTTTTTCTTAGTTCTGCTGCCTCCAAACAGAAAATTAGTAGAGGTTCCCTGATACCGAGCAATCGAACATATTTACCTCAAATGCCCATCAGCTACACACATTCCTGCTTTTGATTCTGTAAAAGATGACATAAATGTCTTCCTTATCATTTACCGTACATCTTTCCCATGCATTTATTTTTATAAGCATTTTAAAATATCCAACATAGTCTCGCCCCTGCATTTTTAGCAGTATATTGAGCAGATAAGCCATTTCCTTACTGATCCCTATATTTTGCTGAGTCAGGTCTTTGCACTTTATTACAGTGAACAGAGCAACAACCATTCCTAGTACTAAGCATCTGGTTCTTTAAAAATAATGATGAAAGCCTGAAATTTTTAGGTTTTCACTTTTCATTTTTCTGTTAGACTCAGAAAACAGGATGTACTTTTCCCAAGTAAATCTTTTCTACAAGGCTTCTTAGCTCAGAGAGTTTTGTAAACACAGCTTGTAGAGAGAAGCAGCACGACAGGGCTGAGTTTGGTTAAGACATCAAAAACTATAACAAAATGAAAAAATTATCTGGGAAAGTGGATGAATTTCAGATGTAAGAGCCAGGAATGCCTTCTGCCTGCACTGAAAGCAGTAACACAACAAGTTACTGCTTATTGTAGCCCTGCACAGAACCAAACAGAATAAAATACACTCAGAATATTCTGGTATTAGAAGGACCAGATTGCGATCCTTATTAAAGGACCTGGGCCCAGCCGATGGTACCACTGCATACTGCTCTTCTAAACCAGCATTAAATCACACATTCGGAGTCAAAGACCTTTCACTTAGGCAGCTCTCTAGCTGGTAAGATTTGTTTCAACTCTATAGACTGTTCATGTATTTAAACTGAGTTATAACATTGCAGAGCCACTCTCATCAAACTTGGTGTGTCCTAATTCATCCATCCAGCGAGATCTAGACAAGCTGGAGATTTGGGCGGGGAAAAATTTCATGCAATTTCACAAGAGCAAGTGTAGAGTCTTGCATCTGGGCAAGAACAACTCCAGGTTCCAGTATAAGTTGGGTACTGACCTGTTGGAAAGTAGTGTAGGGGAGAGGGACCTGGGGGTCCTGGTGGACAGCAGGATGACCACGAGCCAGCACTGTGTCCTCGTGGCCAAGAAGGCCAATGGCATCCTGGGGTGTATCAGAAGGGGGGTGGTCAGTAGGTCAAGAGAGGTTCTCCTCCCCCTCTACTCTGCCCTGGTGAGACCGCATCTGGAATATTGTGTCCAGTTCTGGGCCCCTCAGTTCAAGAGGGACAGGGAACTGCTGGAAAGAGTCCAGCGCAGAGCCACGAGGATGA
>WKFP01014825.1:1716027-1823754 GCA_011057875.1 Pterocles orientalis | reverse complement strand
AAGGCTGTGCTTCCATCCAGCGAGACCTAGACAGGCTGGAGATTTGGGCGGGGGAAAATTTCATGCAATTTAACAAGAGCAAGTGTAGAGTCTTGCATCTGGGCAAGAACAACACCAGGTTCCAGTATAAGTTGGGTACTGACCTGTTGGAGTGTAGTGTAGGGGAGAGGGACCTGGGGGTCCTGGTGGACAGCAGGATGACCATGAGCCAGCACTGTGCCCTCGTGGCCAAGAAGGCCAATGGCATCCTGGGGTGTATCAGAAGGGGGGTGGTCAGTAGGTCAAGAGAGGTTCTCCTCCCCCTCTACTCTGCCCTGGTGAGACCGCATCTGGAATATTGTGTCCAGTTCTGGGCCTCTTAGTTCAAGAAGGACAGGGAACTGCTGGAAAGAGTCCAGCACAGAGCCACAAAGATGAGGAAGGGAATGGAGCATCTCCCTTATGAGGAAAGGCTGAGGGAGCTGGGTCTCTTTAGCTTGGAAAAGAGGAGACTGAGGGGTGACCTAATCAATGTTTATAAATATGTGAAGGGTGAGTGTCAGGAGGATGGAGACAGGCTCTTCTCTGGGACATCCAGTGATAGGACAAGGGGCAATGGGCTCAAGCTGGAACATAGGAGGTTCCACTTGAATATGAGAAAAAACTTCTTTACAGTGAGGGTGACAGAGCACTGGAACAGGCTGCCCAGAGAGGCTGTGGAGTCTCCTTCTCTGGAGACATTTGAAGCCCTCCTGGATGCGTTCCTGTGTGATCTGATCTAGGTGTTCCTGCTCTGGCAGGGGGATTGGACTAGATGATCTTTCGAGGTCCCTTCCAATCCCTAACATTCTGTGATTCTGTGATCTCTGTGGTGACTGTCTACTTTGAACTGTAGTGAACAGCACACCTCTGAACATAACTCTGTCTGAAAGCTGAGGTCAAATATGAAACTTGTTTTTTAACCTTCCAGTAGCAAGAGGAGCTATGCACTGTTCAATGTATACTAGTCCTTGTCAAACACATGGTGCTTCTTTTTTTAAAATTTCTTTTAAATAAAACTGACTTTTGCTTGTACAAGGTGCCTTTTCAGTCTACATCTTCACGATGTAATCTATTAAAATAATATTAAGGGGCAAACCTGGATGCTTGTTTCTTTGGCTATGCATCCTGTAACCAAACCAAGGGCATGCAGACAGATTACCAATGTGACAACAGAGGTGTGAGCTTGTGCTGTAAAAGTGGCAGGTGCGTGGCATGACTACAAAGGGAAACCACGCTGTTTGGGAAGCTTGCCATGAACACAACAGCCTAAGCAGCAGAGGCTACAATGAGCTCATATTTATTTTAACATTATTTGCCTCTCTGATCAAACAGCTCCCTGGTTTGTTTTGACCTCAAGTGTTCATTCCAAAAATGGTGCTTATCTGTAAACACCACCTGCGTGGTAGAGAGCATCATGAGCCACCGCTGCTACTGTATTGCTTTCTTATCGTTCATAATGTGAAAATTCGATTGTCCACACAGCCAGCCTGCAGGCTGCCGGGCCCTGCAGATGGCAGACACATGTGTACACAGCATTTGCATTTTATAGCTCTGACGAGAACAGTCAATAGAATTAAGGCTTTTCCACCTCTGTCGCTATCTGGGTACAAATTGTATCATTTTAGTAGCTGTTTTATCTCTATCCTTGTAACTTCCAGATACTATTTTTAAATATTTGTACTTAATTTTTGGCACTCGTAAGCAGTTGGCCCACCAGTTGGATTTTCCTGGAGCCAACATTTTCTTGGTGTTATCTAGTGTTTTAATTCATTAGCTTCACTCCCTAGTGAAGGATTAACTTTCATTTTGTCTTATCTGCTATTGTGTTTGTAGTGAAAGTAACTTCTCCAAAGTGATTCCTTATTAGCCGGGTTCGTGTGGGTGGGTGGTAGAATCAGAGGTTAAAATCGGCTCTCCTCCTCATGCCTGTGGTACCCTAGGAGTGTGCAGTCACCTCACCCTTGTCAAGGCATTTGGATAGACACAGTGACGAGCACCTAGATTTCATACCATGCAACTGTATCTGCTTTGGCTTAGGTATCACTATGCCATGTTTCTAGAGCGAGGGTCTCCACTGGTTCGTCGTCTGAACATTCAAGTATCTCCAATGACTTGCCTGGGGATATTTAGAACTGGTAAGGACGTAACTGGATTACCAGAAAAACAGCTTTTTTCCATTTTTGTCTCGTTCTGAATAGGCAAGGGGTTGAACCTCTGCAGGGACTGAAGAAGGAGAGATATGAAAGTCTTCAGACAGTAGGACAGTTAAAGCTCAACCCTGTTTTTATTTAAACAGACTGACTCACTAAAGTATTGTCTATCTGTTTGGGCTCTTGAAAATAAGTTCCAATAAAATTGCAATTTTAGGCATTAAAAATGAAAGTTTTGCGTGTTTGTTTATTTGTTCAAATACTCATTTAGGTATGAGATATCAAATACACAAGAGGGATCTTTATATCGCTTTCTGTCCAGAGGAGTCATACCAGTCATGTAGACTTGAACAGATCACAGTTTCCACAGGTTTCCTTACATGAAAATGTAAGGACAATGATAACACTGAAGGTCTGACCATCTCAGTCCACCCTCTGTGACAACATCCATAGGCCAAGAGCAAGAACAGAACAAGCACAGACGATTTCCTCATTCAAGCTCTCCCTCCTTATGACCATTCCTGGCTTCAGACGTGGTTTGCATGATTTAGTAACCCTCAGTGGATTTCTATTCCACGAGCTTGTCTAAATTCCTCTTAAACCAGTGTAAACCTTTAGCATCTATATCATCATTCACGGTTTTATAGATTTTGTCCTTACCCTTGTTGGCTGCCTCTCTTCTGGAAGAATCCTAGTTGATTTGATGGTTTCCCATGTGAGAGCTGAGAATGATTGCCACTTTGTCATTCTTTAAATCATTTCCAGTTACATAAAAAGAAATATCACAGGTGACCAGAACAGCAGATCATCTAGTGAATTATTTTGTGTTGGGAAATGGAAGATACATGATTATCTTACATGGATATGATCAGTTCATAAAAATCCCAAAGCAACCTTTTATCTAGCTCCTTTGTGATACAATGATTTGACTATGAGTATTGGACTTTAAATTGCCATTACATGAATGTCTCAGCCATCAGAGGAATGGTACATTTTCATAAGTACAGTGTTTACAGGATCGAGAAAACGTAAGTTCTGGAAAATTATTTTTTACAATGCAAGTGTTTTAAGGGCTTTCTGGTTATTGGACCCCAAAAGGGATCTTTCTCAGAGAAAAACATCTATTTTTTACTATAGCTCTGCTAAAATACTGTAAGGAGTACTACCAATATAACTGCATTCAGGAACAAAATGGATTAAACAAAGTATGAGTTGGCAGGGCAGGTAATGGTTCTCTTGACCACATGCTGTTCTGTAGAGATAAGGGTAATCTCCCTGCCCAAGTGCTCATTTACACTTCACATGACCATTATTTACACAACTAAATGGTGTTTTGATCACCTTACTGAGGACTTTGAATATCATCATTATACTACCAGGTTTAAAGCTGGGCTGAAAGTTTATTTTAATTGCTAGCTAAATAAATGCCTTTAAATGCGGTAGAGCAGTGTGTGTAGTCTTACATACTTGCTATCGTGTTCCTTGTTTTGAAAAGAATAAAAAGCAATCTTAAATTAGCACGAGGCTATGAAGAAAGCAAAGGTTGTAAAACTGGTGGTACCAGTAACAGCTCCCATCAATATGTTCTGTTGGAAGTGAGTCTACAAAAACCGATGCAGACAGTCATGGTTTAGCCTAGCCAGCCACAAGTCACATCTTCTTTGGAAACAATGTAGGTGCACTAATATTGTTTAAAAAAGTAAACATAGTAAAGAAAATAAAGTCAGGAGGAAGGAAATGTGTACATCCTTGTCAACAACTTCATATTGCCATAGTAAATGCAACACGATAGTTCTAGCATCACATTTGCTGCAGACAGTGCGATCACTCATTTTTATGGGAGAAAACCAGGAGCTTTTCCCTGAGTTCTCATTTTCCTAATCTTATTCACTGGCTGGTACCAGACTTCACAAATTGGACATTTTTCTCTTAAAGACGTGCATGGATGTACATTCTGATTCTACCATTTAAACTTAATGGAAAAAATTTTGACCCAACCGTGTCAGCACATTTTTACAACTAAAACCCCAGAGTCTCCTATTCAAACTCTTGGTAGCTTATAAGTTTATTTGCAGCTTTGGTAAGGACTTTTATTTAAGTGAATGTATTTTAAAACAGTATTTGTCAGAATTCTATATTATTACATTTTTCCAATTCTGTTGATTTATATGTAATCTTCTCATTTCCTCCCTCTGGCTTGTAAAAATGATCCTCACTCTTATGTTGCTCATATAGCAAAAAACTGGCCAACTTCAGTTCAAATAAGCTATTTGACTGACTCTGTCCTGAGAGTGTCCATATGCCAAAAATTCACTCAGTAATTATTTGTGTCTCCTGAATCTTCTTTCCCTCATTTTTCCACTCTAATGAAATCCTTTCTTGACCTAGATATGTGTTTCCTTGTATACTGTGATTGCCCTTGACCCTGTATACGTTTTCTCCTCTATAACATGTAGACAGTCTACACACAGCATGCTAAGAAGGATGCTTATGGCTTGCCTTTCTACAAAATAAACACAAATTACAACTCAAGCCCCTAATTAAGTCCCATACCATAAAAATGTCCTCTGCTCTCATCCGGAGTGCTTTGCCTTGTGCATTTCTCAAGGGTGAGTAAAGACTAAATCTTAAGGAAACAGAGCTCACCAACTGTTAACACCATTTCTCTGACATGTAAATGCTGAACTACACCACTCAAAGGCTTTTGGGCTTCAAGTAGTCTTCCCACATGTATGTCCCTCTAAAAAAACCATCGCCCCCCCAAAAAAAAACCAAACAAAAATACCCCCACAAAAACCACAAATGGAGCAAGCCCTCTGAGAATTTGCAGGTAGCAAATACACAGGGCTGTTGAATATACTCCAGCGCTGAGAACCACACTGCCAACCCTCATTTAGTTTTCTTACTTCTTCCAGAATGAGGAATAACAGCCATGGGTCAAACTCATGATATTACACACAGAGTAAAATCAGAGTGGTTACTGCTTCTTTTCTGCTGAAAAAAAAACAACCTCTAAAATGCAGTTCTCTGATCCTTTAGCAGAATTCAAATGGAATCCCCTAGGAAACGGTTACCTATCAGGTTGCCCTAAATCTATTGCATAGATTGCATAATCTATTGCATAGATTGAACCTATGAAACTAAGTTGCTGCAACTAACTTAATAAACTTAAATGAAATTGAATATGATATACATGTTATTAATAATCTTCTCTAATAAATGAGAATTTTCAGGCTAAAGTTTAAATTTGCAGATTTTTATGACTATTTTTTCAAAGCAACTTTTTTTACAAAGTTTATCTCCAAAAGTTACGAAGTCTTTAAGTGGTAAATTTCTTTATTTAAATGTATTTATTTATTTTAGTTAAAATATTTTACATTTTGTTGCATTTTTCTAATAGTTACTTTTCAAAATGCAAAATTGTTACCAAAGCAGTTCCCAAAAAATAGCAGTTAGTCAAAAATTTATTTTAAAAATGTCTTTTTTTTTTGTGCAACTCTGCTTAGCAAATTTATTACCATAAATTACATTTATTGTGTCTTCACATGTTTCCAGTTCCCTTAATTAGTTGAATGTTTTAATTCTGTTTCCTTTCCAGGAGTGGGTATCTACAGTTCCCAGAGAGCGTGTGGGCCCCATAAGTACTCAGTACTCACTGTGCAAGTTTTGAGGTCACTATGGCCCCTGCCCCAAAGTGCTACAAGCGAATAATAGTACATTAAACTGTGGTACCCCAGTGCTGTATTTTTGTGTGTTTCACATGGTCCTAAACGAGTGACCCCATGGGCTGAGATGACTTCCATCAGCTGAGGGACATCTGTTCAGGAGCAGATAACCCCCTGTTCGTTTAGTTTGTCACTCACCTATGGGCAATGTCTTTATCTTTCCATTGAACTTCCGTCTGGGTCCGTGGAGAACATAGCTTTGTTCACACAGCTATGAGACACTCTGACTTACAAACTCCTCCTGCAAGATAACCTCGTTCCTAATTGGGTGTGTTGTGGGTTTTTCTTTGGCTGACTACTCGAGTTATCACTTTGCAGCCTGCCTGAAAAAGGGCCTAGAACCTCTTAATGAACACTTTGTCTAGGCTTCCTGTCTCCTCTGTCACCGAATGACTAATTACTAATTTCCAGCTATGAATAATTTACATTACATCCTCCTTCTTAACCCCAAGGGTATTTTCTTAAATTTATGTGCTTTAGATTTCTGCAGACATCTACATGTCCCTGCAAAGGCATCACGAACACCTGCCTGAAATAAACAGCAATTTTCCAAACAAGCATTTTTAAATATTTGACATCAGTCACAGAAATTAAGAAATTTATGTCCAAGTGCTCTGCTAAATCTAACGTGTCAGATTGTTATTTTTTTGCATATAGGATTCTTTCAAAAGATCTGGTTTCCCAAATAGCTAGACAGCTGCACCTCCCCACACACTGGTTCTTAACTAATCTTCTAGTCTTCCCCCAGAATCTCTCTGCAGAGGCTGGATTATGATCATTGCAATAGATGTTCTGGCTGCTACCAGCTGACCTGGTTATTTCATTATGCTTTTTATCACAATCATTTCTAGTGATCTGGGCTGACTACAAATGCCCAAGGGGATGTTTTTTCCCAACATGTAATTATTCTCAGTTTGCCACTTCAATTGCCAGGACTAAACCCCTGGCTGGTCTCTTGATTAGTTAGAATTAGAGCCTGTGGCTCTCTGCTGTTGATCTCTCTTGCCTGTCTGACCTAAATTCCATTGTACACCTGCCATTATTCATTTGCTTAAATCTGGAACAAATTCTGGTACTTGATGTACTGCCAGCCTCAGTTTTTAATTTGGGGAGCCAACTGGGTAAAGCAATTTGCCTTTGCATCAACTTGTGGACTTGCCACAGAACCACCATGCAATGTGCTTCTGAGTCAACAAAACTCACCGGGATGGAGGAGATGTTGGAGGGTGCAGGACTTGCCCAGTGCCACTCACTCCTCACATGTAGAACAGCACACAACTGCTCCAAGCACAGCTGCTCGTGGTGCTGGCACTTCGTACACAGGAAAGTCTGGAGGCATAAAATGAGCATGATGCTCAGAGAGAAGTTGTGGATTAAAAAAAAGCATCACGGAACAAATACCTCTGTTAGAAGTCATATTTAAAATAGCCCGGTGTAGTTCACAGTAAAAAGTTTTTTTGAGGAATATTCTTATTGGCTCTATGTAGTTATGCTCAGCTAGAAGGGATTTGTAGCCTCATTACAATTTTTTCTAATACATGATCTAATCAATGTTTTGATCTTACATGTAAATAACATAAACATTATCCGGCCAAAGCCTTGGAAGAAAATCTGCCCCAGGGGCAGCAGGCAGCTAAGGTACTTTCAACCGCTGGCACCAGCTGTGGGCTATGGAGTAGGGAGCCACAGATCTTGCCACCTTCAGGTGAAGGGGTAGATTTTTTTTTTTTTACTTCTCTAACCCAAACTGATACATCCTTGGTAAGAAATCTGGCATATCCAAAAACCGGTGAACTCTAGAACAGTTTGTTCTGAAGAACTTCGTCAGAGCCATAGCTGGACTTAGACTGGAAAAGTTCACAGTACACACTGGCGCTATCCAGGACACTGCTGTCATCTAAACCAGGATATTTTGGGATATCCTTGTAGCTCTGCTCCCAGGCAGGGCAGAGGTCTACTCTTCATTCTCAGAAGACAACAACAGGACCAAAATAATAGGCCAATTGCCAAAGTGTAAACAATTCTGGACACCTGATGGTCCATGTAAGAGGTGGAGCATCCTATTGCTGGAATTAGGCACCTAAATTCTGACAAATTTCCATCTGGGTGTCTAAATCCCTGAGTGGATTTGACCAAGATGATAAGATCATCTGAAATGTTTAGAATTCAAAGACTTCTATCCTTGGAATACCTAAAAAACGTCAGATTCTCCCTTTCTGATAAGAAATAGCCAGTTTATCTCCAATATTAATAAAATCTACAGAAATACAGAAACTGGAATACTTCAGTTAAAATCAGTACAATGGGAAGTGCTTCCAAGTAGCCAGAAATTTTTATGGCTGAAACTGTATGAAACACATACTAATTATCACTGCAACATATAAATTTAAACAAGGGTGCAACCAGAAAAAAACCAACAACCTATTGACAGAAAAAAATGAGAAAAGTTATTAGGACCGATGTAGTAAAATGAATTATTTGTGTCGGTGTGTCATCAGTAATTTTTAGGGTGACTATAAATCTGAAATGTTTCCTTGTGTTTCCTGAAGTGGAATTATACCAAAAAATACATCTTAATATTGCAGGTAGCACTGGAGACTGGAATTTAATCTTTGGTGTCTCCATTTGAAATGCTCACTGTTGTCAAAAATAAAGGGACAAGGAAATAAATTATTTTCAATTGTTTGCTATTTGGGCAGGAACTTCATCTTTCTACATGTGTGTACAGTGCAAAGCTCACTTTGGGTGTGACTGTCCTTTTAAGGCTACCATTAATAATAATGTAAATAAGTTGTTGGATAAATTTTTCAGCAATTCTGCCCTAAATCCTTGTTTTGATCTCTTTCCAATTCAAAGGCAATACATTGACAAGACATTTTAAATGGTCTCCTCATTTAGTTCATTTGACTGATTATCATGTGAAGCATTAGAAGTGTCTGGGTCCCATCTCCACATGCTCAGCATAATCTTTCCGTAGAGACAATTTCATGGGGGTAATGCACATCTGCAGGAACAGAGGAGCTTCTGGGATTAAACAGAGATGGTTTAATGGTTGAAATTAGGAAGTGAGGGTGATGATCGCCCCATTGTTAGATTTACAGTTGCAAATAATATGAGTTTAAGTCCTTTGACTACTATTTTGATATTCAACCATTGGGTTGTTTGGATTGATATTTTCTTTTGGATCTGTTCTACTTTCTGTAAATAATTACTTATGCAACAAAGTCTGGGTCCCTCACCCTCATGATCTATCCATGTGGTATTGGTTAGACCGATCTCTTTTATCACTAACAAAATCTCTACCCCAGACTGAACACTTTTTTTTTGTCAGAAGGGTCTCAAAAAACTTATTTTTCATCCTCAAAATTTCTACTTAAATCTAGCAATGAAAAAATTTCAAAAGAGCTTTAAAATCCAGAAGAATCATGAGCTAAATTACTATAATGTTTGTAAACGGCACCTATGGCACAAAGAGTCTAGACTGGACAAAAGGCCTGGTCCATTTTTTTGTTTAATTCCAGTATAATTTAAATAATAACAGTTCTTCCATTTGAGACACTGTTTCCCAGAGCAACCCTGCACATTTCTGTTGGTGGTTGTTTGAAGAGATTGGCAATGGCCAAGTGTCCCTGTTCCCACAGCTAAGGAGCACAGCAGGACGAGTGAGCAGCATCATATCTTACGAGCAAAGCTCTAGCACAACTGGTCTTTTAGACTTTTACAGTTAGTCTTGAAAAATCTACATGAGATGAATGCATATATTAAGGTTTCCAAAGGAGGTGAAGGGACTAGAGACAGCTCATAGGAAGCTGGTGCCTACAGCTCTATAGTTTCCTTTGAAAATCCAGCAAAACGTATTTCTGTGAACTCTCTGACAAAGAGCAGTAGGGCCTCCACATCGCTGGTGTCTTTCCAGCCAAGTACCCAACTCCTCTGGAGCCTTTTAGCATTATAGCCTTGGAGACAACAACAAAAGAAAAAATTACTGAATCCACGCCAAGTGGTAAAATAGGACAAACAGCCTTCCAAGAGAACAGAAAACGAAGATGGGACAGGAAAAAATAAACAAGAATGATAGTCCTATTTAATTCTGAAGTGGGGCTTACATAAAATAAATGGTGATAAGATTGCTTTCCAAGTGGAACATGAGAGAGAGAGAGATTGCAAAAGAAAAAGCACTTATACGTTAAATATCTGGCGTTAGCACTTTCAGTTACGCTGGAAGCTCCAAAGTTTCCAAGGCATCTTGCAGTAGACTGTACAAATGCCTAAGAAAGAGTAAAGGTGTCTTGCATCAGGCAGCACCCAATACATTTATGCAGCCTTGATGGGAAGGAACGTGTTTATTCAAGCTGCTAGCCAAAATTATATGTGTTAGAGGCTGTTAAGGAAAGGAAAGAATTTATTATTTGTAACAGTGCAATGTTATATGTATATAAAAAAACCCACCTAAGAAAAATGGATTATACAAAATTTCAGGCTGGGCTTTTACAAACTGGAGAAGGAACAGAGGAGAAGAAAAACAGGGTGGGGAGTAGGAAAATACTTAGAGTCAGACTTTTACTTCGCAGATACTTGACAGAGATTTGATGTGAGCCAGCAATCAGGCACTTCAGCAAGGGGTGCTCCCATGGAGGCTACACCGCAGCCGCACTCTCCCTCTCTTTCCAGTGCTATGGGTACCTCCATCCTTGCACACCTGTGGTCATGCTGTGCAGCAGGAATCAGCCAGCCAACCTAACTAAACGCCAAATATTTTTTCTTATGCTCTAGATTTCACCCAGGTGAATTCCCTTAATCAATGGACAGCAAGTTCGTAGGTATTTTGGAAAACAGTAACTATATATTCCTCTAAGAATGTGGCATCTGATCATTAACTCAAAAAAAAATATATAAACGAAAACTTCATAATTTTGTGCGTTTGCAAAGTTGCAGAGTAATCCTGCTAGATTCTGTAGTGGCTCAGAAAGGCACATTTTCTAGTCAAAGCCTCCTGGCTCTAAACATTGGAGCTGTGTCTCCTTGCTAGACTGAGTTGCATTTCATTATTGAAGTGTAACTCGTGTAAAGGGCTCATATAATCTGCCACAAGGAATTATTACTGTACTTAAAGCAAATTGTTTTGCAGGCATTGCCCTGGAATTTTAGTTTTGTAATAAATCTAGAGTTTCTTTGTCTTGCTTTATTTTGTTTCGGGTATAACATCGTCTCATTGGCTTTTCTTCCCCAGATATTTGAATACTTAAGATTTTCAAAGCAAGGGGTTTTGTTTGCATAAGTATAAATATATTTGTATAATTTTGCATACCTCAGAACACACACTGAGAAAGACAGGTTGATGAGAGGGAGTGAGCAAAGGGAGAAAATGAGTGGAGCAGACTAAAGGAGAAAGAAAAGACAAGCTCTCCCTGCTCTCCCTGTTTGAGTCACTGCTGCTCCTTGGCTCATGTTTGTGATGCTTTCAAGGGAGCTTGAGATCACGGCTTTCAAAGAGTACTTGGGAATATCCAATTATCTAGCAGATGATGTAGTGGACACCGTGGTCCAGTCCCACAGCCTGCATCCCTCTGTCTCCCTCACCTGGCTACAGACAGCGGCAAGACAGAAACATATCATAGGATCATAGAATCATAGAATGGCCTGGGTTGAAAAGGACCATAGTCATCATCTAGTTTCAACCCCCTCTCCATATGCAGGGCCGCCAACCACTAGACCAGGCTGCTCAGAGCCACATCCAGCCTGGCCTTGAATGCCTCCAGGGATGGAGAAGTAGGGTCTTGCAGAGCATAGGTTGGCTGAGTCTAGCTCCAAAGGTGGTTTTTTTTAGAGTAAGTAAGTGTGGAAATTCCCTTTCAACATAAAGGAAAAATCAATTTTTTAACAAGAGTAATTCTGTCACTTTGTTGTCAAGCCAAACAAGGAAAAGGGGGGGACAGAAGGATGATTTTCTTGTTCTTTTTTGCTAGAAATTCTCTCGCAGGCTGGTCCTAAACTGCCCAAACCCCAGCGACTGGATCCTGCCCAGCCCCATCCAGCCTCACAGGAAAGTACCAGTGCTGCAGGAAAAAGAGTTTTGGTTGGTCTCACATCAATGGAGGCTACGAGTACCATAAGAAACTGAATGGCTATTCAGCAGGTACCATCAAGAAGAAAGGATTTTGATGCAGTCCGTGTTTAGAAATTTAGCTGCAGTGTGGGGAATATGTTGCTTCACACAGCAGTTCACACTTTATCATTTGGAAGCTGAATTCTTTGGGGTTCTTTTCTTAGGCAAAGAAAATCTTCCAGTACTGTTCTTAAGACAGCAGTTTGTCCCACTTGAAAAGCCCAGACACCTCGGCTTTAATTCTTGTGATCCCACCACTCGGCTTACCAGCTCAAGTAATTTATTTGTTGGATATTGTAACTCAACAAAAAACAGAAATGGCAATAAACTCTTCAAAACATTTAATACAGTGGATTTTGAAGTTTCATAGATGGAGATCTTGGAAGCCCATTATCCTGTAGCTTCATTGAAGTACTTTGCATATGAACAAATTTAAGAACAACTCTATGAAAGGATTTTGTTTCCCTTGATCTAAGCATAGTTTTAAAGAACATTTAGCACCTGCTAGCTTTGTGCTTTCTGTAAATGTATCACCTGTTGCCAATATTGTTTAATCTGGATCTGTATTACCTTGTATTTACCATCTGTTCCTTGAATGGAACCTCTGTAATAGATTTTGTTTAACATTAATTTAATGAAGAAAAATGGGCCTGTAATTATATTTTCTAGTAAACTGCTGTCTCAGCTCTATCTTTAATGTCATTTGCGGCAGGTGGGCAGTGGCAAGGGATTTTGTGATAGTGCCTCAGCAGCCAAAGTGGGTCATGGTTAGGCCCTCTGGAAGGTCACTCTGAACCTGTCAAAATTATTTAGTGCACTGCTGGGGCAAGCTGGTCCTATTTCCAATGCAAGGAAAAAATCAGCAGAATAGGGCGTATTCCTGAACGATGTCATATAAATAATGGATTGCTTGTAGTCCAGTCAAATAAAATGTACTTATAATTAACACATCTTATAATTTGGAGGATTCTGCCTGATAAATTCAAAGTTATACATGGGTGAGTTTAAGCTTGTGTGCAGCCCGGTGAGTATACAGAAAGTGAGTCTCTGTCCATCAGGCTAGATGGGATGGTGAGCTGAGGCTGGTTTCACCTGCGGCTGACTCTGCCGTGCTGCTACTCACACCTTCAAAACTGCTCAACCCTGTTCACTTGTTAAACACCAATACCAGGGAAAAAAGGAGGTTGTATTGTACCTGGAACCAGGATGCTATCTCTGCGGTAGGCTCTTGCACTTTCGTCTTCCTGAACACTTGGAGACTCCAGCACACTCTCTCTCCCATTCTTCTGTCACACACTTGCAGTCGTACTCCTTTGCAATCATCCTCCTCTGATCCATATCCTTTCCTCAGACATCTCACCCCCATGTAGGACTTCAGGACTGAGGGAAGAAAAGAAAAAAAACAAGCAAATTAAAGGTGCCATTGTTACACCAAAGCACTTTCTCCCACATCTCTGCCAACTGGGTTATTCTCTTTAGCTGCTTCAGTTAAGCCCTTCAGAGAGACCAGCTCTGGGAAGGCTACACTGTCTATTGCATTCTGCTTACATCAATGTAAGGGATATATAGATATAGCAAATAGCAGCACAGTCATGTTTCTGCTACCAAATTCTCCTTCTCCTTTCTCTTTATCATCTTTCAAGTTTACGGTATCCTTTCATTTTACCACCTAAAATGTTCTTTATTTTTTTTCTTAAAAAACTCTTTTTTTCACAAATCATTTCTAGTATCTTTTGTCAGCTGCATATCTTTAGTTAGAGGGCCAGTGTGGAATAAAATGGAACAGAAATCCCTGTTACGCTGCCATAACGGTAGAGGTCCTAAATATAGCTCTAAGGCTATATTTTTTCCAGACTGAATAAATATCTTGCGATTCTGCTGGTACTTCTGCCACAAATCCAGACTGAATTCAGTCTCTAAAACCTAGAAAAAAGTCTTCTTTAAGCTCTGCTCTCTGACTGATATTATTTCCAGGAATTAACGAGGCCCACCCATGCTATGCAGTTGAGAGGAGAGCAGCGGTTCCTAAGGTGATGCTCACACGAGACATGGAGCCTTGGACACCAGATGAAAGGAGCTATCTGAGTAGTGTCAGATCAGTGATCCATGCACTGAAGTCTCTGGCTCTGGGTTGTTAAATTATATCTCTACAGGTAGGGATACCCAGTGTGGTAGAAAGCTAGAGCAGGACTCTCCTGAAGCATGACTGTTTGCTCACAAATCAGGATTTATAGCTGCTAGAACCTCCTTCGTTAAACCCTGGACGATCATCAGTCAAGCTGATGGATGATTCCATTACACACAAGCATAATGCTGGAAAAGCTGAACTGACTGCTATTTCATAAAAGAGGAATCCTGTTTCAAAAAATTAAACTGGGTTAAATGTCAAGGATCTTAATGGGCTTCCAAATTTTTAATAAGTTACATTCTACTTGGTATGTCATATGTTATAACTTATAAGGATTAGCTCATCTAACTTCTTTCCAAAATCTTCATTTAAAAAAAGAATTTGGGGAGAACATTTACATCCATGGTAAAAATTGAAATGCTTTACAAAACCCTGCAGCAGCTGCCTGTGATAAAGGGTACAAATCCTTTCCCTACCACTGTATGACACATGAGCTGGGAGCCTTGGGAAAAATTTTCTTATCACATGCATATCCCATACACTGTGTGAAATGCTGTATTCGTGTCATATTCAAGAAGGGATAGAGCAATCAGTAGGCTTTTTTTGAATGTTCAGAAAATCTTCTGTTAATTTTACACTCTAAGCCCTCACTGGAATATAAAAACCATGAGAACATGAGAATTTCCATGAGAACATGTCAAAACAACTAATAAAGCACTGGGACAATATAGCATATTGCAGCTGGAAAGGACAAAACTATACTGGTAAGTCAGTATTTTCAAGTGATGTGTTTATTAAGATTTTTCAATTTGAAATTGTTGTCTTCAGAAGGTTTTAGCAAAGAAAATGCTAAGGGTATGAATGGCTGCTGCATCACTTGATAACCCAAGCCATTTGTATCAAATGGGACACACCAAAACTCGTGGGCCCTGAATAACCAGCTGCTTCCAAAGAATTCTAACTTAGCAGTACAGCCCCAAGTGCACATACGTGAAAGAACTTTGAAGGCTAGCATGTCACTTTGAGAAGGAAAAGCCTGGTTCATACATTGTTTGGAAATTTCTTCCATGCCTCGTAGAGAACATACAAACAAAAAGAAAGTAAAAATATACAAATGAATCTTCCAAGAAAATGTTGCAATGAAAGAGTACAACTAAAAATTTCCTTTGTTTGGAATAGTAAATACAAAGAAAATCTCTACAAACAAACTTCTTTCAGTAATGATATGAGTTAAGTTCACAGCGTAGGTCATGAGATTCTGAACCATTACTTCCACTTCATGAGGAATTACTGGAAGAAATTCCCCATGACCCTGGTGAAGTCTGTTGTGTTTGACGGTATGCAAGGTCTCCAGCTGACTATAGGATTAACAGATACCACCTCCATATCTGCTTATTGTAGTTTCTTCGGGAGAAAATGAGGTCGGTATAGAAAGCTGTAACTCTTCAGTGATAGGTAGGAAGTCTGTATTATTTTAGATATTGTTCATGCAACATGGAGACTGCCATCTTCAGGTCACTAGTTAAACTATAACACAAGAACATCAGCTGGATCAGATGGCCCTTGTGAAATCAACAGAGGGTCATCGCCCCGTTTCCATCATGTCCAGGAGCCTGCCTCAGTAGGAGGTTCAGCAGACAGCTGGGAAGGTCAAGTCCATCTGGAATTGTGCTTTATGCCCATGGTATATTTTCCTAGGCTTCAATACCCTCCAGTTCACTGATTTAATCTTGGTATTTTTTCCAAGAGTACGTAATTGTTAAATACTATACTACTGAATTTGTCCTAGCAGGATCTAGCAAAAAGCTAAAGTTTTCTGTCAACCTTTTATCTGTGATGAGTTCATATAGATATGAATGATGTATGTGAAAAAGAGCTCCTAGGAGATGCCTGTCACTGTGACAGTGCCAACATCGTAGGCTGCGTGCTGTGGGAATGCAGCACGCCTATTAAAGTGCACAGCAGACTTTTTTCCCTGAAATACCTGCAGAGAAAGAATGTCTTTACTTTTATTCTGTATTTATTGGTTTAGCTGAAAAAGTGCAAAAAAAAAAAAAAGACATTTAAAACCTGACTTTAACAAAAAGGACACCAGCAGTGCCTTCTGTGTAAACCTCTGTACATTTTCTATAGGGAGGTTTCTGAACAATTATTTGTTTTCTTCACATATTTAATCGAAAGTTCTTTGCTTTTTCCAGTAATTTCTTCAAGTCAGGTAGCTGTGACCACACTAATGTCCTATTTCTTCTGTATAGCTGGTATTTCACTACAGCGCTCTGAAACAGTGGGCTATAAATCCAGGGAGTAGGCAGAAAATGTCAGAAGTAGGGATTAAACTGTTAACAATGCCCAGAACTGCTTCCTTTCTTTTTTGTTCTCTCCCCTCCCCCCTTTTTTTTTTAAGTCAATTATGGAAGATCTGAAAAGTGACCAGAGCCTTCAAAAAAACCCTGACACTATTAAAGGGAACAGGCAAAGGGCTCTTTAAACATGAAACTTCTTAAACTTTCATATTTTATTACATAAAATTAAATGTTTGAATGTTTACTTCCTTACCTGTTGGTTGTTTTACTTCATTTAAAATCATGGTTGTCACTGTGTCCTGTCCCTTGATTTTCCATGTGGAGGACTGGTGCCACGGGCATTGTGAACACTTGCTCCTGAACAGAAGATATAGGAAACAGTATAAAAAGTTTCTTTAGGAACACGTTCTAATGGTTAGCTTCAAATTCTGGGCCTGCCAGCCAAGAACATGGATGCCTTTTGAAAACAGTGGAAATATCTAATTTTAACAGATGAAATAAATGGAACTAAGCATGTAATAAGGGTACTATTCAGTACAAATACGGCAGAGATGGTCCAATAAGGATTACCTAATGAGCGTTAGATTGCCTCCTCTAGTTACAAAGTAAAAACAAACAGCTCCTAACATGATGCATTAGGAACAAGGCCCTCAGGAAATGCCCAGACCCAAACTTTAAAACATCAATCTCCAGTGCAGAAAATTTAATCTTTTATTTACTAGCAATGATGCTACTAAGTACTCCTTGTACGAATATCAAGAGCTCGTACAGCCTAGTTTTTCACTGTCTTGAAAGCGAGTGAAGACAGCCATGAGAGTACTTCCAGATGTGAAATGAACCCGCCACATTTCACGGATTCAGGGTTTTCTTTTTAAGGCCATTTATGGAACTTTGGACAGAGCACAGGGTATCATGTTATTAAAAGGTAGGGAGGAGTGTTTTATTTTTACAACAAATTAAAGACATGACTTAGTTTTCTTGCAATCACTATTAACATCTGTAGTCTCAAAAGGAAGGTAAAGAAGTTCCTACCACTATATTAATGGACTTACACCAAAGAACATGTCTTAAACTTGGATGTAGCAAATTGTAAAGCATCCAAACGTTCAAGTGGGTCCAATGTTATTGTGAAGTTCACAGAATTTATAACTACTTAGGCTGCCATGTTCAGTGCAACGAACTTTGTGATCCCTTAAGTATTAATTCCCAAAAAACACCAAGAATTAGAGAATGATTTCTCAGAAGTATTGCAGAAAAAGAATACTTCTGTGCCATTGTAGGAAAACATACCAAGATCACACAAACAGTCTAGATGAAAGCAGGAGCTGTAGACAGTGAGTTCTGTTGTGGTGCTTCGTACAGCATTTACTGCCTCAAGAAGAATGGAAGAGTATATACAAATGATAAGAATGGAGAGGAGATTAGGAATACCCACACACTAAAATAGGAGTATCACCATTTAACACAAAATTAAATTAATTCCTTTACTCTAAATTTGGATTTAGTTTGATGAGAATTGGAAATAACGGTCAGCATATTTAACAATATTTAACCTGGTCTGCATTTTACATTAACAGGCTGTCTATAAGCCAAGTCAGCTTTGTAGCCTTGATCTTGTCTAGTTCTGATTAACTTATATCTTTAATGCAAACATTAACTCACTCCTGGCATGTACTGTTCTTGCAAATACTAATCATGGCATAGATTAGATGAACATGAAACAGATTTAAGCATATCAAGTTCTACCAAAGGTTGAAGGTGTGCAGTCAACAGCAGTGCGCTTGCCAAAGGCAACAAACCAGGGAACATAATGCAGAAAACAAACCCTCGTCTGCTTAGTCACACAGCACCATAGTCCTACCGTGTCATAAAGAACTTTTATGGCAACTGGCAAGGGACCAGGAGTTTTAATGATCACTCTGTGAGATGTCTCCATGGGATGATCATGGTTATCCAAAGCAGGTTCTACTTCATGAAGCTGTTGACTGTATAACACAGTCATCAACAGGTCCTAATCTATAACTTATTCTTGTTAAATAGTGAAAGTAGCTGCATTGTTTATGCACATATTAGTTCTGCTATAGAGGAGCAAAAGTTGGTGCAGGTTCTTAAAATGAGGTCAGTAAATCACACTTCTCAAAGCTTCATACACGGCAGGTTGAAGATGCATCTGAAGCTGAGCTTTACTTCTCTTCCTTTTCCCTCTTTTACCCATGACAACTTTAAAAAAAACCAGCCATCTGGCATCCCACCTGTCTTTGAGTTCAATCTTCATTTTCTGGAGTTGCTTTTATATGCATCCAGCACTGCTTTTGTGGAAGAGACAAGAGTGTCTCCTGAAACTTTACATAATTTGGAACCTTTCGGAAGCTCTGAAACAGAACAGAACACAAGGATAGAAATCTACCATTCTCGTTATTAATAAATCTGAAAAAATTAAATTGTGCTGAAAAAAAATGACAACACCTCTTCTTGTCTTCCAGGTGCTTGAAACAACATAGTTGCTGACCTTCAGGGATTAAGGGAAGAAATTATACTTAGCTGCTACAGTTAGGCATGGATTCTTCAGGGGACTCCAAAGACTTCATGAAAACATGGAGGAGAGAGGAAATAAATAACTTTCATGGAAAGAAAATCAGTCAGACCATCCTTATAGTTTTCCACTCAAGCAAGAGATTACACATATAAACCCAGTTGGTTTTTTTTACAAAAACAGGTGGCTTTTCAGCCAAGTATTAAGCTTCTATTAGGAGACAGAAATTAACACGACCTACAAGATAGAGCCCAGGGATATTGACGGTATAGCTTCTGACATACAGGAGGGCAGCTCGTGCTGGGAAGGGCACTGCAGTTCTCAGAGGGTTCTATCATTCCTCCTCAAAAGATGCAAAGTAAGCCATTCCTCACATGTTGATTTTAATGAAAGGAATTTTATCACCTATTTTCATCCTGTTTACCTGTAAGAGTGGCATCTGATCAGTAATCATCATCTGTAAATATGCTAACAATCTCCGTAGGGGAAAATTTTTTAGCTAGTGTGAGATCCTTCAGCTGAGACACAAGAACCCTTCTGAATGGGAAAGGTTACTTTCTCATCAGTGTGGTGAGAATTTGGCATCCTACTCCCCTAAACAATATGAAAAATCTCAACCTGAAATGATCTCAGATATAAATCTAACAGCACTCAGATACATCACATGGTGGAAAGCCTTTAAGATCACAGCATGAACAGTAGCAGATGAAGCAGATGGACCATCAGCAGAACCAGTCAATGACATGGGTACAAAAGTCTTTCCTTTATATAGTGCTTTAATCAAGAGAAGTTTTATGCCACAAAGCGGTGCACAAAGAAAGGCTGTGTGCTTTCCTTTTGCAAAAAGGGAAAATAGCTCTGGAATGAAATAAATGGGCTTAGGCTTGTTGCCACAGTAAATCTCTCCTAAATCCTTTCACCCCACTCCAAGGGTGGGAGTGGGAGGCACAGGACACAGTAGGGTTAGCCAAGACTTCCATTTCTCCCAAGAGCGCTGGGATTGCTTCAGCTGCTAGGACAAGGAGCATGGATTTATGCAGCATGTTTGGAATAGCACTTGTGTTAAGTAATATATATATTACTTAAATTATAATTTTTTTTTCCTCTAGTATATATGACATGGCTATACCATTTTGAAAGTAAGGAAAAAAAAATCCCACACTTTGAGTAGTTTAATAGAAATTCATACAAAATTTCTGCATAGTGTATATGATGCTTGCCCACTGAAGTTCTGGGGTGTGAGTTGTGTCTGAGGATCCTGTCTGATCTCCTGTTGTTTATCCTTTTGAGAGTGATGCCAGGCACTTCCTGACATTACACTGCATCAAGAAAAGAGTCAATGGAAATTTGCTGATTGACACCAGCTGTGAATTCATGCAGGCATTTAGTGGAAATATCACATGCTTCTTGTAGTGGAAAAAATAAACTCAGCATTGAAATAGATCTCTGTATTATTCAGGTAGTCTGTGTGTAAGTAGAGTAACATGATATCCTGTTGCTCTTTACAGTTTTAAAAAATTAACAGGTGACTTCAAGGACAAAAGGTCCCTTCTGTCCCTCCAGGAAAAATCATAGGTAGTCAGCTAGTATGTTTTCCCTAGAAATGTTTTTTGAATAATGGATGAAGTGATACAGAATCTGTAGGTGAATTCAAGTTATAAGGTTATAGCTGTCTTTATATAAGTCAGGTTATTTATATCAAGTTTAATATAACCACAGTTTCAATTCCTGTTATTTTAACTTATTTATTTAAAAATTAAAGAATGCCTTAGGTTGCCTGCCAGCTGTATCACAGCCACACAGGCTATCATGCAAGAGATCAGTCATTTAAAATCAGTGCATGACAAAGTGTAGGAAAAAGAAGTATTCCCACAAATGCAAACATTATGGGGGAAGTGCTTTATACGTTGTAAGCCACATAGTCAGACAGCTGTTTTAACTGAGACATTCACTTCTCTCTCCATGTTTATAAATAGCATTATAGAGGGTGTGTTGTATGGTCTAAACTACCCCAAGAACATAATTTTAATATTCCACAATTCATATGTTCTTTCGCACACAGTGAGAGAATACAATGTTAGCATTTAGTTTTGGAAACATCTAACACCCATATTGTTCTGATGGAAACAATTATGATGAAAGCAAAGCAAACAACAAAACTGACTTCCAAAATCCTGGGTGACACGAGAAGCCACTGAGCCCCACCATGCACCAAAGTACGAACTTGCACCTCATTCACTTAACTTGTTCAGGAAGGTCTCTAGTGTAAAAAATGAACTCATGCCTTGGTTTCTGTGACAGGTCAATTTAGTTTCAGTTTAATACCGCTGGGGAGTTACTTCTCAGGCTGACCAGAATAGTCAGAAAAAAAAAAAAAAAAAAAAAAAAAAAAAAAAGTAAAAGGAGAATAGCTAAACACAGTCCAATTATTTGGTTGGGAGGTGATGTCAAAGACAAAGTTCAATTACAGCATGTTTATTAACAGTGGTCTTGTTAGCCTAAGACAAATCCATTTATTCTAACACTAGACATGCTCATTTAAGCCTTTACTGAGGACTTTCTATAACAAAGTGTTAGGCATGAAATGCCCAGAGGAAGCAATGTGAGCCATTAGCTGTGTCTGAGATAATCATGGTGAAGGCAACGGTGAAGGCAACGGTGAAGGCAATGGTGAAGGCAATGGTGAAGGCAATGGTGAAGGCAATGGTGAAGGCAACGGTGAAGCCAGCACAGTTTTGGCCCGTTTCAGCAGCCCTCAGGGGATCACACCAAGGTCAAGCCAGGAGCTGACCAGCTCCTTTGGCCCTGGCAGTGGTCCTTGCACATAAAATGGGAGGAGTGGACACAAGGTCATGGTCTGCCTAAAAAAATATCATTAAACCAAAGTGACCATGCCTGGCGACACCAGCTCTGGGGGGCTTCCTGGAGCCAACCAACAGAAGAAGCTTGCTCTGAAGGACCAGACGTGTTTTCCATCTGCAGGATACATTTCTGCTCCAAAGAACAAATTTATGTTCCTCATGTAAGGGCAGCAATGCAGTGCCCACCTAAGAGGTCCCAAGCTTTGAGCAAATTCATGTGCAAAGGGAGGTTCACAGATGGAGACATGGCTTTGGGAAAACAGGAATGAGGTAGGAAACGTTTGGGAGTGACACCTCATTTTCAGTGTTAGGAAAGGAAAGAAGGTCCTGCTGTGCTTTGGTTGTTGAATGCAAGAAAGCTGATAATGAGAAGACAGGAGAAAACCTACTGGGATCATAGGAAAGGGAAGACTCTGCCAAAAAAAATGAAGTTGGTGGGCAGACTGGCTTATGCTGCATGGATACAGGCAGATCTGAGCTTTGAATTCCAAAGAGTGGCCTTTGTTCTCTTTGGAGAACAAAGCCAGGCACAAAACACATCCATGAGGAATTTAACATCCAAATAACTGCAAAACTTAGTAGATTTCAGACAGCTGAAGATTTACATTTCAAGTGAGACAACTGGGATCACAGATGCTCAGCGGTTTGAAAGTCAGGGACTCTCTCTATCCTGATGTGAGTACCTCCCATGGGGGAGGAACCTGCTACTGCTCTCAGAGGACCTGAAACGGGCTGGTTACTGCTAAGTGTTCCAGCTCCCACGATATTATCTCCATATGTTTTTGACAGAAGGCTGCGAGAGTCTTTACCACTTGGGGTGTGCAATGGTCCTGAAACAGGTGAATCACAGTCCTGGATTATTTAAATATGACTTAGAACGTAGGAAAGTTTAAAATTCTTTCCTAGGAAAATTCAAGGTAAATCAGCTTACAAAGAAACTTCCGTGACTGCTTTCACGTGTAATCAGTCATATGAAAACCTGTGCAAAGTTTGGATCAGAGGAAGATAGAAAGCTGAAAACGTCAGCCAACTAAACTGGATCTACTGAGATAAATGATGCGCATCTCTTTTTCTAATTACTCATTGAAATTTCTTTCTCCCCTATTTGACAAAATTAAATCATCTCAGTAAACCATCAACCAACCATCCAATTATTTCCTGAAGACCCCATAATTCTGTCTGTTTGCTGATCTCTAAGAATTCCATTTCTAGTGCACAGGATTGGAACCTGGAAGTCTGTAACTTTTGGTGTTTTCCAGTAATAATTATTACAAATAAAAACGACTGTTTAAGAAATACAGAGCATTAGGGGATTATTTGAGAAACACTGAGTATTTGAAAGGCAGAAAGACTTAGAGGAATAAATTTCCTTCTGTATGTTATGCTGCTATCATTTTACAAAATTATATACAAAAGCAACTGAACCTCTACTGCACGTAAGAACCAGCTTTGGTAAATTGGCCTTGAAAAGGCCATCTGGGAGACTGAGACACACAAAACATTTTGAGATCACTCAACTGAAATATGTCATTTACATTCTGTCTGTTTTGCTGGCATAATTTTAGTGGTTAGGAAGACAGAAGAGAAATCCTTGCCTAACCAGCAAAGCTCAGCTGACTAACAACCTAAAATTGGTGTAATCACTTCAGCAAACCCCACACTTTTGGCAGTTTAATTTATTTCCTTTGCGGATTCTGTATAGAGGGATATTATTTTGCCATTTTAAGCTCCATCTCTCCCAGCAATGTTGCTGATCAGCTTAATTGATACATCCTTTCTCATTTATTGCTATGTGAAGGCAAAGCAGTGAACAATTCTTCCAATGGAAAAAAACCCATATACTGTTAATCTAAATAACATCTCCTTAATCTGGGCAGTTACAATAAATTTAGTTGGCAATCATGGTCTGGAAGAGATGAAACAATTACCCTGCTTTACTGGGATAGTTTTACAGCTCCCATAAAATAACCTTGTTTAGCCTGAGGCTTTTAGCCATTCAAATGAAGAAACCTGGTTGAGAAATAGCAAATGATAAATCTTACCCACAGCTTCTCCACCAGAATGACTGTAAACCCACCTGCAGTGATGCTAGGGTGGTGACCAAACAGCTCCTTTCGTCTTATTAACATCCAAAGGTACGTAAACAGGGACTGAGGAAGCAAAAAATGAATTAATTTTAGGCATGCAGGCATGTTCCTACATAATGACTGCACAGGAGCAGCAAGACAAAGAGCCAATGGTGCAACCAGCAACTTCTGTGTGGTAGAGAGGAGGATCATTTAAACCAGAAGACGAAGCTGGAAGTTCCTACACACCAGCAGAAATCCATTTCACGGTCAAGGTCAACCCTGCTACTCCATTTTCTTCCATTGTCACCATTCTACAATGTTAAATTAAGTTCTAGAGAAGTCCTGTTGGGTCTGTCATAAACTTGGATTACTCTACCTGCTATGCAGATGAGAGTTCACAGGATTGATCTCTGAACGGGATGTCAATGTACACGGTTCTGCCACCATCTCAAGAGAGGATACAGGTGCACATCCTATGGTTCGCCAAATTGCAGGAAAACAAAGACAAGTTATTTTTAAGTGATTTCTTTAATCCAGTTAATGTTGTTTTGTTGGAGAGTTAAAATTGATAGATGATTTTGTCTCGTGTGATCAATAAATGATGAATCTTTTGCTTCTGAAAACAGAGTATTTAAATTAAAAAAATAATTAATGGCATCTAATAGTACATACATGTTCTAGATCATGTCATCTCTTTGTATGTATTTGCATTTGTGACGTAATACCAAAAAAAGATACCAAAAGTCTCTTACTGGGTTCTATTTCCTCTTTTAAAAACATTGTGTAACTCAAAGTGAACCCTTTCCTCTTTACGCGGTTTCTCTTCACAAATGTGATCTCTTTAGACAAAACAGAAAGATTACTTTCCAGTTCTTACTAACAGAGGTTCTTTTTGTTTCAGTGATGTCTCCATTTTACTACTTATATCTATTTTAGAGTCCTAAGCAAATACCAACACATCCCATAAATTAAGAAGATTAAATAGGGGCAGCACTAAAAAAAGCAAGCCAGGCTTAACCCTGGTGTAAGGGATGAATTAAGCACAATGACATCAAACAGGAGCAGGGAACTTTGAAAAGCAGTAGGTGATTATTGTCTCTTAATTTATGAGAAGGATTAGAGAGTAAATGTTTGAAGAGAGCACACAGAGTAGAAAAAGGGCTTTTCACTGCAGAATAATTATGCAGGGTAAGACAAGGACATCCTCTGCCTACTTATCTTGCTGCAAAGCACTCATCTGTAGCCATAGAAAGCCTAAAAACTTCTGGTCTTCTAAAAAGTTTTCCTCCGTTACATAGCAAATGAAAAATTCAGCCCTCCCAATAAATCACTTCAGCCTGCCCCTTTTGTTCAAAAATGTGTTCCCTTGGTCCTCTCTTTATTACTAACTTCAACTCCATAGGGTATTTCCATATTTAACATCAAGGACTTACGACCTGTACTCCATCACCCACAGAGCTGACAAAGGTGCGATGAAAGTTGTGCATTGCCGACGTTGTGCCTTGGTGATTTTCCTCTATATGGTTAAAGCTATAACTAGTGATGGATGTGATCCAGACTGACCTCTTTCCAACCTGTCTGAGCAGCTCACCTCTTTGTACAGCCCCTCTGACATTTCTTGATTTAAATATGTAATGTACAGCTAGACTGTTCCCTCTTCCCTTTTCCAAAAAGATTAAAGCGCAAATGGGGGAAGCATGGCCATTTAAAGGTAGGGCTTGTCTGTGATATTTCAAAACACACCAGAACATCAGAAAATCACCAGGAATTTGAGATTATCATTATAGAGCTCACTACAGTCAAGAATTTCAAAAGAACCCACCTGTAAGAAGCAGCCACAGCTATATCACTGAGAAGATATACATGCATTATTTATTTTTTTTTAGAAGATAAATATTCCCCTATGAGACAGAAGCTGTCTCCTGAAAATGCCCAAAGGATCTTGTAGGTCCTGAACTAAGCTTTCTCATAACAGCTAGCACAAAGTTCTGATTGCAAAAGGTACCACATCTTGACATCTCAGTGGCTGTGGTCAGCATCAAACTAAAAATAATATTTCATGTGAGAAAATGAAAAGCATCACAGAAATTGTTTGCCTTGATCAAAAATGAAGATGATAACTGCTTTACTTTTATTCTGGTAATGTATCACATTGTACAAAAACTATATTTCTATCTGTTAATTGCAAAGTGACTTATTTTCTTTCTTCCCTTGTAGATTGTCCTTATTGAGGCTTCTGGGAGTACTTCATGAAACAAAAGAAAATTGATTTTTCCATTTTTCTTTTCATCCTTCAGTTTTCAACAACACATTCAGACCACTAACCGAAATGTTTTGTCTGACCACATCAAATTCATGTATTCTGATAAACCGCTGGAATTATCTTACTCTTGTCTCAGCATGCCTGAAAGAGTATATGTAAAAATGTCCTTAAAAGAGGGGAAAATCACAGCAGGAGGGGGGAAAAAATGGGGAAGAGAGAAATGACATGTTAGCAATGAAAAATTCCTACTAAGAAAAAATATATTTTTGCTTGGCACAAATAAGAGGCTTCTTTTTCATTGCCAAATTCAAGTCAGATTACTTTTCAGAGTTATGCAAACCTCAAAGTTTTGCCTGGAGGAGATCCTGAAAGAGAATTTGAGGAAGGTTCATTCCAATCCCCGCTATTTGATCCACAAAGAAATACTGCTGGCATTAGCTCAGCACGCCCTGGGATGCTGTTGGCCTGTCATCCTTGAAAGAAGAGAAGCATTGCTGGTAGGGGGAAAAGGCAACCGATCTCCATGCGTGACTCGCAATGGGATGAGTTGAATTACAGACTCACAGAATGGTTTGGGATGGAAGGGACCTTAAAGACCATCAAGTTACAACCCCCTGCCATGGGCAGGGACACTTCCCACTAGCCCAGGTTGCTCAAAGCCTCACCCAGACTGGAGCCCCAGAAACAGGTCATTAGAAAACTAGACCTCCACCAAACAGGATTCAAAACCCAGGGTGAAGTTAGTTGGCTATTTTACATCAGTGCCGCTGTGATTTTTAATATTTATTTTGTATTTCGGCTCTAGTTCTGGATCAGAATCCTTTAATGCATTTGATAAACATAACAAAAACACCAGTTTCTGTGCAGAGACAGAAATGACCTTTTCTTTTAGAGTTCCAGTTTTTAGTACCAGCATGACAGGCTTTTGACAGCCGCAGGACAGGTTTTGTTTGTTTGGCATTCCAGTGCTTTACTGTGTGACACCAAGCAAGATGGAAAAGATGTTTTTGGCACTTACATACTTGTTTCATGCTCTAACTTGCCAGTAGGAAAGGAGCAGAACCTGAGCCTGGGGGGACATCCTGTGTTAATGGGCCATTAATCCAAAAAGAGTAATCAATTACCTGCCAGACACAAAGAATTTCAAAAAATATTTTAAGTAGCTTCTCTGCCTATCAATACTGCAATGAGTACAATATTTTTGCAGTCTTCTAAACACAAGTAAGCCCGTTGCACTTAAAGCAGAAGAGCATCCATTAAACTTCCAGAATTAATACAACATTAGCACTCCTTAAACAAAGCAACATTTCCCCACAGCACTGTCTCCTGTAACTCTTTCTTCTCTGGCAGAGTGATCTTCATCATGTCACTGGCTACAATTTGAGAACAATCTGGTGAATGTAAGGAGACAAATAATCCTCTTATTTCCTTTTCATCGTGCTTTTAGAATTATTCTTTTCTGACTTGCCTTTGTTGTGGTGTATAGCACCAACTGTAACACTACCTGTAGTCACATCATCCCCAGAGCAAGAGCAAGAAGAGATCTAAATACACCTCTGGACTTCAAATTCAGTCGTGTTTTATGGGACACAGACACATAGCACTGCACACCTTTCTGCAATATAAGTGAGAAGTCCACCTGAGAGAGCAAACTTTGAGAAGAAAAATTCTCTGACTCCTGTAGGACATTGAAAATATTTGAACAAATCACAATATATGACTTGGACCCATGTCGTAAAACAGGAGACAGACAAATAACCTGTCTTCTCTCTTCTTTCTTGCAATGAAATATCAACGTAGAACCACGTGTCACTTTTCACTATGAAAACAACCCATGGAAGAAAACTTCAAATGGTTAGACATTTGATCTTCATCTATAAATTCTATCAAAATCACCATTTTTATAAGTGCCCACTCAGCCTCAGATGGTGTCTTCAGGCTTTTCAATTCTGTATTTTTCATATTCTTCCAATAAAGACAGAGATCTTTCTTTTGCTGAGAAAACAAGTGTAAAACAGTAGAAGCTCAGTGATGTGTGTTACAGTGCGCTTCTGCGCAAACCAAAGTTGTAAATATTGCATCCTGAGATTCCTTATTTATTACCCTGAAGTTATTTCTCAACCAAACCCACTCAGTTTAGAACTGAAAGCACAGGCTTGCTATTGCCTGTCACTGCGAGCTCAACAAAGGTAAGGCCTGATATTTTCAGGGTCATAGTCTCTGAAAAGATCTTATGACGAGAATGTTAAAAAATCTCATTCACGGTATGTGAGCCAAAACCCCAGTTACCTTCCACTTCTATGGAACTGAGAAACCCCCCTGAAGAGTAGCAATAGGTTATTTAAAGACCAAAGGAACTAGATCTGAGTCTAACTAGATGCAGGACACAGATCAGTGTCTCATGATGGCAAAATCTGTACAGTGAATTTTTTTGTCAGGAGCCCCAAGCTCTCTTCCAATGAAAGTCTTTCTGATGGGTGTTCATTTAAGCCTATAAAGATATAGATTAGCTTCAACCAACACAAGGCAGTGACATATTTTTTTATATCCTAGAATCTTTTGTCATTGGGGGGGGCTGACTACATAGTGGTTTTCTGTAACCCAATTCCACCCCTATACCAGTCTCTCTGCAGTATTTTTCCCTTAGAATTACTCCCAAACCGATCACAGCAACATGACCTCCAGTCTGCTTGGAACAGGGGGAGAGAGAGGCCACGTTTGCTAGAAAATTTGATGCAAATACACGCAAGAGCCTGCAGCTAGAGTCCAGGAAAAGGTTTTTGACAAAACAAACACACTATGTGGTCCAACGCCTCTGCAGCTCCAAGCTGTATTACTGCCACGGCTTCAGACCACTGCTGTGATGGGTTTTATAGGGACGCAACGACATTCACTAGGATTGTATGTAACCGTGGTATTTTCCTAATCTGTTACAGATGTAGATAAGTCAAACCTTCTCACAGCACCAAACCCGCTTTGTGGGCACAGGGCTCCTTTAGTGTGATCCTATTTATTCTACGTTACCGTAACTTTGGCTGCGTTTGTGAGGATCTGTTCCACATGGCACCTCATCAGCCAGGAAGGTGTCAACCATGTTACAACCAAGGGGCAAGTTTATAAAGAAATGTAGAAGGAATGAGAAATCAAAAGACCTAATCTGGAAGAATTGTGTGTTCTATTATTGAAACACCATAGACAGGCGAAAAGACAGATAAAAGAACGATACAACCTCTGGAAAATCTAGAATAATTTTAGAACCTAGATGTATTTAAACTTCCAAAGGTGATGTGCCACTATCTGGACCCTAATCTAGAGTGAAATGGATAAAAATTGGATATCAGAGAACGTTTCTAAAACATGTCATAGAAAGCCATACTAAGATTAAGAGGCTGGAAGCTGAACCTACATAAAGTCAAACTGGAAAATAGCACAATTTTTACTCAATATCAATCACTGCAAGAACTTCTCATACATGTTTTCCCCATCATTTAAATTCTTTAAACAAAAGTGGATGAATTCTAAAATACATCCTTTTGAGGAATAATGCACTCTGCCCCTTATTACTATGCCGGACATCAAATATTCACTTCTGTCCTTAATCTACGAATTATTTTAAACTTGTTATATAAAGTTAATTGTTCCTGTAGACATGCTTGTCTCCTCCATATTCAAGGTGGTGATATTTTCAAGACATCAAAAGAAACAAGCCAGGATGAGGTGTGTTTGATGAAAATGCACTGTTAGCTTGACATCTGTGAATCACAGCTGTACCTGTGGGGATGTTATTCAGTAAATCTTGAGACTGAGACCTTAAAACACACTGGGTAAACAGCTGGTGCTGCATCACACAACTGGGTGCAGGTGTGCCATCCCGGGCTGTTCCGGAGGGGACAACAACCCCCTTTGGCTCATTCTCTACCCCACCCTCATCACCCAGTAATAATGGGGATGCAATTTGCATTCATATTTACAGTGACTGTTGTGTGGACCCATGCTCATTTTCACAAACAAAATATACCAGATCAATAAGTGCATTTTTTTTCCCCTGCCTCACAGATGTTTTTGCAAAGAGAAGTTACAGGTGGGCTTTGCACTCCCATTGGGTCCCAGCGTAGAGAGTCCCATACAACAAAGCCTTGCAGGTGTTTTCCATATCTTTGTGGCTATTCCTTTTGAAACACATCTGTTGGAAAAGCATCTTGCCTACTGCTTAAAAAAAATATTGCTTGGCAATGCAGGTTGTTTACCTTAGCTTTAACTGCCCACCCACACTGAACCAGAGAGCGTTTTATGTTATTTAGAAAGGCCACAGGTACAATGTGAGCCTTTGAACAGCGAGCCTTCCCTCCAGAGCGGGAGGCTCCGAGGGAAAAGGAGACCCAGCGATGTGGGAAAATTTTTCACCTTGACTTCACTTTCCAGAAGGGCAGCGCTGTAATAGTTGGCACCGACCGCTTTCCCACCTGCCACCTCCTCAACATCCCAGCAGAAAGCTGCACAAAACCCAGCTTGTCTTTAGGTAATTGCGCTTGTAAAGTAGAAGCAGGTCACTTCGGCATTACACATGGCATCTTATTAAGCACCTTATGATATGTAACATTAAGACAAATGAAAGAAAATTTCCCAAAACACTTCTGTGGTCAAAGACTGTATAGTTGCCTTGAATCTGGTAAGGTTTCCTGGGCTATGAGTCCGTATTTCCTATAACCTTTTGGAAAAACTTTGAATAATTTAATTTTGCTTCCTTAATAATTAGTGTTATCCTATGAAGCAATCAAAATAAAACAAACGATTAAAGTAGGGCATAGGAAAACAGACCCAAAATACATCTAGCCTAATGCAGATGGAGGCTGTACACAATTTGCTCCTGAATGGTTAATATAAGCTAATAACTAAGTTGGACTTGCAAAGTCATCTGGAAGTGACCTGGAAGTCAGATGGTTACATTGGACAGTACTAATCTACCTTGTTCTCTTAATTTTACTACAGGAGCAACATGAGGTTTGGTTGTTCGGTTGTTTTTTTCTTTCCAATATATGGTTTAGAAACTACTGGGACTTATTTGGATGCTGCCTTCCAAATTCAATGGGTTTTTGTTTTTGGGGTTTTTTTTTTTGTTTTGTTTTGTTTTGTTTTTTTGTTTTGTTTGGTGTTTTTTTTTTTTTTTTTTTTTGGTAATATCGTCATTCACTGAATCAACCAGCACTTGCCAAATTCTAGCCAGTTCCTTTAGAAGCTGCGCCCAAAACAGGCAGGACCTCACTAGCACCTAATTTTGGAAAATAAACATTTTACTTCATATTTCCCATGTTCTGCCTAACAACATGGTAGGTCTTCTGCTTCTCATGCATGAAGGCAGGTTAATGAGTACTTGAGTACCCAACCCCTCTTCAGACAGTCATCTACGAATAGGTGGAAGAGCTGCTACCCGGTGTTTACCTCTTTCCTTTGCCTGAACTAGACAGTTATTTGGTATAAGATCCTAACTTTTAAACAGTTCATGGCTAGTGCAATAAATCTCTACTGTGAAGTTTAAGAAGTTTTGCACAGAAAAGTTTTGCACAGAAAACAGCACTGGTAATTGTAGAAGCCTAACAGCATGCTCCTGACCTTGAAGAACAATTCTCTAACGTTTCCATAGAACAGTAATCTACACATTTTTTTCCTTGTTGCCTGCTAGAAGAGGAAACTCTTTATATTTTTGGTACAATAGATTCCTTGAAGTGTATATCTTTGTAGCTAAATGCTCTGTAGAGCACATTCCTGCTATTCTGTGCAAAAATTGTATCTCATTTGCTTCCAGTTTAGCTAACTCTAAGCAGCAGCGAGACCTGAGAATGATGACTTTTCATGTACTGCTGTGTTATGCACAGAAGTCCTAAATTCCCTAATTCTTTTATGGTTTCCAGTATTGTAGTGGTAATAATAGAAGTTTCAGAAGAGTTGCATATGAGCAACTCTAAGCAGACAAAATTCTTCCAGTTGCGCAAAATCGGTGTAGGCAGCTATCACAGATTAGTGGGTCCAGTCTATATTCCTGAAACTAAGCTACTAATTAAATGGATTTACTTAATTACACTGTGTGTCCAAAAGGTAAACTTCCTTATGTATTTTAGCATTTTGTGTGTCCTCAGATAACATCCTATAAAATTTCTCTCAAGAAAGCTCGAAACACATTATGTATGTTGATAGACTAATGAATGACTCTCTACTTTCCAATCTCTCTTCCTTGTCTTTTCCCCTAGATCCCTTGTTCCTCATGATGTAAATTTTCACCCTGCTTCTGTTTTCTTACCTCAGGCATAGGAAGTGTTTTTCTGATGAGACACACTGTCCTAGTCCTTTCTTTAGAAGCTTAGTTAGATGTACTTTTACCAACAAAGTACAGGTCAACTGCATTTGAAATAATTGCCCTTAAACAAATCCACCATGTTCTACTTGCTTAACAAAGTTGTTCTGTATCATTGTAAATGAAATTTTGGATGGGCAGTGAGAAAAAATGTGCTGCATAAAATTTTGAGCTACAGAACCACACACTTGACACCTCCATCTATAAACACGTTACCTCATCTCTAACAACCGGTGACACGAGGCTGTACCAAATGTTATGCGGGGCCATGTGATTGCCTAGTCAAGCAAATGAAAGGTGGCCTTCATAACCAAAGGCTCTTGACCCGATAATGACCCACTCTCTCCCCTTCTTAAGAGGTTCCTATGAGAGAAAAAAAAAAAAACAACAACAAAAAAAACCAAAATACCCCAAAAAAACCCAAACCACTGGAGTGCTTGTTTGGGTAGTTTTCTGAGGAGAAGCAGAGAGAATCTCATTAACCTTGAAAGAGATTTTCCTGAATCTCAGAAAGGCTCTTTCATATATTTCAGATTCATTATACTGCTGTAGTCAAATTAACCAGAATAGTGTTCAGATGCCTGTGCAGACACTTGTGGACAACACTGATCATTCTGCCCTAAGATGCGCTAAAACTGCGGAACAGCTCTTTCTATAGCATGACAGCAAACGTAATGCTGAAGCAGTCTAGATGAACAGAGAAACACGTGGAACAATATAACCTAGGGGTTACCTCAGGCATCTTACATACTGCAAAATCTCCTGTGGATGTCTGTAATTGGAAAAAGAGCAGAAGACAAAGAAACTAAAAACCATCAGTGGGAAGGCTAACCCAGGTAAACACAAATCTAATAGGAGAAGATGGAATGGACTTCACTGTAAAGCCAGATAATTTAAACCTGCCTTAAACTCCACAGATCTCACTGATGGAACAACAAATAAAAGACATGAAAAAATTGAATGAGAATTTTTTTACACAGGTGTCACTTCAGAAGAAATCCTATGGTTATTTCTGAGTGAGTCACCCAGGACTTGTTACACGAAATGAGCAAAGTGTTCCACCAAAGGAGCACCAATGGACACCAGCTGACGTTCACCCCATGCAAGGCAGCTTCAGCTCCACCTGCACTCAGAGCCACCTACACTGGTCAGGGACAAAAGTCTGGGATCTACAGTTTGATTGACGGGCACTAGGAACAGGAGGTCTGTATTAAGGAAACTGGGAGACAGAAAAGGAATGAAGTAAAAATGTAAGAGCATTAGAGGCTTACAGTAAAGATTTAGGAGACAAGAAGGGAAAAAAAAAACAGAAAGACAAGAAAACTTCTCAATATGTTAAAACATATCAAAAGATCTACAAAAGATATGGAACCATCAGACGGTTCAACACCTTTGTTCAAACTTCAGTAAGAACTGTGTCACTTAAATAATACAGAACGTATACTGTCTAACACTATTGAAATCAGTCCAGCTGAAAGAGGGTTGAGCAACTGTGAACATAGTTTTTGACAAATACTAACAGAAAGAAAAACAAAACTGAAATCTGGGTTGATTTATCATTACTAGAGAAAAACATCACTTGGAGGTCACCAGCATGAAATAAAAATAACCCATGTAGCGTTATCTCAGACAAATTTGTTCTTTCTCAGTTGGGTTTAATTTTCACCTATGTCTTTGATATACACACCAAATTTGTCTATTTGTCTCCCTAAATGCCAAGAAAAAAAAAGAAATATTTTAAAATTAATGTTTTGGACAGAAGAATATGATCTGTAATCAGGTAGTACAAAAACAAATAAAATTATTTTCACAGTTAGCATCATCTCCTTTTTCTCAACTAGTTTTTAATTTGTTCTCACTATAGCATTGCTGCCTAGTCACCCAGCCAACATCATCCTTGAAAATCAAATAATTAATAAACCAAAGTCCATCGGTCTTTTAACTTTGTGAAGAATACGTTACAGATTAAGTGCTCTGCAGAACAATATTACATTTGTGTTGCACTGGAACTAGAGCAACACTTTGCTTTTTCCCCATCTCTGAGCTTTGGGAAAACAACAGCTGGATCTGCAGCCTCTTACCCTCCCACGAGTGCTGGCCTTTTCAGCAAATTCTTGTTGCTGTCTTGTCTTCAGGGAAAACCTTAGATCTACAGGCTTATCTTAGTGATTTAAACACAGCTACCTAAGGTTGTGATGGATTTCCCTTATTTGCAGCCTTCCAGTCAAGACTAGATGGATATCTAAGAGATATGTTATAGCTCAAACAGAGAGAGGTGCCTGACGCGGGAATTATAGGGTCAGATTCAAAGGCCTGTGTTATGTAGGAGGTCAAGCAAGGTGATCTTGTACTTCAAACCTGTGCATCTACACTGTAAATTTCAGCGATGTCTGTAAAAGTATGAAGTGCACAAGGAATTGAATGCAAAGCACTTACCTTTTCCTTTTGTCTGAGCTGTAACCCATGGCTTTGCCTTTCCACCACATCATTTTGAAAGGAAATTAATTTCCCTGCTCACCAGTTTTACTGAAATTATTTAAAGCAAATTCTCAGCTACCGCTTACTTGAGCACTGAAACTTTCTTAACCCCAAAGCTCTCTCACTTCAACACTTCCCTCCAACAAGAGTTCCACCTGAAACAAAAACATTTTCTTTCCCTAACCTTTCAATCTTTCAACCCAGAATTCTCTATTCAGCTTTAAATATAACCCCAGGGAAGATTTCATCTTTTTTTTTTTTTTAATATTACTCACTTACCTGTTTTCGTCTAGTCTTTCCTCAGTCCCTGATCCTGGAAGGAGGCAGTTCACAGGACAGTCATAGAGCATCACTGAGAGTGAGAAGGATCTACCTGTGGGGAAGCTCCTTGAAGGGTAGGTCTACATTTTCTTCAAGGAAAGGATGGAGGAGATACACACATCCATAACACGCTGATGTTACGAAGCTTTTGCCTATCCAGGACCTCTTGCTTTAAATATAAAATGTAAAACTTGTTCTATGGTGTTTACTACACGGGGCATAAGTTCTCAATAACTGCTCAGGCTCCTCCAAACTTCTCAATTCTTTATAACTTTGTGACTTTTTCTGCCTCTTTGGTGAGTGACTGAAATAAGAAAAAGGGGCAACAGAAAGCGGGTCCACTCCATCAGACTAGACATATTCAAAGGTGATAACCAAAGGCTGAATGAACTTGGCTGTTACTGTCCCCACCTAGAGCCAAAGGTTCTATTTGGCTATTCCACACAGAGAACCAGTGTTTGATCTATTGCCGAGGGTGTCAGCTCAGGGGAAACACCAACAGGTTCCTATTAACACATTAGGTTCCTATGCCCTAACATCTTCTGATGATCGGGCAAGGAGAGCATGTGCCACATTTGACTTCTGTATGGCTGGAAAGGAAGAGTAGGAGCGCTGGGTCCAGTTGCAGGGTCATTTCTGGAACTTGAGGAAGCTCAGAAAGAGAAGGAAATAACACTAAATAAACAAATCTCCCGCTTTGTACCAAAACAAGCTGAGGAAGTGCCAGGTTATCAAGAAATGGAAGCAGATGAAAATAGTAAAAGAACTGATACTTGTGGCACTGAGAAAAGAGATCATTCAAAATACAGTGTGAAGGGGAAATGGGAAACTGAAGTCATGTAACTCTGAACAGAACTGGGATCATGTTGGCTACCTGCAAAAAATACAGCTGTAATGCAAATCTTGGAACATGAGAGCTATGAGCTGAGCGAGCCTCCGTGGGGGTGCCAGCAGCTGCCCAGATTCCTCAGAACTGGGCCTTTATGAGCTGAGCGCTTTACTGGGCATGTTCCCTTTAATATTTATTTTCACAGAATCAGCCTGATCTCATGTTCCAAGAATGAAACACTGGCATGGAAGTGGCATATCTGCTAGTTAATGTCAACATTCAACGTGCAATCAGAGAGCAAACAGGACTTCATATTGTGGTAAAAACTGAGTTACTATTTCTGTTTTCTTTGTGTCAGATACATTAAGAGTCTCATAAAATAGTAAAAGAATTACATTCTTACTTGAAAAAAAAAAAGTACCTTCTTCTACAAGTTCAAGAAATATATTGACCTTGACAGGCTGGAGAGGTGGGCCCATGCAAACCTCATGAAATTTAACAAGGCCAAGTGCAAGGTCCTGCACGTGGGTCGAGGCAATCCCAAGCACAAATACAGGCTGGGCAGAGAATGGATAAAGAGCAGCTCTGAGGAGAAGGACTTGGGGGTATTGGTGGATGAGAAGCTCAACACGAGCCGGCAGTGTGCGCTTGCAGCCCAGAAAGCCAACCGTGTCCTGGGCTGCATCAAAAGAAGCATTAGCAGCAGGTCAAAGGAGGTGATTCTCCCCCTCTACTCTGCTCTCATGAGACCCCACCTGGAGTACTGTGTTCAGATGTGGGGCCCCCAACATAGAAAAGACCTAAAGACCTGGACCTGTTGGAGAGAGTCCAGAGGAGAGCCACAAAATTAATCAGAGGGCTGGAGCACCTCCCCTATGAGGACAGGCTGAGAGAGTTGGGGTTGTTCAGCCTGGAGAAGAGAAGGCTCCGAGGAGACTTAATAGCAGACTTCCAGTACCTGAAGGGGCCTACAGGAGAGATGGGGAGGCACTCTTATCAGGGAGTGTAGTGATAGGACAAGGGGTAACTGGTATAAGCTAAAATTTAGACTAGACATTAGGAAGAAATTTTTTACTATGAGGGTGGTGAGACACTGGAACAGGTTGCCCAGGGAGATTGTGAATGCCCCATCCCTGGAGGTGTTCAAGACCAGGCTGGATGAGGCTTTGAGCAACCTGGTCTAGTGGGAGGTGTCCCTGCCCATGGCAGGGGGGTTGGAACTTGATGATCTTTAAGGTCCTTTCCAACCCAAACCATTCTATGATTCTATGATTGTAATGTCTAGCTAGTAATAAATAGATTGAAACATCCTTTGCAGAAAATATCATAATAAAAGACCCAAGTGATTTGCACATTACTATATAGAATCATAGAATCATTAAGGTTGGAAAAGACCTCAAGGATCATCAAGTCCAACTGTCAACCCGACACCACCTAACTCACTAAACCATGTCCCTAAGCACCACATCTGCACATTTCTTGAACACCTCCAGGGATGGTGACTCCACCACTTCCCTGGGCAGCCTGGTCCAATGCCTGATCACTCTTTCAGTGAAGAAATTTTGTCTAATATCCAGCCTAAACTTCCCCTGGTGCAACTTGAGGCCATTTCCTCTTGTCCTATCACTTGTTACTTTAGAGAAGAGGCCAGCACCCACCTCACTACAAACTAAGTAAATAGTACTAAACAATAGTACTAAACTATTAAGGGAAAGAGCACACTTAACCATGAATGAACCACTCTGCAGCAAAAGGAAATTCCTCCCTGACTTAAAAATAGGTAAAGCCAGACTAAGACATCACACTGAGTGGGTACAGCCAGCTGTCTAAATCTCACCAGCTATAGAAGCTATGCCCTGTGTGAATAAACCAGCTAATCCATCTGCTTTACTGACCTGCTCTTCTGGACCAAAGATCACAGAAGATCACATTTCAAACTCTGATGTGCCCAACTCTGGGAAGAACTGACCTATTTGGACTCCCACTGCTATAAGGTGGTGTTCAGAACCACCAGGATTTCATCTTAGGTTCACAAATACAGTAATTAACGACAGCTAACACTGGCACAGCACTTCTGGAAGTCTTAGAGAAGAAACACCTGTGGCATATCCCACCCTGGCAGGGAAATGGAGCTGGTGACCTAACAGTCTTTTCCACCTCTGACTTCTGGGGTTTTATGAGTTGTCAGTCACACCTCAGTGTGATAGCGCTATAAAATCCCAGCACGTAAGAAAGCTGGCAGAAGGCTTTGGCTGTGCAACTGTGGTTTGATGTTTAGCTGTGTCTGAAAGACTGAAAGGAGGTAGAAGACTTCTAAGGATCAGTGTTGACCGTTGCCTTCAGATATATTCAAAGACACAAAATCCAGTTACACAGACAGCAAACTCACCTGTGGTTTGGGCTGTAGAACATACACAACTTTGGAAAAAACGTGAAGTAAATGGAAAAATAAAGCAAACTCCCTCTAAATACCACCTGTATGGAGGAGAGACTGTTACTTTGGTGTTCAGAAGGTTGGCAAGGACTTCTCTGCATTGCAGGAGGTCCCTTGAGCAAGGCAAGATCTCACTCATGCATTTTTCTGCATAATATGCTATAGTAGGAAAGTTTCTTTGTTTCAAGCATAGTAACGATTTAATAAAGCAATAAAATATGTATGAAATAGAGAAGCGGAACTGTTTTCTTCTGTCCCTCAAAAATCCTGTAATGGGAAAAGAAAATGCTGGAAATTGGGTCTTCAAGTCATACACCAGGGCTCTAAACCTGGGACTGTCCTTCATTTCACTGTATAGCCATCAAAGCTATTTGGTTGCGTACTGTGTATATGTATATGGCATGCCTATATTTCTGGAATTTGGAAGTGTTTTGTTCTGATTTAAATCATGCTATAGAAAAAGGGCACTCAAGATGTAGAGCTGGAAAGCAGCACTGCTAAACCATCTGAAGTACTTAAAGTGAGATTTCAGCCCAGGTACCTCTCCACCATGTCCTCATGTTGGGAAAGTATATTCAGAGCTGCCATGGCTTTCCCAGGTGTTTTCTGCTGGGACAGAGTGCAGAGCGTGCAGTTAATCATGAGTGCAATCAAGTGTCCTAAGGTCTTTGGGTGAAAGCTGTTACAGACATTGAAAAAGTGTTTAATAATCAGAGCCCCATGTCCTGAGCACAGGCTGGGTTCACAAAAGTTCACACACCTCTTAAGAAGTTCAGGCCAAAATGTAAGCGGGCCAGAGGCACGCCGTGATTTCAAATGGCAGCAGGGACTGCATGCGGCTGGAAATCCCTCCGGGAAAGTCACGGCAAATACATCCAGATGGCCCTTTGGGGTGGCTTGTGCAATGCACTTGCGCTGTGAACAGATCTCAGAGGGCGCACAACTCCCTCCATCCAGAGAAAAATCAATTTGAATCACCACTAAGTGATCTCTGCCCAGGGGCATTCAGCTCGAGGTTTTCATTTTCTTTTGAAAGCAGAGTACTTACTGAATTTCCAGGATCATGACTACACTGTAAGGTGTGTGCTGAGTATTGCTGCTATTATAAACTGCAGGCACAACGTTACTGTGTGCAGTTGCTTACAGTTGACAAAAAATACTTTTTGTCACAACTACTTCGCTTTTAAACAATATACATATAATGACCATCCTTGTGAAAAATCAACATAAAGTCTTTCCAATTGCATTGGCAAGTCACAACACCCTGTTCTTCCTCATTTGCAGTACGCTCTCATAAAAAGAAACTGGGTGGATGAAGGCATTTTTCCTCTGGAGCGAGGATGCAGACTTTGCTTCCCTCTCTTTTAAGCTGACGCTGGAACAGATTCAATGGGTTCTTCTCACAAATACAGACAAATGTAGTGCTCTAGTCCAGTGGGATAGAAATGAAATGAGCACTGCACTCCCTGCTATTATACTGTACAGACTGTTAGGACATGGTAATCAAGATGTGAAACTCACTAAAGAAAAATTATTTTTGCCAAAAGAAAAGAAAATATTATTTCTATTTCTGTTTTATGCAGATAGAGGCAATGGGAGACCTGTCTTACATAAACTTATAATCTTAGAAGATGAAAAGACTAAAATCACCATAAATGAAAAAGCCACACTCACTCTAACAACTTCCTAGGGATTTTTTTGCTAGTTTTTCTGGTGTACTTTAAGACTATATCTGCAAAATGCTTTTGTATTATGTAAAAACAGAATTTATTATACAGGAGTTATCCAAACCAACCTTAGATGGCTGAAAATTAGTTTATCTGCAACTTCTGCAGCAGTCAGAACATAAAAAAACTTCTCGGTTCTCCTGGAAGTAGGCACGGAAAGGAAAGAGAGCATTACCCTATACAAATCAACAGAGAGGCAAGGAAGTATCCGCAATAAGGCTGGCTTAGAGCACCATGTTGAAAAAGTATGAGATCAGTGTATACATTAATCTGTATAACTGTAATACAGGTTTTGTATCATTTTAGACAGCACAGCAAACTCCCTAACCAAATGCTGAACAACACCATAGCACTGTTGGGTTTTTCCTACCATAAACCAATTCAGTATTAAGAGAAGTTAATCATTAGACAACTAGTTGTACATTAAGACAGACTCCCTTCTTTGTCTTTCGGAGTTATGAAATGCCTTCTTTGAAATGCCACATAAAAGTGATAGATGCCCTTTCTTTAAAAGTCAGGCATCTAGACAAGTTATGCTTTATATTAGTTCAGCGACAAAGAGCACTCCTTGTTTAAATATAGAAGCGCAAAGCAGATAAGGTGAAGTGAGCTGGCTGCTGTGAGCGCGCCAGGTCTGTGCTCCGTGCAGATAAGCAGCTGGAGGGCAGGGGAGTACTCCTTGTGTAAGAGCGTACCGTATGAGTTACAGCCTGGAGACAAGGGTACGAGGCGAAAACAAATTAAGCCGAGGTCAAAGATGCAAATGGTCAAATATATTTGCAATAACATGATGTTGGCATTTCCTAAGGATGTCTAATGGATTTTTGAAAGATAGTTTGGCGTGGAAGCTGCTTCTTAAAACAACTTCAGAATCAGAGCAGCGTCTCCCTACGTACACAGAAAAGGGGTGTGTGCATGTGCACGTGCGTGCTTGCTTGCCTGTGTTGGGGGGTTTATCCTTCCCGGTAACATTTGTGTTTAGAGAGCTTCAGGAGCACTGTCAGAAGTAATGCCATCTCCTCAAAAATACACACACTATCCTAAAACAAGAGATGAATGAACAGAGAAGCAGAAAAGCAGGACTGAGCAAGAGAACAAGCAAATCCCTTTCCTGAATCATTACCAAAAAAGTTTATCCCCGGAGGAATGTTAAACTATATTTTTGCCTACCAGTTTTTATGAGACAAAACTGTTGCTCAGGAGAATAAACGCCTGCTTTGTGCCCCCCCTGGTAGCAGGAGGCAGTCAAGTCAGGGCTCAGCTAATGTATAATCTATATTTACGTGTCAACCCCCCCCCCCCCTTATTTAGGTTCTTGATTTACAAGCCCTAGTTTTCATAAAAGTCAGTCATTCCTAGCGAAAGAATGCAGAGTAGATTTATAGGATCTGCATTATGCCTTAAATCTTAATAGCATTTTTAAAGTGCTTTTATGACTCATCCGAAGTAATGTTTTCCCTCTGTTTTCAAGACATTACTGTGTAAAAACTGATCCAAATCTTTCCCTTAAAAACAAGATCATTTTAACCAACCATGCTGGCGTCAACTCTACTGCAATGCTAAAACATTGTCAGCAATGTCCTTATAAGCCTCTGTTTTCAAAGGTTCATAGCTTAAATGTAAAATATGCTTTGTACTAAGGTTTGTCTGATAAGATCTCAACCTGCACGAGCAGTGAATTTGTTTTCACCATCGCAGTCAAAATAAAATAAATCTCTGGAGGCTCCTGTAAGTTAGAGGTAGGTAAAGGGTCTGATTTTGTGCCTTCTCCCCCACACCAGGCTCCTCTTTTCTTTGAGAAGTCTGTTTGATATGTCAGCTTTGGTTTAGTCCAGTTAAGAGCAAAAATATCACAAGTACATTAATCACATGCATATGTACAAAAATGCTGGTTGGGCACCCGTGTTTACATCCGTCCACGGACACAGCGATGGAGTGCTGGTTGTTAAGCAGCTCTCTCCAGAACTGATGTCCTTTAGACAGAATTGTAAATACTATCAAAGTAGTAAACAGTTAAGTGAAATGTCCTAAAATGGATTTGTAGAGAATGAGTTTCTTAAACACTTTTTTAGGAAACCAAGTAGCAAGTAGGTCATGCTAATACACCATTAGACAATATAAATATATATGCTATACACACTAGCAAAGTCTTCAGTGGGATAAGTGACAACAAGCACAACATTTAAGAGATATATTTGCAGAAATTAGGTTCTTAGTTAATGATAGATTGCATAGCACCGAGATCTCCATACCATATCTAAAGCGTTGTTGCCAAAATCACCCAACTCACAATGGTTGCATCTTTTGGAGTTGACTTCACCTGAGAGAAACAACAGCGCTATGGACCAAACAAGCATCCCCAAAGTCTCCCTGGACACAAGCTGAACTGCCCTCTCCCCATTTTCTCTTTAACTCTACGAGGCTTGTGCTCCTGGCTGCACAATAGTTCATCTTCAACAAGAGAGATGGACAATATCTCATAGTCAAGAGCCTGGAGTGATCGGCACAGTTTTGGGAGAACTAGGAATTGTGGAGGCAAGAAAGACCAGTTCCTACCTCTCAGCTGATGCAGTGGTCATGAAAAGGTGAGCATGAGTGACACTGTCCACAGCTATAGCAGATGCAATGCCATCCTGGGAGGAGGTAAGAGCTCCATGGAGGCAGCCCAGCCAGGTGCTGGGCACTTAAGTTTCAGAACCTGGGTAAGACACAAGATACAAAACCAAACTATCCAGATCACTTTCTTGGTATAGGTGCCTAAGTTCCAGAAAAATGCCATTTAAAGTTTGCAAATTTTCCCCTAGATTTTGCCACGACAGTCTTCAAAATTACTTTGTGGAATTACAGACATAAACATATTAGAATGCATTTCATAGATCAGACTAAACTACAGTATTTTCATCTTACTTTTTATCTTGAGATCTTAGACTTTTCTTTATGATGAAAGAAATTGAAAAGGTTTGTTTGGTTTTTTGGGGGTTTCCTTTGATTTTTAAAGTGTGTAGTAACTCATGGTTACTTAACCTGAAAGTGTTCAAAATCAGTGGAAAATATCTGGTATATGCTGGGCTATTACAAGCTAGATTAAGTATATATCAAATACTACCAACTGAGAAAGAAAAAAGAGTTGGGAACAGCAAACATTTCCAGTAAATTACAAATATGCTTTAGAGCATCCTGAATAATGTTTCAAAGCACTCAGAATATTATCCCACTAAATCAAGTATTTACTCTGGATCCAGTTTTGCAACCTTCATTCATATGTGAATAGCCTCATCCATAGTAACAGGATTGCAAAGGTAAAGACCACTCACTTGAGCACACGCTTTTTAGAGTCTGCTGTTATTCCTTTAGATGCTTTGAAATTAAAGATTTCCATTTACAACAGCATTTGATATGAAAACCAGTCTCCATTCCAAGTTGGTCAAACTTTAGGGCTAAAACCAGTCATAAACACAGCTGTTACCTTGGTAAGCATTTAGATTTGTCAATAGTCTCTCTTCATGTGTCTGAAAACAAATAAGTTAATTTAACTAATTAATTAACAATAATAAAAATCTGTCTACTGTACACAGAATAGACCTTCAAAATATACCATCAAATTGCAACACTTTATATTAAAAACATCTCCACCTCAAAGAATTTATTAATCAATAGCCATAAAGCCTAATGACTGGTAGGGGTTAAATGGCATAGATACATGCCATTTCTGAAGCCTCGGTATCAACAAGCAAATAAACTCAAAATTCCCACCTCCTACATTCCCATCAACCAACACTAATATTTGTATGCAAGCTCTTAACCTAAATTCTAAATGAAGAATAAATAAATAAATAAACAAATAAATCCGAACACCCTGGGGACTTATCAACAGAGCACAAATTACTTCCAGACATCCAGTATCGATGATGTATACATTAACAGGTACCAACATGAGATGCGATTATACAATATTCAGAGTTCTTGGCTTTGGTGAGACAAATAGTTAAGCAGATGCTGAAACTGGAATGTGTGAAGAGTCCTCCTGAAACATCCTGTAACTGCGAGCCAAACACTTCAGCTCTGTAGATGGCTACTCAGGTGCATGCTTTTGCTGTTCTTCAGTTATTGTCAGTGTTTAAAGTTGAAGCTTGAGTGCAGCTTCTGTCCCTTGCTGCATGGGAGGTGAAACAAACAGCAAACCTTCCTCTGCTGTCCCCCGTGCAGACCAGGCAGTGAGCTCCATGAAAACCCACAGGTGGTAGCTCACAGACAGCATGGGCTTAAAGCCTCTGGAACCCTGCTCAGCGGTTCGGCCATGGTGAAGGCTCCTGAAGCCCCTAGGAAAGCTCATTGAGTCTAGACACGGACTAGACTGTAAAAGCTCCATCTGGCACCATGAATCAGTTGCTCTTCTGTTCCCACCCTACCTGATGGACTCCAGCTAGCAGGCAATAGGAGCACCCCCGCCAGGGAAGACCCTATCTGAAATACTGCAAAGCAACACATCAGCAAGAATTCCTGTCTGCTGTCTTCCCAGGGCACAACCAACAGACTCCTACTCGATTTACCTCCCAGAAATATATTAGTTGGAATAGCTCCATCAGGACAGATTGGATAAATACTCTCCCAAAACAGAGTGGTCTAGTGACAAAGCTCTGCCCACAGAGACCAATGGTGTATGTTCCTGTCTTTTCACAGAAAAAGAAGTGTCTCAAAGGCCACGAGTGGTCTCATTTGTCTCGTTATTAGAAATATCTAGAGTCAAGTGGCTTAACATGCTGATAGAACAGCTTTCCCACATAAGGCTGGTGGAGCAGGTTGTCCCAAGAGGTGTGAGGTCTCCACCACTTGAGGTTTCCAAGACCAGAATGCAGGACGCCCTGCACAACCTGGTGTGGTCCCAGAACTGACCCTGCTCAGAGCAGAAGGTTGAACTAGAGCTCCCCTGAGCTCCCTTCCAGCCTGAATTCCCCTGGAGTGCTAAGAATTCATTCTCTCTCCTTCCTTTGTCCTCTTTCTGTCCCCCAAAATTGGGCTTTCTCTAGGTATATTTTCATTTGTGCCTCAACATTTTTTTGAGAAAGCCTGCTGACACCACAGAAAAGCTCAGTTTAAGACAGAATTGAACCTTTATGAATACTGTTAGCTATCTTATACACACACTGTTATTTTGCTACTGTCAAAGCCACAACCCTTTTTCCCCCCAAAGTGATAGCTGCCAGCTCTAGCTTCCGAAAGACCATTGTAATGAAATACTTTATTTTCAAATGTGTCATTTATAGAAGCAGGAAACTTTTTTCACCTCCTGAACTTTCCAATAGCTCAGGAGCATGCTTTTTCTCTCTTAACAACAGCTTTTAACAGCTCAGGTGTATGATCTATGTGGAGGAGTTTATGGCTGAACACACTGGAATACCTGGATGTCAATTGAAACTCAAGAGGCAACATCTCTAGCTGAACTAGAGATTGTATTTTATACAGACAGTGAAAATATTTCATGCAGACTAAAAATTAGAGTGTAAAGGACCATTAGAAGCCAAACACTTAATCTTCTGTCCTTGGATAATCAACCCGCGCTGTTCCTAGCATAGGTGTGCCTCAGCTTCCTTAAAAACAAACCTTCTCTGGTACCGATTCCAAAATCTCCCTTAGCAATTTTTACTTCAAGGTGCTAAATGTCAAGGATTTAAACACACGCTCTGATGGTTTGGGCTCTCATTGTTATTTGACATGTGTCTTGTTTTCAATCTCTGTTTTTCTTTTTTTTTCTGTCATCATATACCATCCAACTGGAGTTTGTACCCCAGCTGACCTTGTGCTAAATAGCCATGTTCAGATGCTACCTCACTAATCCACACCTCTGAGGAAACTTGTTATCTGACACCTTAGGAGGTGTTCATTTAAGCATTGAATCCCTTGACCACTAAGAGCTGAACTTTCATTTAGTGGGAGATAACTGGCATCGACAAGTAGGGGCAAGATATCAGCCACAGACAAAAAAATGCGTACAACTTGTCGAAGCATGAGTTAGCCTTGCTCTAGGATTGCATTAGCTCACACATTCCTCTCTTGAAAGCATCCTTTTATTAAGTATACACCATATATGCCTTAAAGCCAGCGCTCCCTTTTTGGCTTTATCCAATTGGGAGTACAAGTAAACCACTTCAGAGAAAACTTTTTGGAGATGATGAGAATAGTATTGGCTAATACCTTCTACTCTTTGCCTTAACTTCACATCCCAATGCTGGCTCAAAGTCTGTTGATCTGGTTCCCTTACTGCATGACCATAAGCAGACATTGCAAAGGTCTTTTGTGAGACACTGAGTCAGCAAAGACATACCAGGGTTTAATCTTGAGTCTCCATCCCACTGACAGAGAGGCTGCTGAAGGAAATGGGAAGGTGCAGAGACAGAGGTCCAGGAGGGGATTTTGAATTAGAAGTGGCAAGACAACAGGAATTCATTCTGCAAGAGTTTGGAAAAACGAAAGTTTATCTGTGAAATTTTACCCTCAAAAATACAATGGGAAAGCAAATACTTCTTCGAATAATAGCTTTGTGGCCAGCTACTCACTCTGTACTCAGGTGTCCGCACGTCCATGTGACCCCTGGGCTGCTGGCTTGGCTCTGCTGTCCCCATTTGACCGAGTTCCATCCTAGCCATGATGATGTTAGCTGTGAGATCTGCTTTTGGCATCAGACGCATTGCTATGCAAATTTCAGTCCAAACAGTTTGCGTTTTCTAGTGCAAATGAAACCTTTTATTCAGATTTCACCTTCTGACCAGGAAAGATGACTTCTTCAAACATCTGTCAACTGAAATGCAGGCTCATGGACTGACCAGAAGTTATTTTTCAGGATAAACCATGAGAGGGAATTAACTCGTTTCTAGAAGATAGTAAAGAAATATTTGTGACTCTAGCAAACTGAAATGGAAGAGTCACTTTCTGATCAAGACCTCTACAAAACTCTTAGTATGTTGTGGACCAAAAGCTGTCTGAAAGTCATGCAGCTCCTGTCCTACCTTTAGATGAAGTATGGAACAAGACTGTAAATCAAAAACTTGTGGGTGGTAAGTATTGTTCCTCAATATTGCAGCTACCACAATAATGGGGAACCTCACAGTACACTGTGGACATCCCTGACTGGAGACATTATTTCTGTTTCCTCATGCAACAGCGTAAGATTCTGGAGTGAAGGCTTAGTAAAAGCAGCTCTTAAGATTTCTTTCCCCAGTGGCGTACAACAAAGTTTCATTGATTTCACATGACCAGAAATGAGATTAACAAATACCACAATAAGGACTAATTCATTTTTTGTGCCAGTTAATTTTGTGACACTGCTGTATATCTGAATTGATTTATAAGGGAAAAACTAGCAGCATGGCATCTTTTTATTTTCTTTAAAAAAAATTTAACTGAAATTCTGATTTCTGACAATTTTTAGAAAAAAAAATCAAAATGTTGGAACAGATTCTCTAAATTAGGCCTGGGTCTGAAGCAGAGGGATCAAAGGGAATTTAAAGCAGTTGTCACCTTAAGTAGTTCATGGTTTGGTTTTGTTTAGAGGACTTTAAATTTGAGCTTAAAATGCTGCCAAAGTATAAGCAGCAATAAACTCAAATCTATAAGGATCATCCATGACAGTTGTAATATATTCCACCCACAATTTGTTTGTATGAATGAAATTTCACATAGGGAAGGAAAAAATTGAAGTTATCAGAGGAAACCAGACCTGGTTTAGGATAAGGTATTTTACTGGATTAGGTGTTTTACTCAATGCAACCTTTGCTTTTCATCATTATTAAAATAAGTATCATTAACGTGTTTTGCAACTGCGAACACAGGAATTACTGGTGAGGGACACAGGTTAACTGCCTGTATTCAAACAAAAGCCTCAACAGCTTGAGCGGGGCAGATAATCTCTGACAGTATCTGTAAGATTCAAAATCATATGCACCAAAAACTCACCATACATAATGTGAAAATATGATGGAGAATTAAATATACCGACTTACCAGCAAGGAGAAAGGGCAGTTTCTGCTTTAAAAAACAAAACAAAACAACCAAATCCATCAACAAACAGTAACGATTCCACAGTGTTTCCATTCAATTTGAATTCATACTCTGGATTACACTTGATAGCGTGGGATAAAGTGAGTCCTTGCAACATGCAAGTAATTCACTGCCTCACACAAAGGGAGCAGTGAAGGTTGCCTGCTTCTGAGCATCACCCCAGGAGATCATGCAGAAATGGGGAGCAACTTTGTAGACATGAATTTTGCTTTCATTTTAAAAAAAATAACAGATCAAGGTATTATTTACGTCTAGAAATGTCACCAGAATGTGTGACTAAGGAGACATTAGAGCGATCACTTTCCATCAATTGGCAGCATGGGAAATATTTTTAGTATCTCCATGTCTGGATTTTTCTGGTTTAGGTAGGTAACTTGGCTGATATTACAAAAGACAGCTTGAAGAAAGTCTTTACTGAAGGAAACGCTACTGTGGGGAAGTTCAGAAATGATTTTCAGAAACTGCAATCTGATCCCAACGAAATCTGCGTTCAGCTCACAGACAGACAGCAGTGAAGCCATGCCTTCCTGAAAGCGTTTCTAAGTGGAAGGAGATCAGGAAGCCGCTTGGCAAAACTGACACGCAGGGTTTCAGCAGGGCTCTTTGAAAAGAAATAGAATAACAGTTACACAAAGGCATCAGAAATGCTGAATTTCACTGACTGCATTGTCTTCGAAAACAGCCTTTTGTACTTTGAAAAGAACTGCAGCAGACAACGATTAAACTGTGTAACCAGGGGGAGACAGCAGTGAGAATCTCGGGGCATCTCTCTGTCCTGCTGTGCCCACACGATATGCCCAGAGAAAGCAAACTGGGAGCGGGGTGACCCTGGCGGTGTCACACCCCATCTGAGGCATCAGCCTTGCGAAGGGGCTTGGAGCTGGCTGGCACCCAGCAGCTCTCCAGCTTTGACAGGCAGAAACGCCCTCCGCTTGACTTCGTGATGAATGGCGAGACACTGAAGCTAGACTAATTCAATCTGGAAATACGGCACATGGGGTTTTAGCAGAAGCTGTAATTTTAAATGAGACTCTAAATCTGGGTCGGGTTTTTTTCTGAGACTTGACCTCCTGCCTAACCGGCAACTGTAGGGCAGACGCAGGATCATGCGGCATCTTGGAAGACAAGATGGCTTTTCTGCCTTAAGTATTCATGTACATCAAATATGAACTTCATTTGTATCCTTTCCCACTGTCCAGAGATGTCAGAAATCAGTTTAATTCTGTCGACTGTCAAGACTCCCTGGGAATGATGTGTATCTTCTCTCCCTCGCTCTTATACAGAATCCGTTTTTGCTCTGAATAATTACTGACAGAGCTGAATCAGAACCTGCCAATGCTGCAGAAAAGAATCCAACCCTTTTCTACAGCTTTCAAAGCAGATATAAATTTGCTTTACTTGTCCTTTTTTCTACATGCACTGTCATTTCATCCTCTTTGAATAACAGTATGCGTGGATTTAGGGGAGACATGGTACGTAAGAACTTTGGGCAGATCCTCAGTTGGTATACAATTGGCTTCAGAAAAGCTGCACTCGGTTATGTCCTGAAGATGCACCACATTGACTCTGAAAAGCTCTCTTGGATATTATTCACCTCATGTGAATGCAACTGTTCCCATCAGCTATCTCATTTTAAGGATTTTAGCTATTGAGTCAGAGGACAGACAATAGTATGGGATTGGGACCAAGCAATTAACTCTTCACTCATTTTTATTAGTGAATCCTGAACTGGACTCACACAGAGAACCTGTAACACTGTTAGCCAAAGAAAGCAGAGCAAAATTTTAAACAATTAAAAGTTTGGAAGACAATATTAAACAGCAGCCCATGATTTTTGCACACAGAAAATTTTAAAAAACCGCAAAACCAAAAGGACATTAATTGAAACCTTTAATCCCAACAAAGTGCTCATTCTGAGATAATTACTGCCATAAAATCCTCTGCCACAGAGACACTGACAAGAAAAACCATCTTCAAAAGTTACATACGTAAGCAGCATGGAACTTGAGAAAAGAGTTGGCAAGGTTGAAACCCTACAGAGACATGAAAGAATGAAAATATTCTGGAGGGAGCTGAGCCTTTCAGCATAAGTCATTCCTCTGTGAGAACATGTTATCATTTCGAAGACTCTGGAAAAGGATGGGGAAGATCTGCTCGCAGAAAGCCAGTTCCTCTTATAAAATAAGGAAACAATGGATAAAATAATGAATAGCAACAAGCCAGACCTTGAAAAACTGTTGAGTCAACTGTCAGCAATAAAGGTGATTCAAACTGAAATTATACAATTTCTTACTCATGGCAGATGAAGTGCTATAATTAAAAAAAAAAAACAAACAAGGAAGGTCTTCTGCTATTGGGATTTTTCCATTCTGTACTGCTACAAAAGTTTTTGAGATGCACATTAGAACTGTCGCTGTCCTTTGCTCCAGTCATGCTTATTTTGGCACCTACCCAAGGATGATAGCAACTCTTGGAGCAAAGCAATGCTCAGTCCCTGCCACAACCCTGCTTCATAAATGCTGGGTTTGGTTTGTATTAGTGGAGAAATGACATGTGCTTTTTAATACAAACAAGTTTGGCCAATATCTTAAATCACTTTCTCACTCCCTATGTACTGGCTAAGAAGCTTTAGACCGACAAATAAATCCACTTGCAAAGATCTCCAAAGTGCTCATTTCCTCAATGGCAACATCGCTGCAAGCCCCCAAAGAGCGGTGTCCATCAGCTGTGCCAACAGCCATCCCAGGAAAATGCACCAGTCCTTGCACTGGGGTTCTTTCCTGCTGATACATTCAGATAAAGATGCCTTTGACGCAAGTTTTTACTGAAAATGCTATATGACAAACGGCTATACTCATCACAGATACTTTTGTCAGTAAGTATTGACGCATTTTTAAGTGTTTTTGACAGTTGCATAGCTAGTCAAACATCTCTGTTAACAAATGTAATTGTTGAAATATTGAAACAAAACAATTTTGGCTTTTTTCCCTTTTTTCTTGCCAAGTCTAATTGTGTACTTTGGAACGCAGATATATACTTGATATGCAGAGAGGCAGCCCTCTGAAAGTTACATTTAGTTACTGTGAAAAATATTCTTACTCTAGTAAGGCCAAAAATACATACAATATATAAAACGTTAGCAGATTATTTTTTTTCTTTTTTTTTTTTTCATTTTGCTGACTATCAGTATCCTCAATCTTATGCTAAGTTACATGGGTAGGTCTAGAACTTGGTAGTCATTCCCACAGACTTAAAGCATTACATATCATGAAAAAAAAAAATTGCATACATCTTACATGCATAGACCCTTTCAGAGGTCTAGCTAAAGTGACAAGATGTTCAACTACCAGCATTACTCTGAATATCCACCATGATGAGGGCTGGAGAAAAAAGACAAAAGTTACTTCAAGCCCTAGAGAAAATTCCTTCAGCTTCCTCTGCCACAGGCTCAGAGATGCAGAGACTGAGCAGGCAAAATCATGAGGCAAAAAAACAGTCCCCAGCTTTTATTTTTCCAATTCCGATGCTGCAGAACTGCCCTGATTTCCCATCTGCAGCCAGTCCTCCTTCTGCTAACCACAGCTCCCAAAGCGTTTCGCCGTCAGGCTGTTCTGCAGAGACACAGCTTGCAATCCCCTTCAACGTGTGCAAGCATCAGACACAGTGTTCAAGTGTCCATGCATCAACCATTAGATACGGGGCTCAAGCTTGGCTTAATTAGTTTTGTGGAAGGCTGAGTAAACTGGTTTTTAATCAGGTTGCTTGTGTTCATGAGCCTTTCCAGCAACCAACAGTGACATTTATACTTACCTGTGAATAAATCTACTCTTCAGAAGTTCTCACCAGCAGAGCAAGAAGCCATGAGAAATATATATTAAAAAAAAATGAAATAGACTCTTTCAGAGCAGATACTCCTGAATCATACAAGGATAAAAGGCAAAACCCCAGAAACAGCCAGACCTACAAGCATAGCTCAGGGGAATTGACATGGCCCAACTTTGCTGCTGGGAGAGGGAAATTTATTTCTCGGGCCTCTTATAACAGGAGAACTAAGCACAGACTGCAACAGTGCAACCAGAATTGCTTTTGGGAGGGAGTTCCCCTGCCATCGCCAGTGTTTACATCATCTTTATTTATGTAAGCAATTTATCACCCTCCTGCGGTGCAACTGCTGTCAGGCTGAGCTGGCTTCAAACCAGACCTGCAAGAGAAAGACTGAGTAACACACCCTTACTCAGAGCATCCTACTACCTCCCCAAACTCCTGGACAAACAAGTCCAAGAGCCAAGACAAAGCAACCCCCAAAGCCATGGGGCACTTTTCCTCCCTGCATTGCTGCGGTGGGACCAGCTCCAGCCCACAGCTACAGAAACCAGCCTCCCCCAGACAAGTGATGCTCTTGGGCACTGCCATCCTCTGGTCCCTCCAGAGTGAATGAAAAGCTGGGACAGGGCCAATTCAATAACCACGATGATCTCCTTCTATATAATTAATTCTCATATCCCTAGATTCAAGGTTTGAGCACGAGCAGGTCTGTGCTTTAAAAGAGAATTACGTGCTTCATACAATAAAACATCTGTATTTGAAGAAAGCATCAGCAAATACTTACTTTCATGTTTGTCACAAACCGTTCTTCTGTGAAGACATTGAGAAGGATGTGTCTGTAGGGTTTCTGGTGCATTTTCTTCCTGATAAGGTATGCTTTTTTCTGAGAAATGGTGTGAATAACACGCAAGGTACAAATATACCTTCCTTGGTCCCAAAATCTATATAATTCATAAGCCTGCAATATGAAAAGGGCAAGGAAACAAAGGGGTTCTGGAGAATCACAGAATCATAGAATGGTTTGGGTTGGAAGGCATCATCACAGGTCATCTGGTTCTAACCCCCTGCCATGGGCAGGGACACCTCCCACCAGCCCAGGTTGCTCAAAGCCTCATCCAGCCTGGCCTTGAACCCCTCCAGGGATGGGGCATCCACAGCTTCTCTGGGCAACCTGGGCCAGTGTCTCACCACCCTCACAGGAAAACATTTCTTCCCAATATCTCATCTCAATCTCTCCTCTTTTAGCTTAAAACTGTCACCCCTTGTCCTACCCCTACACCCCTGGATCAGGAGTCCCTCCCCATACGGGAAGTGCTCCAGCCTCAGATCATCTTCACAAAAAGTTTCAGAGGATGGCACAAGCTCCTGGGAGATGTTGTCAGGGTAAAAGATGAGAATTCTTCCAATATCAGATTCATTGCTGCCCTTGTTTTCCCACCACTTTTGACCATGTTAGCACAAGGACTGTATCTAGCACGTGAGATGCTTTGCTTTAAGCTCAAGAGAAAACCTTCCTGCACCTGCCATCCACCTAAAGGTCCATGGGGATACACACATGGTTCAAACTAAACCATGTCCTTTGCAGAGCTGGGCCTCAAGAATCAGCACCACCATGGACTCTCATTACTAGTGACAAATATTAGATGCTCCTACCAAAAAAATAAACCAGTTTTTTTGTTGGTATTCCAGCTGAAAATGCAAGGATAGCTGAGGTACAAGAGATAACAGGCTTTAATAACAACAATAAAAGACATTTCAGTATGTCTATTGTCTGGTGCCTCTGCTGAGTTGTGTTCCCAGTTGTTGGTTCACTTCAAAACGCTAAAATCATACTAAACTTCACAGACAACAACTCGCTGCTCAGCAGAAGCAGCCATACCAGCAAGTGCTGCGGTGTATATCTTTGAGAACCATCAGACGGGAACTTTTCCTGCCGTAAATTTTCTCTGGTCCTTTCTTCTTCTTCCACACATACGTACACAGAATGAGCAACTGTGATCTCTGCTGGTGCGCAGGAATGCTGCCAGCAACTTACTGGGATTATTGGCACAAGCATCCTCCGATCCTGCAGGTAAATGCAGAAACAGTTTATTTTTGTCACCTGAAGCTAGGATACACTTGCTGTAATTTCTGTGTGCATTAGATCTGCTCCCAGTGTTTTCTAGAGAGAAAATCTCCCCTTTACAGTAAACAAGGAACAACTAACAGACAGTCCTCCGACACAAAACCAAACTGAACTAGACTTGAACACAACCAACCACCAAGTTTTAAAGCAAAGTTTACCCTGCCTGCATTAGATGCAAAGTAATGTTTTAAATCATACTTATTAATGTCAAGCATTTCTTACTTGACAAATCAAAACAGATTTCAACTGAGGTGTGGGCTCGTGTTTAATAACTATTCCGTATTGTCCTACAAGAAAACTGGACACTTTTGGTGTCCTTTCCTTTCCAAACAGCCTGCTAGTTATTTATAAATGATACAAAAATCCATAACCGAGACTGCTGCTGCTTTGCTAGTGCCTCTGAGCTGACACACTTTAAGGATGGAATGTAAGGAAAGAAAAACCCCACCCTTTGGTTCAGGTTATTTCCCTGTGCAAGTGACTGTCCCCAGCCTCCGCATTTGCTGAGCTCTGCTGCCCTCTCCTGCAGGAGCCAGAAACCCTCCTTCCAGGATTTTAATGAAATAACACATTATTAAGGCTGCTAATGGTGAGTTGTCTAAAGCCCAGGGCGATGGGGCAAAAGTTTTAAGATGAGGGAAAACTGAAGCTGAAAAGGGAAAGTGCTGATGAGAGCTTACTGAATGGAGTAAGGGACAAAATAAAGAAAAAAACCCAAATAACAATAATAGTATTAAATGAAATGAGAAGACATGAGAAGCAGAGTAGCTGCTTTCACTCTACATACCGGGTGTGGTTTTTTTTCATTCTGTCTACCCTTTCTGCTACTATCTAATTTGTTAATAATTTCTTTGAATAAAAGATGAGGAATGGTAAGAACTAAATTGCCTAGGGGGTCTGCTTGGGATAGTAATTTGTAAGACTGGTTTCATACTACCTCTTAGGTTTGAGGGCTGAAGTCACATCAGAAATTATCACAAAGCGCTGGAATTTTGCAGACACACAAACGTTTTAGAAGTTCAAAAATTGTGGTGGTGGAACAGCAAAAAAAGAAAAACATACTTTGCAAAAAGTTTTTTTGGCTGAGGAATTTGCCTGCAAAGCAGTCAGAAAGGACAAACAGATGATTTCAGTTCAGTTCAAAGAATGCATCTTGGCTTTTTGAGGAGATGGTTGAGGCATAAAATAATAATAAAGCCCCCTACACGTTGGCTTAGTCCTACTGGGAGAAAAAGCTGCTACCAGAAAACATCACATCCAGGACCAGGCGATCACTGACAAATCACCTTCCCACTCTCTTTTCGTATTTGCAAGGCTGCTTTTTCTTGAAATGCATTAATCTGCCTTTCAGCTTGCTTTTAATCAAAACCAGGCTTAAGTTTGGAGAGTGGAAAAAGAAAACAGATGCTGAGGTAAACCACAGAATGGAACTGGAAGAAACAGGCAGAAAGAAAAGTCTCATTGGCTTGATAAGTATTTCAGAACTATTTTTCTAGAGGGAAGGGAAAAAAGAAAACAATCCATTTTGTTCCTTGGAAAAATAGCTATGCCTGCCTTCTCTTCCCAAACGTGGGAAGAATGAGCTGGTTTGTACAGTATTTTGCTTGCAGCAACTCCTATTTAGTTGCGTAACATACAAAAAGCAAACAGCCAATGTTGATAACTTACAAAACAGTCCTCTCAGATTCTGGAAATAAAGTTTTTGGGGGCTCAGGAGTTGAAAACGAAGCAAGAAAGTACTCCAAGTAAATCACTTGTTCTATGTGCTAGAGGAGGTTGTATGCAAGCAATCACTTCCGTTACTCCAGGTACCAGTTACAACTTCAGACGCAAGAAATGACTGAAATAAGAACATGGTAAGGTAAAAGAGTTGGGCATTTGCAACTTCATACCTTGCTTTTTTTCTTCTCTCTCTTTTTTTTTTTAATGATTTCCAGCTACCGATGGTACACACCATGAACACCTGATGCATGCTACCTGCAATGAAAATGTTTGCATTGGCGGCTTCAGATACAGATGTTGCAAATCAAATTTTTTAAGTCAGATAAAACCCAAATCCCTCACATATTTCTGTCTCCCCAGAGGTCTCAGTCAAGAGCATGGTTTCACATCCACATTCACCTCTCTGCGCCTTAGCGCTCTGCAAGCATATGGTTAATGCAGACAGGGAACTGATCCAGCACAATGTTAACCTAAAAAAAACCCCCAAAGGCCTTAAAACAAACAAACCCCAATCCTTTTCCAGCCAGTTCAGCCTCCAGACATCTCTCGTGACTCTGCCACACAAGCACCAGTGCAATGTGAGCAAGAACATGCGGAGAAGAGTGTGGGCGTGAGGGGAGCGAACACAGGCACAAGAGCATCTCGTTTACTGGTCCAGCTCACCAGGGACCAGCTTAGCCCTGTGCTTGGGCCACTACATAGCTCCTGGCTGAGCAAATGGGCAGTGCACACTCCTTACTCCTGAAAAAGACATTAGACATAGCCAAAGTGCTGTAAAGATGTGGCAGATTCTTGAAAGAATTAAGAACAGAAGTGAAAAGGCATTTAGGAGAATTCCATTATCAGTCAAGACTAATTAATATTATTTCTATTCAAGAGAACTGGCTTATCTCAAATCGTTCAGGAGAAACTGCAGAGTAATGACGGGCTGTTCTTGGCTCAGCAGAGATGTGGATGCTCAGAGAAACCTTCCTTCAGCACGTGGCCCCGGCTTTAGGTTGAACACCTTCCAACCAGGGCGGTTCTGCCAAGTCTCCTCTCTCCAGCCAAAAAGCCAGTGCTAACAGCACAGCTCACGGCTCAGCCCTGCTGGTTTTCAGACCCAAACTAGGGAGCAGAGCAACAGATGATGTAGCAAGAGAAGTGTCAAAAGCCACTGACCTCTTTAATTAGAAAAACTTTGTCTTGTTGTCCTGAGAGGCCAAGAAAAGACTTCCTGATTTTTTTTTTTTTTTGGGGGGGTGGTGTTGAGGGCAATAAATAATTCAGAATTTGAAAGAGATTATGAGGAAAGATCAAACGATTCTTAAAAAATGAATTTATGTTCATACGGCTCTCGACATGCATGATTTTCTGGTTTGAAAGATACTTCATCTGGCAGGATAAGGAGTGGAAATCCTGTGCAAAAGGGAGTGTAAAGCTGCTGTATTCATAGCTGTGTACCAGTGCCCAGGATGCCCTTATCACCCAGAAGGGAATTGGAAACAGCTTACTCACAAGTATTTTCTCAGGCAAATGGAATTCTGTTAAAGCAGACAAATAACTCATTATTTCATAAACCATACTTTCCATCCTTAGTTGTTGTCCAAATGTTAGGTCCATTGCTGCAATACGTGTCTTCTTTTTCCCATGGTCATTTTCTTTTGAAACAGAAAGGTGGCTGATTACCAGACCACTAAGTAGCACACAAGGAAAAAGTTCATCCAGGAGCCACAGGAGAAGAAATTTGATCAAGGTTGCATAAAATCTGTTCTGACAAAAGAGGATGAAAAAAGTTTATTTCAGCCCAGATGATGAGCTTGATGAAACTTGCAAATCTACAGTGCAATGGGCAGTGAGGAACTTGACCAATGGACCGAGTCAATGTGTTTTAAAGAGCCTTGTATTTTATAGCTGGAGGGTACAGTCCTGAACCACCCTCTCTTGTATGTACAAAATTAAACACTGTGATAAGGGTAGAGCAGATTCCTCAGCAGAAACAGAGGATGTCGAGGTGGGGAGTGTCCTGGTTTCAGGTGAGATGGAGTTAACTTTCTTCCCAGCAGCTGGTGTGAGGCTGTGTTTGGGTTTGTGCTGAGGAGAAGCTGATCACACACTGATGGTTATAGTTTATAGTTGTTGCCAGGACAGTCAAGGACTTTGCAGCTTCTCTGCTGTGCCCGTGTCTGCAGGGGCAGGAGGAACTGGGAGGGAGCACAGTCTTAGTGATCAGCCCAGGATTCGACTTTAGGCTTAGGCTCAAGACCCAAACAGGTCAATGGTCTATTCCATATCATGCACGTCATGCCCAGTATGTAGATGAGGATCTGTCCAGAAGTGCTCTCTCTTGCTTCGGATTGTCTCTATTTGGGTCAACCTTTTCTCAGGGTCATCTTGGTCTCTTGGACACTCAGGCTCTTATCTTTTTTCCAGGGTTGTGGTTTCAGGTCTCTCTCTGCTCCGAGATCATCAGCCGGGAATGGGCTGAGCCTTGGTCATCAGGCAGTGAGCAGTGTCACTGTGTGTCACTCATTTGCATGTATTTATTATCATCATTTTTTTCAAATTATTGTAGTTTAGTCATTAAATTGTTCTTACCTCAATCCATGAGTCTCGTTTCCCTTCACCCCTTTAATTGTCTCTCTCATCCCCAGAAGGGGAAACGGGGGAGGGTGAGTGAGCGGCTGTATGGTGTTTGCTGCCAGCCAGGCTCAAAACTACAACAGGCAAAAGCCAAAATAGCCAGTGGTGCTCCTGGGCAGAGCCAGGTTTGCATCTCCTCCTTCTCTTCCCCTTCATTTCCCCAGCATAAGACTGGGCCTATTATTGTCACAGCATCATGCTGTAGCTCCAGCTCTGCTTAAGTCATTGCTTTGTTTCACTTGCTGCTGCCATTGATGGGCTTCTGTATCACGGCTCAGAGCAGGAAAGAAAGCAAAAATTGGAGGGTAGCACAGAGGCAGAGCTAGGACATAACAGCCTGTTCCCAGGGTCATTTTGCTGCCATTCATCTGTCTATAACGTCTTAGTTTGCTCTTCATCTGAAAAACAGCTACTTTGTAAAAAAAGAGGGGGGAAAAAAAAAAGGAGAAAGCATTTTCTTCCAAACATAAGAACATAACATCAAAAAATCACAAAAATCAAAACAAGTGTTCAGAGGTGGAGTCCTGAGAACTGAGGCTGAAAGATAAGACCAACTTTCTGACATGGTGAATAGGGAGTACATGAGCATGGTGATGTGATCAAAGCTGTGGTTCTGGAAAATGACACCTGCAGCGGCAATCTTGTTACTTTTCCATAACACAAGATAGTGCTAGGGCTGGAGCAAGAGAAAAGAATTAGACAGTAAACCCAGAGAAGAGATACAGAGCCTGGGGAAGATTATATGGAAACCATCAACAAAACTTTCTGACATAGCCTGGATATAAAGACCAGATACTAGACTCACAAATAACGTAAACCACCAGATTAATTTACCGCTTACATAAAGCATTACTAGAGACACAAACCAAAAAGTGGCAGATATAGAAACTAAGAAAAAGAACACGGGTACTTGACAATCACTGTTATCTGTCACACTGAAAAAAAAAAGTCTCAGTAGTAAAATACCTTGAGTATTTGGAAATGTGCTGAAATGAGTTAATATTTTATTTCTGTTTAAGAAGTGTGCTGCCAAACCTGCACATGTTGTACTGCACTTTGCAGTCAAAATATGTTTGAAGACTTGTTCTGACTCCCAGATGACACAGAGACCATGTTTTACAGATTCTCCAAAAGAACCAGTCTATGTGCTGGAGAAACGTCTCACACCTTCAGTACAGATGCCAATTCAAGATGCCATACCAGAATAAAGAAGAGAATCTGAAAGTCTTCTTAATAGCCCAGCGTACTGCAATAATCTTAAAGGCAATAACTGAAAAACATACTCAGAAAAGACAGGTACGTAGAAATACAGTAACCTTTGCCTTTGCATCACTGAGTCTCCAGATCCTGCAAACATCAGCAATGAGGGAGCATTGCTGGGAAAGGGCTAGCAGCTTCACCAAGAGTGGATTATGACTATCATGTATCATACTACCAGGGAGCTGTGACCTGCAAAAACATACACTGTGCCCTGTGGGGTTTTTTTTTTTTGGTTTTTTTTTTGGTTTTTTTTGAGTCAAGATCTGTGAGTGCTTGTTACAAGCTACTGTAAAATTTCATTCCTAAACAGTGCTGGAAAAAAATATCTTTTCAAAGGATCACCAAAATAGAGTGTTATTCAGAGTCTATGGCTGGATTAATAAAGCAGCCTGCACAGCAACGAAAGATTGACTCACCAGGCTGCAACTATGAAACAAGTGTTTGAAAAAAAAAAAAAAATGACCACTCTCAAAAAAATCACAAAGAGGACCTTCTTTCTGTAACTGAAATATGTTTCCTAAAGCTTTTTATTAGTTACAGCAAGTGAAATAGGAGCCAGGCAAGTCCAACATAACTCTATTATCTCCTGCTACTGTAGGGTGAAAAGTAATGACAAAACACTGCCTTTTTTTTAAAGCACCTGTTGGCATGTGGTTTGAACAATACACAGCGCTATCACTCAATAACCCGCCGGAAAGCAGTCACTGAAATGGAGTGTGTCAGTGGGAACCACACTGAACTACAGACAGGATTTGCTAAATGAAGTAGCGGTGACATGGAAAAAAGTATTTTCAACTTACGGAACTGAATCCCAGAAATAAAACCATTAAGTTGTGTCAATAAAGTAAATCTGAAGAAGTATTTAATGTTCATGCCTTTACCACCTGCTGGGTTCGGAGTCTCCCATAATGTCGGTGATTGCAACTCCCTCCTATCACCCATGATTCCTCCTCCTGCTGCTGCATTAATGGGTAAGGAGGAGAAAATAGGAAGGTGAAGGGGAAAGTTTAACCTATGAAAGAGGACCAACAATTTCAATGAATACCATGGAAATAAACCTGGTATCATGTAACCGATTATCTCAGGTTTTCAAACCTGAAATCAATCTTCCCTTCCTCTGGCAGGCATAGGGGGGGCACCACTTACCTTCTCTAATTGCATTTTGAATGTGTTAGTTGGTTCCCTTCTCTGGGTAAACATGTTCTTCCACTTCTTCCAGAATTATTGCGTCCAAGCTGGAAAGCCATCCAACACAAACAAAGCAAATTAATAGTGAGTTAAACATAAAGCAATCTAGGCTATTCAAAGAATTAAACAAAAAACTTTGATGCTCTAATTCAGATATATTTACATGTTTTCTCTTGTCATTCTGCCAGAGCAGATGGAATCAGACAGATGAGGTACCAGCTGTAATCTCTCAGAAGGTGTACCTACACCCTACATCAATACATTACATTTTACCCTTTTCAGTATTTCACATTTTTGTTGTCTGGCCGTTCTATTCCCAACTCATTACAACTTAATGTGTTCAGATGGACCGAGGAGACAGCAAAATAACAGAGCGCTCTGCAAAGGTCAGTGTTCTCTATTACAGGAGGTTGGAAGCCTTCTGGTAGTTGATTCTTTAAACCAGACCGTGTGTATGCGACTCCAGCCTCTCTTCATTGTTTGTTATTGTTAAAATTTGTAGGAAGTAAATGAGTGTCTTCCATTGAAATTGTCAGCATGCGCTTTCACAGGATCTCTTAATTCACTGCACATAATAAATGTGTGTCAGAAACAAGGCATCCGTTAAAAAGTTAGACCCTGTATTTTGACCAAAGGACAAAACAGAACACTTCACACATGGGCAGCAAAGTTTCATTGTGTGTGTTGCCAACATCTGCCCGGCCTTTAGGGGAGCTATGTTTCAGACTTGCAAAGAACATTTGTACACTGTTTCCATGGAAAATAACTTCAGTGTGTAAAAATACACCAGTCTGCTTAAAAAAAAAAATCTTATTATGATCCCTCTTCTCCCTTTGAACCAACATGTGTGGAGAAAATACCCTTCGCCTGTGGGGTAACTTACTATTTCTATGAGACACCACCTAAACAAAGCAACATACGACATGCCAGCAACTCATGCAAGTAGGTATGAACTTGGAAAAGACCGAATTATTTTCGTAGTTCTTTGTGGGAAATGAACACATATTGACTTTGCTATTTAATTTTTTAGTACAAACCTTCAGAGAGGTGAGAATGCAGTTCCAGTGAATATCTTTACGAATAATCCTCTATTACATCTTCCACTTTTAAGCAAAATGTGTATCTGCAAATGAGTACCTGCAAACACATCATCAGCATCCATCCCGATTTTGTTTTGACATTCTGCCATTCCTATGCCTTAACAGAAGCCTTTTGAAACACTCTCTAGGCCAGACATTAAGAAAAAGGACGTTCAAAGCCTTTACCTCTCCAGTTCAGTTTAAGAAGTTCTTCTCCTTTCTCAATGTCTGTTAGTTTTTCTCATTCTTAGAAACTTATGTTGAGCTTTGACATCTTTCAACACCTGCCTTTCATGAACAAGGAGGCAGAGACAGTTCTTTCATCTCTGTGCAGTGAATTGCTGAGATATTCTCTCACTTATGGATATAGCTCAATGCATGAAAAATTTTGATAATGCCCATGCACAACCAACTCAAGCCTATTTGTTTTCATCCTCTCTGATTTTTCCAGGTTTAAGCAGAAATGGAACAACTGACTACCCAGAAGCCCCAATTCAAAAACACTAACAGGTCAGTATCAGCCTCAGAACAGAATTCTATGCCACTGTTTCAATCTATGGATACAAAAGTTCTACCCTGAACTCATTAATGAATTCTCTTAGTAGGTTTCCATTAATATCAGAGCTGTGCTGAATTCTTCTGAGAAAGTAACAAATAAAATAATTATTACAAAAAACCCCACAACCCTTTGTCAAGATGTTATTACTCTACTGCTCACCAGAAATTAAATTTTTAGTTGAGCTTTTAGAATACAATTTTGAGCAGCTAGTCATCACCCAAACTAAACCCATTTCCCATTAAAGAGTCTGTGATCGTCCTCGTTTTCACCTCTAGGGCCAATTGCTGCAAAACATCATCTCTTAGATTATTTACTCAGACACTGAACACATCAGCATTCGGGACCAGGTTTCCTTGATGTATATAATATGTGCCTCTATCTGGCTACAAAGTCTCTAAATTGGCAGACTGTTTGCATTTTAATGAAAGTAAATTATAAATAATTTGCAATAAAGTACTAATCATTTTTATACTGCAGAAAATAATTAGTTTTGTCATTTTCCATAGATTATTCCCCATGAATCAAATATATGCATATGTGTGTATATATGTGTGTGTGCACACATATACATACACACAATATATAACAAAATATCTGGAGAAGTGCTTCAGGAACTGATCCAAGTCAGGCAATTTTAGACACTGTTAATCAATACGATTAATTTACAGAGACTGCCTTTATTGTGAGGCACACCATGCTCCAGTTAAAATTCTAATTAGGGCAAAACTCTAATTACTGACAATAAGCTTCTGGACTATTTTCTAGACTTTTTATTTACAGCAAGAATAAGTAAATCTATTATCATAAAACTGAAATAATTTGGGCTTACTTTCTTTAAGAATCACACCATGAACTGAAAAAAAAAAAAAAACCAAACCACCCTGTTTTTAAAATTAAGTACTGCCCCAAGAGTCCCATGATAATATTTACCATAAGCTTCCCCTGGGTTGTAAAACCACTAGTCAAATGTGAGCACACATCTATAAAGAAAATGTGTGCAGGACTGAATGAGCTTCACACAGACATACAAATGTCAGAATGCTCACTAAAGTAAAGACAACTTATGCATTCCTGTAGACTCAATTGTATCCATGTTTTTTCGGTTGGTTGTACAAGTCCAAAATGATTCATGTAATGTAACAGAAGGGGTAACCACCACTAGTAATGCTATAAGATGTTCTCCACCTAGAAGTTCTCCAGAAAACCCAGATGTCCAAAAAACTCCTTATTTATGGACAAAGGTCCTGGCTTTCTGCAAATGAATCTTAAAATCCCTACTGAATAATCTGGTCCAACAATCAATTATCACACTTAATTAACATAAGACTCAAGTTCAAAGACAAATGAATAAAGAATTTCTGCACTCTGGCTTGCAAACCCAATTCCTCTACTGTTTCTTCATTGCCCAGAATGGTCAAACACAGGTTGCAGAATTATGGCTGCATTACAGACTTCACTGGTGACAGAAGCTTCCAAATGCAAAACCTGGAGAACACAAATTATAAACTGAAGATAATACTTGAACTATTAGTAGCTTGAAGAAAGAATTCTTAAAGGGATTTAAAGGAATTAAAATTATACTTATTGGAAACTTTTAAAAATTGATGCAGTTCACTTTTTCTGTTCCAAACTCTCAGGCTTGTCCTTCCGACATACAAGTGAGAAGCTGCTCACACTTCATTCTGTACTAGCCAACTATACATCAGACAATTACCCGTATTTTTTTTAAACAACTTCTAAGCCAAAGTGACAAAAGCATCCCGAGAGCCAAGAGAAAAGCTACGTGAACCAGGAAGGAGAAAAACAAGACTTCCCTGACTTGGTTCTCAGCCTTGCTGAATACATTTACTATTTTTGAGAAGTCGATTAACTACATTCATGTGTTTATTTCGTCACTGCGGTGGGCTGACCCTGGCTGGATACCAGGTGCCCACCAAAGCCGCTCTGTCCCTGCCCTCCTCAGCCAGACAGGGGAGAGAAAATATAACGAAAAGCTCATGGGTTGAGATAGGGACAGGGAGAGATCACTCATCAGTTACCATCACAGTCAAAACAGACTCGACTTGGGGAAACAACGTCTTTCCCCCACCCCTCCCTTCTTCCCAGGCTCAGAGGAACAAGGGAAGCTGAACACGGGAAGCTTCCAGCAGCTCTTTACAGCAGCCAGCCCTGTAGCCCCCTGCTACCAAAACTTGGCCACGCAAACTGAATTCAGTCACTTATTTCAGTGCTTTTAAAAATCAGAAAGCACAGACAATGTTCTGCTCCAATTTAACCTGTACAAATTTTAAGTTTGTTAGTAAAGCTTAGGAATTAATATTACTCAAATCCAACATTTCATTAGTACCAATATGGAAAATGTGACTAATATGTACAGAGGATAATCACTGCCTCCACCAAGATCAGCTCTGAGCATTTTTTCTGGTCCAGAATAACAATTCAATGACAAAATAACAACAATTCCACAATCGGCATTCAATTCCAGTGCCACAGATGACATTTTTGTATTAAATACAGACACATAGAGATTTTTAAAGCTTGTTTTTATTATTGTAGTGTGACTGTATTATTATCTAAATAAATTTTTCAATCACTTTTACACTGTATTTTCACCATCAATGTTTCAGTTGGGAATGCCACACAGTATTCTGCAACCTTCACACTCAAAAGTTTATAGAAACATTCAGTATCAAAAGGCCTTTGCAATGTGTTTCTTTTAAAAGCATTACATTTATAAATCCAACTGTATATTAAACCAGAGACCCATTGACAAACTATTCTCCATGATCTATCAAAGAACAAGTTTGTGTGTGCTTACATTAACTCTGTAGTAACCTTGCCCAAGAGTACTGCTACCAAAAACAAGAGCAGGAATTGAGGAGTGCAGCAGTAGTCAATGTGAGACAGAATTTAGGCCACCATTAATGACAGTTAGTTTTGCTCAACTCTGCTGGTCACCTGTTAATACTTAAGGCAAATTTCACCGTACACTTATCTTCCCAAGCTAAAGTAACGATACAAGTATTGTTTGTAATACATTGAACAGAAAGTATTTCATGGTGCATGTAAGATGTGGCAACAAGAAACAGGATACACTGCAGTTAAAACACTATATAAAATCATGAAACTCACATTTTCAATTTGTACAAAAAACATCAGTATTGAAAAGCCTAAACTTTCAAAATTTATCAGAAATGCCATTTTAAATTTGAACTAAAAGTTTTCTGGAGCTGGAGATGTCCCAAAACTGGTACTCCCGCAGGAAAGAGTGTAGGATACATATCCACAAATACTTGAACTCTTTTAAAGAGAATCCAATGCACAGTTACTTTAACTAGACAAGCCATGAATTACGTTCAAATAAGAAACCTTTAACATAATGTGATTCTTTTCACTAGAGTGTACGGAACTTCAGGTAAAGGAATAATTTTATTTAGCCAAGACTAATTTTGACATGCCACAGTCTTCAGTTTGCAAGGGCAATTTAACATCCCCATCCACTCCTCAGCTGTAAAATTTCTCAATCATTAATAAATAGAAAAGATATATCTAAAGTAAGAAACAATAATGAAAACAAGTACTTAAGTACATACATACTGGCACAAAAATGAGAAAATATGTTATCGATGGCATTCTTAAGTATCTGGACCATAAGATGTGTTAGCATAAAAAGTATCTAACCAAAAAGCCAGCATTTTGGCTTTCCACAGAACTTTTTTTACCTATTGTTAATCACACATTCGAATAACAAAAAGCAATAACTGTGGAGACAGCGTTAGCAGTCTCCTGAATATTCTGCAGGAGCCTACCTTGCTGCTTTTGAGGTAGGATCTTCTCCCATCCGTTGATCCCATGAACCACCCAACACAAGGCAGAATTTAGTCCCTAAACTGTGCAGGGAGTGCAGACTGAAGATTAACACAGAATATAACAATACCTTAACTGAAAAAAGGATGTTTCATGGATTTTTGGAATGTTAAAAGACTTTTGTAAGTAAACTTGTTAAAGATCCTATAACAGACAGTTATGAAAATTACAATACAGTGAACTGATTTAAAATAACTTTGATTTTAAACAGAAAAATTGATTGAGAAAATACGATGTTCCAGGAGAGAACTGTGTGTTTTGTAATCTGTATTTATTCTTTAAATATATTTATATTTTTATGGTACAGATTGAATCATTTATATATATAAATACAACAGTAGTGAAGAACTATAAAGACTTGATTTCTAGAGTAATGGAGTTAGTTTTACACAGGTATAGAACTCCTTCAGCACATTTTAAAATTCAATTTCTGCTACAGTTGAAAAAGCTGGAAATATTCTTGTAAAATTTTATCGTAGGCTTCCTCCCCTCTCGTGAAAATGAAGACAATTTTAACATAAAAATAAACATAAACCAGTTCCTAATCTTGCCTCCGCACACACTTAACATTTGCTCAAATCACACATATCGCTATTAAAGTGATTCAAGAGAAAAATGTATTTTCACACAGTGGAATCTCAGTTCGATAGATGATCCAAATCTCCTCATAAACATAAAATTCTTAGTCTTGTGTCACTTCCTCTTTAGGCTGCTTGAGCTCAATCAGTAACTCTTTACCAGTTTCTCCAGCTTTTGAGGCAAAAAGAATAGCTCCCTGTTTAAAGCCCAGGAGCTTCAAGCTTCTGGCATAATCTGCATACACAGCATGGATCAATTTATGTAGATGAAGCATTAAGGAAAACACAAATGAACAGCAAAATAACAAAACTCAGGATGTTTTTTCTTCTGCTCACTCCTTAGCTCTCCCAAGCTGAAAGTGACGAACATTGCGGCTAACTGAGCTAATCCAATATTTTTTAGCACAAAGACAAAAATGTTGCTTTAAATTCTGCAACTGAATGCATATTACCATTTATCGGGCAATATGCAGAGTGCTATAAATTAAAACAGATATATTTCAGATAAGCGCAAGTACCTTATAACTTGCAAAAGAAACAAAGAAATTGTAAGGTCATACTGCAACATTTGTTCATTAATTACATGTATCTGGAGTTATCCATATGATTTATAAGTGACTTTTTTTATTTACAAGCTGATATTAGTGATGACTCCATGAAACACAATCAGGTATTACTTACACATGGATTATTATTTATTGCATATACCTAACCACAAAAGTTAGAGCAACTCTTCAGAGTTTCCGAACACCAGGTCAGATGTGCAGACTGTAGTAAGCAACACTTTAGAAAACCTATTAAAATACTTACTACATTTCCAGCTCATCTGATCTGCACATGTAATTTTCTTTTTTTTCCACTGTCTCAGAACTGACTCCTTCATAAAGGACTTCAATCACTAAAACGGTATGTAGGTGAATAGAAGTGTTCAATTAAGGGATTTGCTTTTCCTGAGATGCAGTGTTTGAAAGATAACTGCACCACTGAATCCATTATACAGTCTGCAGTAATAATTTTCATGTTCTGCAAAGAACATTCTACCAGCTGTTCTTTTCTCTCCTATGTTTATTTTTTTTCACCTTTAGTTTGTTTTGCAGTGCCATTGGCCTCACAGAGCATCAGGAGGAGCAAATGTTATGGAACTATGCAAATGACTCCTTTTCACTTATTTCCTCATACTTTCTTCAAAGTACTCAACCTGGAAAATAAAAAAAGGAACTCCTGTTCCTGTGCAGACTAGTTAAACTAAAATTGGCTCACGCATATGCACTGTACCCAGATGCAAAACCAGGATTTCAGAAAAAGGATATTTGTATCATCATTAACTTCAAATGCCCCATACTTCAGACAAGCTTCAACAAATAAAGCTGCTCTATCAAAGTACCTCATACTGTTAAATAGGAAAAAAAGAGAACAATGTGTTAGGACAGGAAAACAGAAAAATATTGCAGAACATAGCATCAAAACACTTGCACAGAGACTTTCTAAAATTTTGCACCTATGTCTGGAGTGGCAAATCACTGCACTGAGGGCTGAACAAAATCATCACCAAGGTTCAATATTATCACCATTTACCTGCCACTATGGCCCATATTCACACCCCACAGCACACACTGCTCTCAGTTTCCAATGCTGCTCTACCATGCTTTCTGCATCTTCACGCTTCACAATCCTTGAGTGTTCACTACAACACGCCAGCACCGAATGCCTTCCTCCCAGCAGTGTATGCCACTACCCTGCTCCCAGGCAGGATGTAGGAACAGGTCATACTGCTCCCACATACTGCCTCGGGCTCCTCTTGCACCCGTCAGTCTGGCACTGCCCTCTCCCCAAGCTTTTTCCATCCTCCTTGCACTTGAGCAACTGACATTTGATGCAACACTTCTGAAAGATCAAGGCTCAACTTACTCTGAAATAATCGTGGCTACTACGCATTGTTACTGCTTGGTCAATGGGTGCTAGCAATCTGAAAGCCTACAGAAAATTTAAATGCTAGTGTGTTTCCTGAAATTGGAACAAAACCATCCGTTCCAGCATACAGAAACAACACACTATTGAGGTTAAAGTAAATTAAAGAAAAACATGCTAAAATAGAAACAAATGTCAAAAATCAAACTGCAGGCTCCCTCCCACCCCCTTGACTTCTGAGTCACAAATGCTTAAACAACAATTTTCAACAAGACAAAATACATATTGTGCTGCTTTATCTTTACCTGTGCAACATCTCTGCAACTTTTGTAAAGCATCCAAGTGACAAGAGGACAAGAATGGCTTTTGACTTCTGGTTGACTTGTGGAGAGCAAAGGTGATCTACCCAACGCTTTAACACATCAGCACACTCCTCTGAGTTCAAACGAACCTTTAAGAGACGGGAAAGCCAGTTACAAATTCTCAGCTGACAGCTAAAGACAGCACACTGCTTCTGGTTCATTTTTTTCAGTGAAACACCTTAGGCAGAAATAAAAGCATATGAAATTACCAGTATTATTAGAAAATGTACACTTATCCCTTGAATTAACACAATACAAGGGAAAATTAGAAATACATAGGTACAAAAATACTCTACTCGGGTCGCTCCACATGTACATGTGATTAACAACATTTTTACTACAAGGCTTTTCTGAAACCTCAAGTTATTAAGAAATTAGGAATCTTTATCCTACACTGAAGATCTAAGGATAAAACATCTTTACTTTTCTTAAGAGCGGGATTCACTCACTTAGAAAATTTGAGTACAACTTTTTCCACACTTTCTGCAGGAAACACAACAGAAACTTTAGAGACACTGAAAGATCACCCTTACTGACTCCTGTTCATTATAATTTGGAGAACTAGTACTGTGTCTAGGTACTTTACTGTAATTACGTCTGCATACCAAAACAGAAGTTGACCGAAATTTATGTGGTTGGTGCTAACTTTAAAATCAGTACACAATCAGCTACATGGAGCTCAGCACAAAGTCACTGCTTCATTACTCATCCACATCCAGGAGTGGTTTCTTATAGTTTATTATGAACTCTGTACTGCTGCAGCTACATGCAACTTTACAAACCACTGCTCGAAAATTAGAAAATTGAGTATTCCAACCATTTTTAGGCCCCATTCCTGCCATTTGGATGAGGGCAGTCCTCTGTAGTCAAAAGCCTGAAGAACCTGCTAACACTGATTGAATGGATTGGCTTGTTTAACATATGGAAAGAACTGATGATGATATTTCAGGTTTTTCATGTTGGAGAAATTTAGCACCCTTCATACCTACATATACTAAGAAGGTCATTTATGTTAGCAAACTGAAAACTGAGAAATTACATACCTTTGCAAGCCACACTGCACCACTCCATTCACCGTAAGTTTGCAAGTAGCGACAGGCATCAGCAGCCTTATCGATCAGACACAGTAACTGTACACCCTCTGGAAAATAAAAAGCACACTATATAATAAGTTAAGGGGAAAAAAGAGTTGTTATGTAAGTGTGAGCAGATCATTCATCCCCAGAAAAAGGATCTCTATAATCTTCTTAGCATACAAAGATGTTGAAAAACCCTAATTTCTACAACACTGCTCTCCATATAGCCTGGGTGTCAGCTATCATATCTTGTTTCTGGGCTACAGAGCTTAGAAGGAGCTCACAAAGCTCTCATTTGTCTTTGTCCTAAACACAGCTGACATGGAGTTCACTGAATTTCTCATCATAAGGAGATAATGATCTTTGTAAATCAAACAAATAAATTTCATAAGTAATCTTTTATTTTAATGCTGTCCATAGTGTAATTATTAACAGTGAATTCTGCACACAGTGGAAAGTGTTTTTTCTAGGTAAGTACAGACATTTGTACTTTCCCTGCACAGCTTTGAATATTTCAGTCAATCATGATACAGTGAACATCTCTTGCATTAATCAAAATTTACCTGTACCTGCAAGAAAACACACTTTATGAAACAAGTTCTGATCTGGAAAGGAAACTAAGTCCATATTTCAACTTCAGTAATAAGACACCAATTTTTAACTAATTCTTTAACTAAGAAAGTGGAAATTACATAGCTTTATGTGCTCAGCCTCTTTTCCTGCAGACAATGGCTAAAAGAATTATTCTAAAAATACGTTTTCCAATGAAAATGAATCAAAACAAGTTGAACTTTATAACAGAGTTACTGATCATTTTTGCGTTAATTACTGTAGGTCATGCATACTATAACATATGCAACATATAAGGTCTATTACAATAGGACTTTCTCCTCTTCCATGTCCATTAGCAGCCTTAATAGTGATCACAATTACTAGTTGATAAGCAAACGCACAATTCAAGTCACATTTTACCTGCAAGCTTTCCATTGGCTATCATGTTGGTTGCTACCAGTTTAATGGTACTTTGAGATGGACCTGATGAGGCGACAGTTGTGACCAAGCAAGCTTTAAGTGAATCGCAGTAATAATGTGCATTCTCTGAACTTGTTTCTAACAGTAGTTGCACTGCTCTGTCAGTCTGGCAAGAGAAAGAAAAATACAACTTTGAACAAAACATATTCATTTTTGTTTAAAAGTCTTTATATTTTTTCCCTTTTTAAGACATGGAACAAATAAAAATGAAAGTTACTCTAAACCAGCCTACAAAAATATCTAGCAACGTAGTAAAAATTAACATTCTATTTCAATAAAGTATCTGTAATAAGGATAGAAACTGGTCAGGATGACAAGAAGTGATTCAATACCAGATATTTTAAAACAAAGGTGGAATTCATCCATTTAAAATGTTAGCTACAGCTGAGCATCTAATCAGTGGGGCTCATTACACCGGCTGCAGGCACCTGTCTTTGAATGCAATGGATCACTGCAGGCATGTCATCTCTGTTACTAAAATGAGATGCCTAACTTCTAGAGAGGTCAATTTGGTGAGGTCAGACAAGCTGATGGCTTAGATAATTACAGAAATAATGAAAAGCCACATAAAATACATATTAAAATCCAGTACAGTGATTCAGTAAACTGGCATTTTAAAATTTCAAGAAACTGGCATTTTAAACAGACTATCTACAGACTAAATATTTCTGGCATTTTTTATTGGTTACTTTTGCTGTCATGCTCAAATGTAAAGTGACACAGAAATCATTTAAGTTCAAGGTAGTAATATGAAAGCTATTTTTGGAAATGGATGCAGCACAGATATATATTGTACAAATGCAAAAACACTCCTATCAGGGCCTCAGTGAGCAGCTCTGTATAATGGCTCACTGCTCAGTACAGAGCTGCCAAAAGCTTAGGCACATCCTTTGCAACCTAAAACGAGACTACTAAGTGTAGACTAAGTTATCGCAAGTTGTTTGATTTTAGTTATTTCTGGGAAGCTCAAAATGTAATTTTTCTTTTCTAGTCACAAGATGGAGAGAAAGATTTTTATAGGGTTCCCATGAAAATGAAACAGACTGAAGCAGGTAACACCAAACAGTACCGCATACCATGTCATCACACAGAGTCTGCAGTGTAATAACATATTAAGACAGCAAAAACTATTCACTGGCTGAATAAAAGCATGAAACGACACATATGACTTAGACAAAATTTTAACAGGATAAGTACTTAAAATGGACAGGGAAGAAGAATAAAAAATTCAAATATTACCCACAAACCTGGCCCAAGAGAAGCAGCTGATCAGCACATTTCCTGGTATGATCATATGTTGATCTCTTAACTTCCTGGAGATTTACCCTTTCAAGTTGGAACTTCTGCATGAAGGAAAATTATTTTAAATGTAAGACTAACATAAGAAATTAAACCAAGCATTTAAAACATACAGAAGTGTTTTGAGACTTTTTGGAACACCCCCTATTTTTAAATAATACAGAGTGATTTAATCCAGAGTGGTATGATATGTTACTTACAAAAGTGAAATATGGATAGTGAAAAGCTGTAAGAATAAGAAAGTTACAATGCATTTATTGTGCTGACAGTCTTATTAAATATATTTTTGAACTCCTTGAAGTACCTGGAAGTAATAATTTTCACACAGTATGTCATAGCATATATCCAAGGGGTTAACCAGCTGTTCTTGAAGGATACTTGTGTCTGTTGGTTTTGCATGCTTTTCCTGGGATAAGCTGTGCAAATAGTGGGCAGCAATAGTCCAGAAATGCAGCTCAGATTCATCCCCATACAGTCTGAGAAGATACAAACCAGGACATGAAATATGTGTGGGTTTTTTCATATGGCCACATAAAAATATTATACATTTCAAATATACATATTTTTTTTTTACAAAGACCATGCATTCTTGTGGGCACCACCAGTACTTTGAAACTAAAAGAAAAGAAATAGGAATGACACTCAGCAAGCTAGATAGGTAAGAGGTTGGCCAGATGATTGTTAGAATTGCAACTAAACTCAGTGAAGGTTCAGTATATAAGTATGGGGAAATTGGTATTTTATTATTATTTGACACTTAAACACTAATATCCCCTTTCAACTACAAGAAAGTTATTAAGTTTGAAAACCATCTCTGAATATAGACAGACTAAAATTAGCTACAGTTTAGGCAGAAGAACAGCACAGAACAAATACACTGGAAACAAAAAACAGGCATTCCCCTGTTTGCGTGTAATCTATCCCGTGTTGCAAAGTTCTGAATGACATTTCTGAGCATTATAAAACTAAATGTAATGTAGTTTGCAGAGTTGCATTTATGAAAGTAACACCAAGACTGAAAGAAGTTCTTTGCATCCAGCAAGCAAAGTACTTTAGGAATTGTATCGAGGAAAAAGAGAACTAGTTGAGTACTTAAACTTCTGCACATTCATATGTATTAATAGGATCAAGATTTTATTAGGAAACATTTTATATACTTATCTGAATTCTCTACTACCTGGCAACTAGGAGACATCTTTGCAAGAGAGTAAAATCCGGATCAAGCAAAAGTTTCTTTATGTCACTGCAAAAAGACAAGGCCACAAACAATCTGTAAAATGTTATACAAGCTTTTTGTTTGGTTGGTTTTGAACACAAATAGATATATCACCTAGAAGCTGAAAAAAATCAAACCCAAAAATGCATAATTTATTTTCTGAAATGAAAAAATGCACCTACCAAAACAATTACAACAGGAAGCACACATAATTTGAAATATAATTGATCTTAAGGAGCAAGTCACTCTACCAGCTTAAATACAAATAGCACGGCTGTCAGAAACATCTTATTCTTGTAATAAAAGGAGCAACCACAAGGGTGTATATAAAGCTACAAATTAGTCTGCAGTGGTTCTACAAATTACAAGATTAATTCAATTACAAATAATTTTGCAACCATGTAGTGCCATAGCATAAGAGAGCCACATACATGAACTTAAATTTTCCACATACGTTTCAGACTGGATAAAAATACGCTAAGTTTTCTTTTCCATCTTACTAAAGGAAAGGACAAAAGGAAAATGGAAAAACTTCTGTTTACTAGCTTTAAATGTAATTTTCGCAGTTCAAATGGAATGTCAAAACCTGTTATCTGTGTAAGCAAAGTGATGTGCATTGAACATTACTCTGTTAGTAAAGATTTTTTGCTTTCTCTGAATTCTCTAGCTTACTCAAATATTAATAGGAAATTTCTTACTTGGACAATGAATTCAACTGCTCTTGAAGAAGGTTTTTAATATTTTCATTCTCTGGATAATCACTGTATAAAAAATGAAAAGAAAAAAGAAGAAAAATGTTTCCTATATTACCAAAATAACAGAATTATCTGAAATGTAAAAGTATTACTGGTAGTAGAAAAAGACAAGAACATCTATGGAAACAATCTTTAAATTCTTATGGTAAGCCATTCATACAAAATTCTTTGTCTGGTTACTTGTTCCAAAAGAGTAATGAAAGATTGTTTTTGCTTTATCTCAACCTCATAGTCAGTGCCACCAATCTTTATTTTCTCTCTTTTCTTTTATTCATTAACCTTGAAATTAATGAAAATGACAACCCCTAGCCCACTATCGTGTGACCACCAAAAGTACACAAATATGATGAAGGATACACGAAGGTGCTCCTACTATGGGGTGAAGCATGGCTCACTGAAAGCAAAGACAGGCCTATTAGGCCATCAGTTAGACTAACGCTTTCAATTACCCTTCAGGAACCAACTCTGTTCTTACATTACATTCTTGAACAAAGACAACACACAGTTGTTCTCTGAAGTAACATAACCTGTAAATGACACAAAAATATTGCCAGTACCTTAAAGTAGATGGCAGTTTTCAATAGCCAAGGGCTACTGAAAGTCAAAAGAAATAAAATACTTGACCTTACAGCCTTTTCTGTTTATTACTTTTAGTAATAAATATAAAGCTATTATTCTTTTTGACTGTCCCAAAGAGTGAGGAAACTTACATGTCTAATACTTATTTGCACAGAAAGACTAATAAAAGATGAAGGATTTAAAAAGTAGTGGTATTTTATATATAGATACATTTCCTCTTACATGTTTGTAATATCTAGAGAGTATTTCTCATTCCACGGCTGATGCAATAAGAATGCTTTTAAAGCTAATGAAGCCCTTGGAACAAGCAGATAAGGACACCATGCAGGTTCTGAAACAAAAGGAAAAGATTCATTGCCAAGTAGTTAACATAACACAGCTATATCACTGTGGTAACCATTAACTGTTACCATCTTTTTTGCAAGCACCAGAAGAACATCATAAATCACAGTATTTTCATATATATAGCATGGACTACTAGACATAAAAAGCTTATCTTTTTACACTCAAGCAAAAGAGTTCATAGAAGGTACAGCATTACCAACCATGTTCAAGTGAGAATTTCAGGACACCATACTGAATTTAGCCATAGACTGCTGGAATACACTACACTGGCATTAAGTAGAGCTGTATATGATGATTATTGCTACCACAAGGACATGCTGGAAAATAAGCGCAACTATATCAAAATGTACCATAACGCATGTTTTAGTTTTACTTTGCAATCACAGTATGATACAAGGATTAATACCCATCATCCAAAATGGATGTTGTGAAGTTTAATACATGTCTATATTAGCAAAGAAATAAGATAAAAACTACCGCGCTAACTGTTGTCGTACAAATTTAAAGGTCGGTAAGTCTGTATTCAGTACAAGGTTTGGGTTACCAAGTGACTTAGGAGTTAAGACAAGTACCAACCAGCTACTCTATGAAATATTCAGCAATTCCCTGTACTTCATACGCACTGAATGATGTAGGAATCTTATAAATGTAATTTTGTAATTAAAATAACAGCTAAATCACAGGCAGCCTTAACCCTGGCATATCCTAATTTCAGTGTGTTTGGTTTTAAAACATTTCCGCTTATTGCTTAACATTACAGAACATTCATTTGATAGTAAAAACTGCTGCAATCAATTACGTGTTTCCTCAAACATGCCACACCACAGCTCCCCATCGCAACTTTGTTACGTCTTAGTCAGAATCCACATGTTTTTAGGAAATTGTATGACTAAAAGAAAGATTGACCAAAAAGACCAAAACAACAGCAGTTATTTGGAACACCTGTAGTAAAAAATAGAAAAATATAGCTCACTTAACTATTTAAATGGTTAAATATTTAAATTACCTTCTTAAACATACGGAAAAAAAAAGTCAAACAGTGCTAATACTCCTATTTTAGAGTTCAGTGTAAAAACTACTTCGAAAAGCAATGAAACAGTCTACAAACCGCCTCCAATATCTAGAAACATCAGAAAAAATATTTACACATATTAACAGATGTTTCAAAATCATGTTATGAATACCAGTATATTGATGTACTGATGGTTTTTAGGTCAACTTGCTAGATATCTGTACAAAAAGCCTCTTATTTGTTAATTTATATTCCACTTCAGATATTAAAAAGTGTAGTTTATTTAGGAGATTAAACTTGTACCAAAAAGTCACTCATGTTCCCTAAGCCTACAAAACCTATCTGCATCTTTGAAAACCACAGTAGGGACACCTGACCCTCTACATATGACAATTCCTTGTACTAACAGAAGTGCTGAATGTTTTTATGGTCCACCATTAAAACTAAATATCTAGCACTCAATAGCAAAAAAGAAATCTACATACCTAGTAAGTCCTGCTCATCCATCCTAAAACATGATGCTTTCATGGACAAGTCCAGAATTCTAATGCACCCATCATCTGACGCCAAGACCACTTTGTCTGAAGTGCACCAGTCCACATCCAGGATACGGAAATTGAAGTTTCTTCCACTTCTTAAGCTGCTCACCATTTGTACCTTGAAAAGTTGAGTTATTTTTCATCTTTAGTAGGCTCTCCATCAAACCATGCAAGACTCTCTCACATGTCCATGAGGCATACCACAAAATTTACAATAAAAGGTGAAGCCAGTCATAAGTCATTTTAATTATGGTCTCTTCTGGGGAATATGGAATTCAGAAACCTTGGAGTACAGCGTATGATTGCTATTTTTCCCAACTGAGAGATGAGAAAAGATCCTTTGAGGACAGCTGTAGAGATGCCTTTTTGTTATCTTTTCTGACCTAAAATTTCCATGGTAAACTGGTAGAAAAGTGAGGAAAAGTACACACTCTCTTTAATTCCAGTCCTTAATCTAGCACACGTGCACCAAGGAAGTGAGGTTCTCGTAATTAACTCATGCTCTTCGTAAACACATACTTGATAAATACTGACCTTGTCTAGACATACATTTAGACATACTATTAACATATTATGGGAATAGGATGACTTATTGTCCACAAACAAAACAGAGATAAACAAAACCTTCTAACTGCCCTTTTAACTACAGGTTAGTAGTTATAACCTTTTGGCAGCATCACAGAACATTACAATTGTTAATATAATGAAATATTAATAAAAAATAAAACCTCTGCTGCAATCAACGTTCTGCTATTTCTTTTCACTTGTTCTAGAGAAGTACATGGAGCCAGAGAGAAATAAGGTACAATAGCTCTAGAGCGTGATTACTCTTAGCACTGCGAGAATTAGAGAAAAATGTGGAAATATCGGATAACTGGTTGTAGGCAAAGGTGAAGTTCTAAGGATAGGATTCTATGGATAATAGGACTGAGACTATAAAATACATCTGCGGATATTCTGAAAGATTTTCGTCTGAAGATGTGAATTTATTTTAAATGTTTTCATGTAGGAAACTCTTTCCCTTGTCCCAGAAAAAAGAGAGGGAACAGCTACACGAGGAGTATCCCATGGCATCAAAACCACTGAAACATCCTTCAAGGAGAGAGTCATGGGTTAATATTCTACTCTGCCTACATAATTCACAGTTGTTGACCATATCTGCTGTCCAACTCTTATAATCATCAGAGAGTTTCATACTGCTCAAATTAAGTGTCTTAGTTTGGAGTTGGTGCTCACTACAAAGTGAGCAGAAAAAAATTAAAATTCCTGTTTCACACCATCATAACCTGAACGTACACTGGGGGGTTAAGTTAAAACAATACAATTATTTTTCCTTCCCCATGGCACTATAAACCCCTGAAAGACCTATGAAGCAAACCCCAGAAGATTTGTGAACATTGTTATAGAATTTTTGAATAAAATGAGAAGCTAGACAACGCTAATTAACAAGTGTTTATCCTTCTGGTATTCCCTAACAAATTAAATCCATGCACTGAAGAATACATATTGTTGAATACGCACACAAGTTAAGAAACCTGTAGTAAGAATACTCTCTTGTCCACAGACTAAAACCTAAGATTGAGGAATCCCCCTTAAATTATCAATGTCTGCCTCAAAAACCATTACAAGAGAACAACAAAAAGTATCTCAGAGACATTGTCTGAGTGAAAGGTACTTTTCATTGATGACAGCTTAAAGATGTTTTATAGGAACTAAAAGTCTCCTGAGAAGAGCCATACAACTTTATTATATACCTGTCAGCAAGAAATCATGATTAAGTAACACTTAAATCCCTGATGTCCTGGTTTTCAGAAGTGATATGTGTATTTTGCAAAGAAGTGCATGTCAAAATAACAGACACTTAACCTCTTTTGAATCCCAAATTTCTGCTCCATCGTTGTACATTGCAAGAAGTTTTTGATTTCCTTTCCCTGGGGCAAATCGTATCTTTTTCACCCAGCTTCGGTGTGTAGGGATGCCCCTAAGAAAAGCATAAGATTAGTATAAATCATTCTATAACTAATATTGTGAGTAGTTAAATCCTTCTCATGAACATTGCAGATGCAGATATTGTACAGATTGAGAAGGTGAACAAAAAATAAATACACAAATGACTATCCTAATTATAATGAAAACTAAAAAGATCAAATGCTTGAAATAAATACTACAACACTTAATATTTTATCAGAAGCCACTGCAGATTTAACATAAGAAGGATATCTATCTGTTTGAGAAACTTTGATAAAATGTTACTCCATCTGAAAGCACAAAAGATGAAATGTAGAGAATTGTAACACAGTGGACATTTTCTGATATTTTATTTCAAAATACTTGCATTTGTACCCTCAAACATCACAGATGACCTCCTACAGTGAACAACAGAAACAAAAGGAGGAAAAACCATTCTAACACTCATTATGTCATGTTTATCAGATTTAATTTGCACTCATACCTGGATACTCTAGCTTTCAAATCCCAGAAGTTTAAGTTTCCATCAACATCTCCAAGAACCAGGATATCCCCTTTCCAGGCAATACATGTAATGCTACCCATACTTCCCTGGAAATATTTAAGAAGCAGAATAAAATCTTGTGATTAACAGAACCAAGCATAGGAATAAACTTTTCAACATTAGTACTTTTAAAAAAATATTATATGACATGATAGACCAAACTCTGCATAGTTAAACGCAAACAATTCTATTGAATATAAGCATTTATCAGGTCAATCATACACCCAACAATATGCTTCAAATGGCATTTCTTTGTAGGAAATTTTAGGTTTAAAGCCATGGAAATCACTTCTCCATCTCTTCTCCATCTCTTCTTGCACGGAAGCACCAACATGACAGACCTAACTAAAAAAGCATTTATTTCAACATTGTTTTCAACAGAAAAACTATAAGAACGTGAAAAGGAAATTGCTACCATTATTGAAATTGGAACTTTTATTTCATATTTTAAACTACTGCATTAATGACCACTTGCCACTACAATGCATATCCCTGATTTTTTTTTCTGGCAGTCATAGCTAAGAAAAAAATGAAAGCATCTATGATATATAAAATTGGAACTCACATCAGGAGGAATTCTTGCACTGTCTTTTACTGAGTTTCCCTCTACTGTGAGATGATAAACCTGCCCATCGGCACCTGTAAACACAAAGTGCTCTCTGGCAGAAATGTTCTGGCTCAGCTCTGATTTGCTCTCGGCTTCCTGTAACAAGCTTTAAAGAGAACGCAATGAGACACAAATATTTTTTTCTTGAAATTAGAATTGCAAGGCAATTCTAAAGCACAGAAACAGCATAAAAATGTGTATTTTCTTCAGAATGATTTACCACAAACAACAGATAAATCATTTATACATTTGTGGAAATGTTCAGGAACAAACAAGAGTTTCACTTCAAGAACCAGGTAGCTAATAGACTGCTACAGACACACCTGAGAGAAACAGGTACATTGTTTCTCTCATTCAGCAGTAAAAGTTCCACATCTAAAAGAGAAAGAGAGGCCTGTAAAATTCCTCTGCCTGGTGATTCTGTGATTCTGTGGTATGTACTCAAGAATCTATTCCAAAATATTGTGTTCTACAGAACAATGGCACACAGTGGAACAACAATGGATGCGGAATAGCATTAAATCAGAATGACAAATACCTTATGACAGAAGATTCCACGCTGGTATCTTCAGTATCTGATGCAACCGTCTGTCGGGCCATGGCCTCACGGGCTGCTAACTGCTTCTTCCTCAAGCTTTTTAAGTTATGAGAAGGTGACCACTCCTGCAAAAAGTTGTCCAGGAAAATGGAAAAGACAAACGTTTACTCCCTGAATTTACGGGGGATTGTTCTGTTAATTATAATGATTTCACTTAAAATTGCTTTCTGTGATACCTCCCTCCATCCCCCAAGGAGATGACCAAATTTTTCCATCAGTACCTCCTTTTTTCTTGTCTCTATTTCACAGAATCACAGAATGTTAGGGATTAGAAGGGACCTCGAAAGATCATCTAGTCCAATCCCCCTGCCGGAGCAGGAACACCTAGATCAGATCACACAGGAACTCATCCAGGCGGGCTTTGAATGTCTCCAGAGAAGGAGACTCCACAACCTCTCTGGGCAGCCTGCTCCAGTGCTCTGTCACCCTCACTGGAAAGAAGTTTTTTCTTGTATTCAAGTGGAACCTCCTGTGTTCCAGCTTGAACCCATTGCCCCTTGTCCTATCACTGGATGTCACAGAGAAGAGCCTGGCTCCATCCTCCTGACACTCACCCTTCCCATATTTATAAACGTTAATAAGGTCACCCCTCAGTCTCCTCTTTTCCAAGCTAAAGAGACCCAGCTCCCTCAGCCTTTCCTCATAAGGGAGATGCTCCATTCCCTTCGTCATCTTCGTGGCTCTGTGCTGGACTCTCTCCAGCAGTTCCCTGTCCTTCTTGAACTGAGGGGCCCAGCACTGGACACAATATTCCAGATGATTTATTTGATGACAGATGAATAAAAAAGGCTGAGAGCACTTATCTGTATGCTACAGACACAGTAATATTTTGCTGCAAAATTGTTTGTAGATTTTTATACTATATCAATATATCACATCTAATTAACACTGTAATAGATTTTATTCCTTACCAAAGCGGTCGCTGCAGGAAAGTTTTTAGACATTTCTCTGAGCAGAGTGCATGTTCTAACATCCCAGATCTCCAGTGGTTTATCTTTAAATACTACAGCTAGATACTGCCTAAAACAAATAAAAATTTACTACATCAAAAGTAATCATTCCATTTTAATTCAAGCATTTTACTTGACATGTGGTGTTCATATCAGTACTCCAGAAACCCTCAAAAACTAAGAGAAAGTAGAGTAAACTAAGCTGGCTCAAATTCCACTCTGAAGTTTGTGATCTCCTTGAGTCACTCAGGTGCAAGTCTGTCTGAAGAAGAGTCCCCCTTCAAAGCTAAAAGAATTAGAGATGTCTGTCAGGTGGCACTGCTCAATTACTGTAAAAGAGACAAGGGAAGGAATTCAGAGACAGCAGCAGCACCTCTAATTCAGACATATTCACCTCCAACTGATGACTGCACAAGATATCAGACAGACATACCAAGACTTTAGGTTGGTTAGATTTTTTTCTCTACTATAGGCGCATGCTACTTCCCTAATCCAATGATAAATGAACATAAAATCCTCTTACACTAAACCACTTGTCACTCGTCTTCAGACCTTTCATCTGTGGAGCTACACAAGTAAAACACTTTCGATCTAACACTTTCACATGTAACTTATAACTGCAGAGCCCCTCTGTATTTTCATGTACTCTTCTCAACTGCACTGATCTCTATTCAAATAAACTATCCTTTCTTGTTCTTGCTTAACATTCTACAGTACCTTCATCTAAGCCGATGGCTGTTCTTAATTTTTAATCTATTAATAAAATCATTGTATGGTTGAACTCTTCCAAATTCTCTGGAACACATACGTATTTCTGAAAATACTCCTATGTAAGATAGAGAACATTTTTTCCCCCCGTTGTAAAGAACAAGAATGTCCAAAATTTAGAGACAATGCCTTATTAAATTCAACACTATTTTAATTATATTTACACAAGAAAGTAAAGTACTCACAGAGTACAACTGTTATTATTTTTGATACTATAAAGACCAGGGCCTCCTGCTATAGGCCTGATCTCAAAATAAGCAGGAACTGATGATAAGCAATTTGGGTCATTTATCAGCTGATTTTTCAAACAAGTATGCCTCATACCTGGTTCTTCAGTAGACATTATAAAGGTGTGAAATACATACTTGGGAGAATTAAGCACATGAAAAATCATCCCACCTTTAATCCCAATCTTCTAAAATAAGGCTTATGTTACATAAAAGGAAATTAATTCATAACGTAATTGAAGGTTACAAAAATTCCTCAGCATTTTTGTTCTCCATAATATTATTAAGGTGTCAATTTAGTGAACACAATTCTTAAAAGAACTAAAATATTAATGGCTGATCTCGCAACATGACTGGATCCCGATGTGTGTGGCAAAGTCAACCACAGGATCATCTGCAGCTTTTCCATTTTGGACTAATATCCTACAGTATGTTTTCTCTTGAGGCTCTTGCACATTTTTCTGTACTCTCTAGAATGTTTTTTCCTGGTATTTCTTTTATTTCTATTAAGTCATTGGGCTCTTAATGCAGTACAGCAAATGTTATAGACTTCACAAGGCTAATCCGCTTACTTCAAATGAGACACCTTTATCATTTCAATAGCTGGCTCATCATTGCCTCGCTCCCCACGAAATGCAATGCTCCTGCCTGGAACACAAAAAACAACATGGGAGAAAACAGAAATAGTTACGGAACTAAATATAAATACAGAAATACTTCATAAATGATATTGCTTATACACCACTCTGTAAACAGAAATAGTACGCAAACTACACTAGAACATCTTCAAGCGACACGCTGTATCTTACATTACTGTTGCCATTGTTGAAGTTTTACTGCTTTTCAAAGGACAATATATAATGAAAACTTTACTGTCTAATGTAATACCTGACTCACTTCCAGAGCACAACTACTGAAACTGATGCATAATCAGCATTACATCAACACAGAGAAAGAGTTCTGAGTTATTATCTTTCACTCAAAGCCAACTACCCAAGGAGGAAATCCGTGAGTGGATTTCAAATTTTGTAAGAGAGATCAACTCTGCCATAAACTAATATTATAAGTCTGAAAGTATTTCCATGGTGAAGTACTAACTCATTCTCACTTAGCAGAATCATTCTCTCTTTCTTTCCAAAGAAATGAACCCCAAGAATTTATAATTATTCCCAACAAAATTTTGTACCCACCTGTACTAAGTGTTGCACAATTAAAGGTTTCACACATCTCACGAAAACAAATAATTATCTACAAACAACAGGGTATCACAGCATCTCCTATACAAGTTTCATTCTCCTTAGTTTTCAAGGAAAGTTTTCAAACTAGCCACTCTTGTAGCTAGTCATAGCTAAATTTCTTATCCTATGCCAATTAGGTGAATAAATCTAGTTTTCAGCAATGTTAATTAGACCTCTCATGTCAGAGGCCAGTCTACAGGAAACCTTCCAGTTCTATTTTCTTCATTAGTGATCAAATACCTCTGGAATTTTCTTCCTTATTGTTTTTCAGAAACATAAATGAGAATTTTGTCAGTCTTCATCATGTAGATATAAATCAGTACAGTTTTCCTAGCCGTAAATTCGAAAATTGGGCTAATTAGCGATGGAAGAACCAACAATCAGTTAAGTAGTTATGCCTTTCTTGTCAGCTTTAAAAGAGGAAATGTAATATTTTTAAGCAAACCATATCCTGAGGTCTCAGCATATGATACTGAGGTTTTTTTACTTATATTTACAAATGTCTCAATGAGTGAAAAATCAAAATCGCATTTCACATGATATAAATTTTACAAAGTGCATATCTTTTCTGTTTTGATTTTAAACAAATTAACAAAAGACATTATTAAGAAAAAAATTACAATATTGTCATGTTAAAAGAATAGCCTCTTTGTGTAGCACCCTGGGAATACAAAAATTGAGTGTTTTCCATAAGCTTAAAAAACAAGTAAAAAATCACTTTCTGCTACATAAAGCAATTCAGAATTAGCCATGTGTTACATAAGCCAAGCTCTTCAATTAGAAATTAAATGACTTCAGGTTTTCACATCCAAAAATAATTTAGAATTATTGAAGTGCTTCCTATTTCGGGCTGTCTAATCTCCCAAATTATATCTTCTACTATCATGCAAACACTGGACTCAATCACAAATATACTTGTCATCCATTATCAGGCCAGAGTAGGTGAAAAACACCATAATCTGACTGCTGGTTTTGCTATAAATTGTATCTTTTTAAAAGCTTTTTTTATTTTTAACTCTTCCAATTCTTTATAAAAGCATCCAATTTTATTATTAAAATACCTGTTTTATATTTATGCACACACCCAAAATCTGGCCATATGTCTGCCCTTCCTTGAAAATCTGTTGATACAATAAATGGTTCAAAACTATTTCAGGGGCACACGAAACAATGGGTGTAGGCTGTGACAAAGTACATTTGGAAATACATGCATTTTGTGAACAAGATACACCACAAATACCCATGCTGTGTGAACACTCCCAAACCTCCTGCTGACACACATTCATTCTTCTAATAAATTCAAGCTACAGACATCTCTGCAAATGTGGTGTTTCAGTTCTGTCTGTAGAGCACCAGATGGAAAACTATGTGGTTTCACAAGGACAGAAGAGCAGAATCAGTTAAAACTTATCTTTATTATCTTACTTTGTCATGACAAAAGAATGAAAAAAAAACATAAAGCAGCAAGAACTTCTGTTTGTCACTCCCCAGCAAATCTGTCATCCTCTTCTACACATTTCTCAGGAAATACTAACCTGTTGGTAAGTCCACCAGCTGCAGTTCATTCCTTACTAGCCCCATATTGTTAGGTGTTGATGTGGCAAAGGAAATAAACCCAGTCAAGCTTATCCACTCAATTCCCCTGTCATCAGAAGAAAATACATACAACATATTAGCCAGAATACTTGATTTTCTTAATGCATTTAATAATAAAAAAATAAATCTAGGAACTAATCTAAAAGAAAATTGAGACTGCTGTAATACATACCTATGCCCAAGTTCATTTTCACAGGAATAAAAGGATTGAGGTTTTCCCCAAATCCTTCAAATACAGATTACTTCAGACCTATTTTCAGGACAACTAAGGCTTCTGTTACATCAGCTGTAAAATCATGGTCTGTTTTGTAAGAATATATGTGAAATATGAGAAAGATAAGTGACAGCATTTACAATTTACTGTCTGTCAATCCAGCTCACACTGTATTAAGTAGAATTTTCCTAAATGAAATGTAGATTGCTGAAAGCAAAAAGCGCTCCCATAATATTTTGCATATACAAGATACAGCCATACTTATTTTTGGTTTTTTTTTTAGCTCAAGCTTTAAAGAAGTGGGAAGCTTTATTCCTACATCCTCAAGTAAAGTTAAAGGTTTAGGACCCAGTCCTTCTCCGACCAGGACCTATGAAATTTCAAACAAGATGGGAAGTATTCAACCATTAATTGTAACATTACAGGAATGATTGAACAGAAATCCACAATTGCAATAACGTGTAACATTGCAAGTCTCTGAAGGGTCATAAATACAGGGAGCTTTCTGAAATGGAAGAAATATGAATTCTGACACTTTTCTAGTTTTTATCTATTATTCTACTATGTTTTTTGGGAAAAGCACAGAATACTCGTAATGCATGTTATGGCCAGTCGTTATTCACCATTCTTGTTCAAAGACCTGTGGAATTTTCTATACTCCTTTCATCAGCTCAGATTTAACAGGACAAGTCCTTCTTTGCTGCCAGCTGCCCATCTGTCAATACCAATAAAGATCCACAGAAACCCAAGACACTCAGAATCAAAAGGAAACCTTAGCTCAGCTAACTGCCTGCACCTGAAACACTATGATTTTTGTTGTTGTCATACATGTAAATTGAGAATCGGAAGACAGTGGTTCAAGTTTTAATGAAGGAAACAACTAATGCCTTCACTATTGAAATATCTCCATTTGCAAGACATCTTTGTCTACTAGAATTAAGGGTTACACTCAGCTGTAAATTATTTCTCAGGCTGGATTCACCCTTTTAAAATATTAATTTTAGGGATTCTAAACATTTAACTTGTCTCAACTGCTTCAGGGGTAAGATTCAGCTGTTCTGATTAATCTTTCCAATGCAAGCAAACTACAGAGTGTACTGAAGCTCATAAAACCACAGATGACTTTTCTAATTGGGAATCGATTGTTGTGACTTTATGACAAGGCAGCTGCTACTCAAATTAATTATAAGAATTATAGGAAAAAAGGAAAGCTAAAACCAGAACTGAAACCATATCTTAAAGAAAACTGTATTAAAATCTCAATCATATTATCAGAAAATACTTTCAGCTTCAAATTTTACTGTTTAAAAATAATTTTGCCTGTACTTCAAAAGTATTAGTATGGTCTTGCATGTCCAAAAGTGAATGTCGGCAGCGGAACAAGTTTTTCCTTTTTAAAAAGAGGAAGGTTAAGAAAAAGAAATTACAATCAAATGCTGAACATGGTACATATGTCTTTAAAATCTTCTAAATAAAGAAATATGTTGAATTCTGTTAGGGTTAGAACAGTCTCAATAGCAGTTTCAGCCTCAAGGGCGCAAATTTTGGCAGACAAACCAGAATCATTTCAAAGGACACAATCTGTGAGTCACGACAGTTATATCAATAAGACACTAATAAATTTTCTTGTGATAAAAAGACTTTGTACTACAATATACTAAAGAAACTGGAAGTAGCTGATACGCATCCTAGGTCAGCAGGCACAGATATAATTCAAATACTTAGTTCAATCTAATTTTCACTCTAATTTTGTCAGAGTTACTGCTTACACAGAGCAAAGACACTGCTAGGGTGAACTACTCAACACACGTAATTTTCTTGAGCATCATTAACAACGAAACAAGACAGCCGCACTGCTGATACAACATTTTAGTATTTGTTTCCCATAAGAATTATAGTAGGAATTAAAATTAAAATCTTACTTGACTTCACAGGAATGGACACTTAGCTCTTTGTGTAAGACTCCGTTTGTAAGATGAAACACCAGGACAGAGCCATTACTTGTACCTATAAAAAGAGAATTTAAAAAACATATAGACCAGTTTTAATCCTCTGTTCCATACTTCAGTGAAAATGCAGGACTCACAGCTATTTCTCTCTTTTTTCCCCCCCATCTGTAACTATTATATTTTACAATTTTAGAAATGGTATTTTGACTTCCAGTGTTTAAATCCTGAATATTAAACCCTCTGGGGCTCTCTGCAGCCAGCAAAATCTATTTGAATCAAGACATTTTCCTGAACCTATTTGTAGAGCCTGCAGAAAATCCATTCATTCTTCTTGCATTTCCACAACATACTCAGTTGCAGGAGAAAGGAATGTTTCTTTTTATTTTGATTACTCAAGATGAGTAAATGCCTCAAGGAAGAGTATTAACTGTTATCCGTCAAAAACCTCAGGGGAGAATCATGGGTAGATTTTACTGAATCATTAAAGCAATTCTGCTTTCTGATCCCTGAAATAACAACCTCTTTCAAAATACAGATCAATAACTTAGTAGCTATTAGCTTCAATTAGATCAAAAACCTTCTCAAACACTGAAAGTCACAATTTTCTACTAGACACTAGGAAGACTAACTTTTTTCTTTATAGTCATATCAACTTTATTAAATTAAACAATGGTGTCCTGGGTTAAACTGAGACAGAGTTAAGAAGAGCCTCTATGCTCTATGAATGGCCTGAAGAGCCATTCAGGTACCTTAAGTCTTGAATACTGCAGACCTTGCTGTAAATGAACTTTATAGATACCTATTAGTTTGCGGATCTTTATATTTCACCTGTTTTAACAGGTACAGCTTATATAAAATCAAAAGTTACATTTTAGTAGCATCACACCATGTAATGACAGCATTCCTACATTTTAGAGCACAACTATTGATGGTATTTTTAGCTCAGTAATAACAAAAGTATTACAGGAACTGCACACGTACATACATGGCTTCTTCAAATACATTGCAGATAAGGCTAACACCAGAGGTAATGTAGGCCCACTGATGAATGAGGTGGGTGCTCTGGTGACAGAAGATACAGAGAAGGCAGAGTTACTGAATGCCTTCTTTGTCTATATTGCTGGAGGCTTTCCTGAAGAGTCCCGTACCCCTGAAGCCCCAGAGGAAGTCAGAACAAAGGAGGAGTTTGCTCTGGTAGATGAAGACTGGGTTAAGGAGTGGTTAAGTAATCTGGACACCCAGAAATCCATGGGTCCTGATGGGATGCACCCGCGGGTGCTGAGGGAGATGGCGGAAGTCATTGCTAGACCACTCTCCATCATCTTTGGCAAGTCGTGGGAAACAGGGGAGGTGCCTGAGGACTGGAGTAAAGCGAATGTCACACCAGTCTTCAAAAAGGGCAAGAAGAAGGACCCGGGTAACTACAGACCAGTCAGCCTCACCTCCATCCCTGGAAAGGTGATGGAACAACTTATTCTCGATGCTGTCTCTAGGCATATCAGGGATAAGAAGGTCATTAGAGGCAGTCAACATGGCTTCATCAAGGGGAAGTTATGCTTGACCAACCTGATAGCCTTTTGTAAGGATATTACCAGGTGGATAGATGATGGTAAAGCAGTAGATGTGGTCTATCTCGGTTTCAGAAAAGCATTTGACACCGTCTCCCACAGTATCCTTGTGGCTAAACTGAGGAAGTGTGATCTGGATGATCAGGTAGTGAGATGGATTGTGAACTGGCTGGAGAAAAGAAGCCAGAGAGTTGTGGTGAATGGGATGGAGTCTAGTTGGAGGCCTGTATCTAGTGGAGTCCCCCAGAGTACGGTATTGGGACCTGTGCTATTCAATATATTCATCAACGACTTGGATGAGGGAATAGAGTGCACCCTCAGAAAGTTTGCTGATGATACGAAACTGGGAGGAGTGGCTGACACGCCAGAAGGCTGTGCTTCCATCCAGCGAGACCTAGACAGGCTGGAGATTTGGGTAGGGAAAAATTTCATGCAATTTAACAAGAGCAAGTGTAGAGTCTTGCATCTGGGCAAGAAAAACACCAGGTACCAGTATAAGTTGGGTACTGACCTCTTGGAGAGCAGTGTATTAGAGAGGGACCCGGGGGTCCTGGTGGACAGTAGGATGACCATGAGCCAGCACTGTGCCCTCGCGGCCAAGAAGGCCAATGTCATCCTGGGGTGTATCAGAAGGGGGGTGGTCAGTAGGTCAAGAGAGGTTCTCCTCCCCCTCTACTCTGCCCTGGTGAGACCACATCTGGAATATTGTGTCCAGTTCTGAGCCCCTCCGTTCAAGAAGGACAGGGAACTGCTGGAAAGAGTCCAGCACAGAGCCACGATGATGATTAAGGGAATGGAGCATCTCCCTTACGAGGAAAGGCTGAGGGAGCTGGGTCTCTTCAGCTTGGAAAAGAGGAGACTGAGGGGTAACCTAATTAATGTTTATAAATATGTGAAGGGTGAGTGTCAGGAGGATGGAGACAGGCTCTTCTCTGTGACATCCAGTGATAGGACAAGGGGCAATGGGTTCAAGCTGGAACACAGGAGGTTCCACTTGAATATGAGAAAAAACTTTACAGTGAGGGTGACAGAGCACTGGAACAGGCTGCCCAGAGAGGGTGTGGAGTCTCCTTCTCTGGAGACATTCAAAGCCTGCCTGGATGAGTTCCCGTGTGATCTGATCTAGGTGTTCTGCTCCGGCAGGGGGATTGGACTGGATGATCTTTCAAGGTCCCTTCCAATCCCTAACACTCTGTGATTCTGTGATACGTGCATTATTATGGGGCTTTTATTATTGGAATGAAATCCTCTTTGCAAGCTCCTGCGTAACATTCACCTTTGCAATACCCTTTCACCCTGTACAAAAACCTAAGAAGGCTCTATAGCACAGGCAACCTGAAGAATAGCAAAAATCTTCCAAGTCCGACTTGCAACATACACAGCCTTGACTGAGCAGCCCAGAATCAACTGGTATTTTAGATATATCAAGAGCATGTTTGAACAACCCAAATCTGAAGGTCTGATTTTACAACCTACTACAATCTTTAAATTACAGTATCTCTGTGTCTACTGTTCCAGTCCACTGACTGCAGAGAAAGACAGCAGCCTGTATGGATGCACTGCGGAATCCCTGATGTGGTCTGAAAGCAGGCCAGAAAAATCAGATTTAAATAGGGAGAACTCAAAGTTATTACTGGTGCTCACTGGCAACTATTCTAATAGCTAGATGAGTTTAACTACATTTGTAATAAGACAGAGTAGATTCATTCAGGAAAAACAGCATGCTTTAAGTATATTCTTAGGTACTCACATCAGAAGAAAAGTACAGTCTCTGTTGCTTTATTTATTCTAGGAATGTAGTGCTGCAGAAGTCTGTATTTATTGATGCTTACAATGAAGTGAAAGCAGCATGTAAAATGCTGAGTGTATCAACAGACTAGTATCATAGCAAATGAAAGGATAAATAGAAACTTGCTAATATACTGCAATTTTTCAGGCAGCATTACGTAAATGCAAGGCAGGAAAAAAAAGGAATCCCAAGACTATAACGGATGCAAACAAATACAAGGGTCACTCTTTGTGATTAGTTACGCAGGATCAAAAAACCAGAATTTTTTCTTTATTAGTAACTATATTTGTATTTAATGTAGAATACATTATTTTCGGAGCAACCAATAAACTATTCAAGATACTCACCAACAGCAAGCATTGGCTCATACTGTTTAATATTTTTTGTTGTAAGAGGTGGGCACATGCGGATAGCAAATGGAGGCAAAGGAAGTCCTGAAAGAAGTCTAGTCAGCAGAAATTTGAGGTGCACTTCTTGCAGAAAAGAATTCTTTAATTGTTCTTCTCCAGCAACTGCACCTTGCCCTGCTTAAAAATTAAACCTCTTGTTAGTATTAAACTTTAATTTGAGATGTTATGGTAAGTTATCAGACACAGGAGTTTATAAAATAAAAATCACAAATAAACTAGCATATGTATTAGCAACGTTCATTTCAAAAGGCATCCTTTCCTGTTGAACTCTGTAGGATAAAACTTTTTAGAAGACTGCACTTCAGGCAATTTTTCCAATACTAGCTTTCTTATCTAGCACTAAGAAGGCAAAAAAAAGAGGAAGGAAGAAAGGAAAAAAAGGCCCCATCTGGAGTACTGTGTCCAGGCCTGGGGCCCCCAGCACAGGAAGGACGTGGAGCTCTTGGAAAGGGTTCAGAGGAGGGCCACTAAGATGATCAGAGGGCTGGAGCACCTCTCCTATGAAGAAAGGTTGAGGGAACTGGGCTTGTTTAGCTTGGAGAAGAGAAGGCTCCGGGGAGACCTCATTGCGGCCTTCCAGTACTTGAAGGGAGCGTATAAACAGGAGGGGGAGCGACTGTTTACGAGGGTGGATAGTGATAGGACAAGGGGGAATGGTTTTAAATTAAGACAGGGGAGGTTTAGGTTAGAGATTAGGAGAAAGTTTTTCACCCAAAGGGTGGTGGCACACTGGAACAGGTTGCCCAGGGAGGTCGTGGATGCCCCATCCCTGGAGGCATTCAAGGCCAGGCTGGATGTGGCTCTGAGCAGCCTGGTCTAGTGGTTGGCGGCCCTGCATATGGCGGGGGGGTTGAAACTAGATGATCACTATGGTCCTTTTCAACCCAGGCCATTCTATGATTCTATATGATTCTATGATTCTAGGTATAAGGATTCAAAAATTTTAGAAAGTAATAGCAGCACTATTAGTGAAAGCAATTCTTACCAATCATGCTGTCTAATGAGAGATCGGGAAGTTTATTCTGGAATGCTCCTACAGGAATTCCGCAGAATGAGACAGGGGAATACAAAGGTGATGCACTTGAACTGCTGTAAAAAAAATGAAAACAAGTTCCTAATACAAACTGGATTGCTTGCTGACTTAGGTCCTTGCTTTTGTTTTTTCCCCGGGTTGTTCTTTCAGTATTCCTACCAATTATTGCCTGCAGAATATTTTGAGAAGATTATTCCCAACACCAGCTTCCATGAACAACTCTACCAGGAGACAATGCACACCAAACCATACAAAATTTAAAATAACTTTCATCTTCCTTAAGGAAATACTTGCACATAACAGAAAAACAGATAGATGCATCCCTTGCTCTGAAGTGTAGCTAAGCATTGCATGGAAGATTTTAAATATATTGTGTATTAATATGTAGAGCTATGTTAATTAACACAGCTAAGGAAGGATCATACATATTTTGACATTTAAGAACAGATTCACAAACATGAGGAATGTTTTTTGTTAATCTATATAAACTTATATAAGAAGTGCTATAACTGGAGAAATGCCTTTCACCTAAACCTACAAAACACAATTGCCTTTGCATATGCAAAGCTACAGCAGAAATTTACACTATTATTTATGTTTACAGACTTGCGAGATATCTGTGCATCAGATTTTTGTGTTATTTTTTTCCCCAATGACTGTGACTAGGTTCCAGGGACTCAAACAGCCCCTGCAGCCTTGGCAACAGTATCTTGCAGAGCTAAGGACAGGTCTATGTCACAAGCAAAGACCAAAGGCTACTGACTGCACTCTGATGTACACAAAAATTCAGTTAGTACAAAGCCTTGTTCTTTAAAAATCTCACTTTAACAGATTTGGATTTCAAATTTCAACTAAGACGATCAAATCCAGCAGGATCAAAAGCTAATGGAGGAAGAATCCTTCAAAATCTATTAAAGACTCTGTGCCAACTAGAAATACGCTTTACTTTTCAGTACCATCCAACCATATCCAGAATTCTCTAGGCTCAATGGTTCTTAAGTTATTATTACATTTTTCCTGGGTATAATAATATGATAATACAATAATGACAAAGATCAATGTTTTAGAAATTAGTCTAAGAATATAAGAAGTAAAACCCAGCAACATATGGATCCTAAACAGCTCTTAGATATACATCACAAAGAATCCACCTCACAGGATTTTTAGAGCACCAAGAATAAAAACATTAAATCACTGATGAGAGACAAAAGGATTCTGTGTTGAAAATCTGGTGCTATTGACACTTAAAACTGTATTGAGAATTCTCTATTTCTTTGATGGCAGTAAGTTATTTATTCTGCTCAATAGTATTTTAAACACTTACTGCAGCAGAACAACCTTAATACACTGAATGTTCAAAGAGCTATACTACTTCATATAGTACTTTTAGAAACTGCTCAAAATCTAAAACTCTAAAGGCTTTGTATATAAAAGTACTGTTTATACCACCGTATTCCAGCCACCTGCTGTGCAGCCTCATATTGCTGTGTCAGATCCACACAAACCTAGGAGAAAACCTTTCCCCTACTAAAAACGCAGTTCTTTCCAGACTCATTTTTTGAAGTCTTTCATGTGACTGAAAGTGAGGGATCCATTCCTGAAGAAAATTATATAGCCTGAGGAAAGTCAAATGAGAAGAAAATGTTCCCCCCAATAATGCAAATATGCATTCTATCTTTTGTCTCCTTATTCCAACCACTTAGTATGGAATTATTTTTTAAGGAAAAGAGTAAATGCATTTCATTCAGTTCCCCAAAGCAAGGGAACTAATCTATTTGTGTGATATGTTTTGTTCTTCTTCCTTTCATTCATACACTTGTATAGCACGTGTCACACTACCATATACACAAGGACATCACTGTTGCTTTTAGAATATAATTAAATACTACATCTCACTTATACATGTAACAGATGGAAGCTTTGATATGAAAAATAAATCCCATTACCTGTTACGCACATTTCTGCCAGAAATACTGGATTTTAATTCCCAGATCATTACCCTGCCATCACTGACTATGAGAGCTGCAGAATTCTCATTCACTGGGCAACACACCATACTGAAGGGTCGAACTGTTTTTGTTACCCTGATCGCATCACACTGACTTCTTAAGTCATAAATCAGCTCCTGAACTGGGTCTGGATCTGTAACATCAATGTCCCACAGAGGGCAAACAATTAGAATGGAAAACACATGACGGACATAAATTTGCAGAATGAGAAGAGCTCTTTGGTTGAAATCCACATGCTTCCTGTGCAATAATTAGGAAAAATAATAAAAAAATATATACTGTTGATTTTGCTGTATATAACACAGGTTTGAAAAGTTCTCCAAAACGTAACTTTGTCTTTAAAATATCTTATTCCACACGAATCTTGCAAAATCTAAGAAATACTGTTCCACATCTGCACAGAAAGCGCATCCGCTTTCCACAATCCAAAACTCATTTGGTTTATTGGTAAACCTGGAAGCAAGTAATCCAGTTCACTAGAAATTACCAAACTGTCAAAACCTAAACACACAAAACAAACAAACTAAAAAAAAAAAAATAATTTCCATTTACAGCTATGTATTCCATTCTTTTTTCCAGTCTGCTCCATTATCTTTAAAAGGTCATTCTTAATAAAATTTCATAAGAGATAAAAGGTTTAATAATTTAGATTTTAATCTAAATTTAAGCCCATGCCTTAGTTCTAAAATTCATTCTTCCAGGTGACCAAATGACTTCCAAAAACTTAAAAGGAACAAACCAAACATCTTTGAGACAGAACTTTTTTGTATATGCAACAGTTAAGCCACTCCATAATTTAAGTATTATTTAGTGATAAAAGTATTTTCAGAATATTAATGTCTTATTTTGCACTAAATTTCACCATAAATTTACATTTAAATTTCATATATAAGAAAAAAAAAACACCTAGAAGGGCTGTAATTCACCAACCTATACAAGGTATGATTGTTAATATTGGTATTAAAGTATTAATTAAAATGTCTCAAAGTTCATTTCTGGACATTTTTGGCAAAAAAAAAAACTTACCTGGGTCTTCATTTGGAGTTCCAGTTATACTGTAGTTAAATCTGCGAACTCTTAAAGTTATACAACCATTTTCATGTAGGCAAAATAACCCATCACGCTGAAAACAAGGAATTACCTAGGCAGAGATAGCGCATTATATTGGGTTATCAAAATTTTATCCTTTGCAAAGTACTCTTGCAAATGAACATACAAGTCACTAAAAACGATAATGCAACACTTCAATGAATTTCTTTAGCTACAGTACTTGTGACTAAGGAAGTTAATTAATTTGAGAAATTCATTGAAAGCTTTTGTTTGAATCATTTGCTGATTTGGGTTTGGTTGGTTTTGGAGGTTTTCTTTTGTTATTTTTCTTTTAAACGTTGATCTACTCATATATATTACTTTTAACTATCAATTAAAAAAAATATTTTTGGTATCAGAATTCATGATCCCAAGAGAATAAAGACATTTCAGTAAGACACCAGACTAGACTTAGGTGTCTATTTAAGCAAAGGCAGAAGCTCAGAGAACTACTATTAACTTGTGTGTAAGCAGCTTAAGCACCAGAGAACCAAACCTCCTTTTTCCACAGCACTGTTTCAACACTGGTAACTTTTGTAACACCACAAAATGAAGAGGATTTGCTGCAGAGTTCAGAAAACTAAATTTAACAATAGTTGGTTCAGAGGACATTTTTCCCCTGGTAAGCTAACTACTTTTCATCCTCCAGAACTAACCAAAACATAGCTACCAATGGGTCATGAACTTACATATGATCTTAATAACTACCACAATGATAGAAACCAATCAAATTTTCATTACCTGTAGGAAAGGCACACCTGTTCTTTCAATTGCAATCACACCGACTGTCTGATTCACCTCCAAGTCGAGAATCAAAATTTCTCTGGGATACAATAAAAGCATGTAGTTCCTTTTGGAAGGCAAATATGACAACTGTAGACAGTCATTGAGTGTTACAGATTCAGCACTGTAAAACATCAGATATAAACTTTAATCAAGTTCAGTATCAACAAATACTTCAAAATAAAATTAACAGTATAGATTCTTCTGTAGCTGCATTTTTTCAAGTATTCCCTGTTTTCATCACTAGGGAACTGCAGATTTCCATTTAATTGCTACAGTAGTGCAAAGCATCACTGTATTAAACGATAGACACTCTGTTGACTTTTGTCTAAATAAGATTATAGAGTTATTTTTAAAATAATACGTAATTAAAATGGAACAAGTGTAATTCTTGTACATGGTGCTAGCTGCCATGACATTTACTGGTATGCACAGGAAATTACCCTTAAACACATTGCTTACTACAATTGTTATATTATTATGCATATTCCTTCACTTTGAATTGAATAGAACTAGCCTATGAAGGATAATACTATGAAACTCAAAGCAGCAAAGAGCAGGAGTGTTCATCATTTTGTTGACTGTTAACAGTAGACTGGCTGTAAGGTAAAGAGGCTCATTAGGTACATGCAATACAATAAACTGTATTGAAGTCACGTTAAAGAAAATCATCCTCATACTGCACTCAGGTTTGAAGGTCTCATAACCGATTTAATCTATCACCCCTTTGAGGGGTTTTATTTCGTTTTAATCTCATTCTACGCCACACTAAACTCTCCTTAAGCCCTTCTTGCATTTAATTCTTTGCTTCAGGAGTATTATTCATCTTTTCTCTGCAATCACTTTCCTGACAATCTCCTCCTCCTCTTTCCCCAAAGTTTGTCTAAACTAACATAAAACCAGATAAACCACTGCTGCTACATTTTTTTCTTCTGCTTTTCCCATTCTACTCTTTTCAGGTGTTCTGGATGGAAAAGGAGGGACAAAAGAGAAGACTATCATACCCTTAGCAATATTCATATACAACTTAAAATGCAACCAAGAGAATGCAGAAAAAAAGTATCTTTGCTGATTTATTGTTATTACAGAGCATACATAAGGCTGCATCAGCTGTCTCAGTATTTGCAAATCAGGTGTTCTGTCCAATGCAACATAAATTAGGCATCACAGAACATAAATTGACAAGATCATGCCCTTTAACTTCATACAAAAATCAGAATTTCTTAAATGATTATTAGAGGAAGTATCATCAAGTCTTCTCCCCAGTTTGCAATTCAAAAACCTTATTAAAACAGAATATAAATTTCATATCTGCACAAAATTTTCGTGTCAAGTGCTGATAATACTGTCTGATTAGTTTGTTCTCGAATTCACTAGATGCTCAAGAAATAATTTTATTACTCAAAGTACAAAAGGAAAAAAACACCACACAAAAGAAAGTGGTCTAGAGAATTTCTAACCACAAAGCATCTCAAAATGCAACAACTTTAGTTTTAAAAGATCAGAAAACAGGCAAATGTGTAAATTCTTATTTTAGTTGTACACTATTAACTTAAAAATGCCTCCTACTGCAGTATCATGTACAACATCAGAATGACAACTCTTCTCAGCTATCACTACTTACAGAATTTTTATTCTCTTATTATACTCCTTCTCATTCCACAACTGAAATTAATTACATTAGCCTATTTTCATTTTTTTCCCCCCTAAGAAAGATGTTTCTGAATTTACACCTGCACGAAAATCTGTCAGCAAAGGAAGAACACTATGTTATTAACTTATGTAAAACATGCTGGGATGAAATGGCTGTTTTTATGAACAGAACTGGATGAATGACTGTCAGTGCTGTATCCTTACATAACATCCTCATATAAGACATCCACCCATCTGCCTACTCCAATGAATTTTCTTTTTTTCAAAATAATTATCTTACAGACTTTAACCTAACTCTATCTGTAAAACCTAAAGGTATACAAAACATTATCTGGGAAGAACCATTTGCAACCCACCTTGGTTTTTCATTACTGATTAAGATTTTTACTTTATCAAGGGCCTTTTTGGCCCCCGTAGCTGCAGCCAGCTTGTGAGAAGGACTGGAATGCGGACTAGAGATGTAAACTTTCTTCCCTGAGCTGGCAGGAGCTTTGGAAGGAGAAAAGTCAGAGATGAACACTATTCCTTCACTTGTGAGCACTGCAACAAGAAAAACAATTTTTATTATAGCAAAATACAATCTGCAATTTGACTGTGGTGTTCCATTTTAGTGAAATTTTGGTGGAGAGAAATGCTAATAACTTTAATAATGTATTAGGCAGAAAACTCATGATTCTAGACAACAGGCACCTTCCACTGAAAGAGCTGCAGGTGGTCCTGTACAATTAATTATATTCACAAAACTCAATTTTTCAAAATTAAGTCTATACTAAAAAAATGCTATGGGGATTATCAGCAGAAAACTCTTGTTTCTTCAGTACAAGTATTCTCTCTCATCAGCTATTTCTCTTTAAGCTTCACAATGCAAATAGAAGGCAGGGTTGCCCGCATTGGCAATATCATCACTTTCTGTTCTCATGGAGAGCGTGGCTCAAAGAATCATTAACTCACATTATTTATGTTGCAGCATAAAGATTCAGCTAAGCTGTAAAGACGTAGCTACGATTTTACTACACGTCTAAACAAAAAAAACAGTTCTTTTTTAGGTTAAATGGTAGGGCAGATAAAAAAAACGACAGCCATAAAGCCTGGAAACTGCAGTCTCATTATAGATCAGGAGTGATCATGCTAAATTAAGGAATAAAACGGTGACTCTCGTGCTTCCTTAGTTTCTGTCTGCTATAATGTCAATAAATCTGCACTACATCCCCCCCTTGACATTTGAATTGCTTCTGAAACTGATGCTTACACTCTATTCCTTCAAAAATAAATCCTTTCTGTTGAAAATACCATTTATTCTTGGTCTATTAATCCCACTGGATTCTCCCTCAACATCCATCCTTTTATAGCTTTTTCTGTCAGTTAAACGGGGCTCTCTATACCTGGCTTCCTCCAGCTCCCTACCCACAGGCTTTGCAACTTCTATATAAAGTCTCAAACACTTATTTTCAGACCTCTAACTTCTCTACACATGCCTACCTTTCCCCTCCACTCACACAATAGCACCTTATTTTAGAAGATTCCACATTGGCCAAAGGCTCCCATCTTTGTTTTGAGACTTCTTCTTGGCATTAATGACATTATTGTCGCCAATCCATTACTTTAATCTCACTATTAACATTCTATTTTAACATTTTTCCTGGGCACACGTATTCACGTCACACTATTTTATATATGCAAACTTACAAGCTAAGCGTGATGGATCAAAGGGGTCAAATGAAAAAGACAGAATATTTTCAGCGTAACTTTTCTTCCAAAGTTTGGTGCCTGTGTCTGCATTCCACAGTACGATATAGTTAGGTGGATGAACGGCAAGCAGTAAATCTCTAGAAGCATCTTGATTCCACAACCACTGCATGTCTGTCGAAAGAAAGAAGGAACAAAGAGTGAAATTCTTTTTCAAAAAAGCTTGTTCTGTTTTAAAACTGTTTTTCTTCTGTAACACCTCCTCTTTAAAGAAATTAATATTGACATGTTAGTAAAAAGATTTTGCTATTCCAAAATTCTAAAATATAAGTTATTTCTACAACAGTCTTCTATGTAAAATTTACACAGTTACTTTTCACATCTTAATGTCGCTATGCATAGAAAAGCCTCCCTGCTCCTCTGAATCAGACAACTGCACAGATGCTCAAAAAACCTTGCTCTCTCTAGTTTTATTGCAAATGTATTTTATCATGCTAGCGTATGTGATCAGAAGTAGCTACATAATGAACTATCTAAATAATTTTCAAAGTAGATGTGCACAATCAAAACTCTTAACTTACAGCAATGTAATACTATGAAGTACTACACAACTAGAGATGGCACTAACATTCAGGTGCAATGCAAACTGCACTACAACAATTCAAAAGCAGGAAGGTGTACTTGAGACTGTAAATATTACTATTTCAGTTAATCACATTAATAAGATTGAAACTTTTTGCCAGAAGATCTTGTAAAATATTACCATAATGAATTAAATCTTACAGCATCCATCTGGGAGACATCAAGTCTTACATTTACACAGAAAATGAGTAGACAAACATAGAGAAGGCTAGTAATCCCCGACACTAAAATTCAATGGCAGAACAGAGTATATTTTTCCAAACCTAGGTGATGGATCTGTAGTGATGCTCCATAAAGTAACTTCCAAGCAAACACCATGCACTATCATTACCTTGAATTGGTTTTGCATGTTCTTGTATTTCACAACGGGCTGTTCCTGCTGCCACATCCCATACAATTATTTTTCCAGTAACATCAGCGGAAGCTAAACGTAAAGAATATGGAGAGCCAATATTGTGATGGTAATTTTCCTTAGCCCATTTAACCTGAAGATACAGATAAAAATTGGTCAAAAGAGGCAAACATAAGACACCACACTTCATATTTTTCAGCTTAGTTATAGTTAACGTAGATAGCATCAGCGTAAGAATACCTTTAAGCTACCATTAGTTGTGCACATTTAATATATGCTGCAACTGTGCTGCATGACTGTGGGGTTGATATTTTCAAACTACATAAATCAAAAATTCTTGTTCCTGAAGGTAACTACAACAATCCACAAATATATGCTATGCATATAAATATTTTACTCAAATATTTAGAAGAAACTGGCAATGTTTAGGGTTCTGTGGGCATCTACAAACCTATTACCACTGATTTTCAAACAAATGAATGTCGAAAATTTACCATTCAACTTTTATTTACAACCTAAACCATGTCATTTCCTAATCTGTCAAATGTAAGTATATTGCTGTATTGGGGAGGAAGGAAAGTTAGTCTTTCATCTGTATGTTGTCTCATGTCAAGATATTGCTGACATTTGCTATCTTTTTCATCCTATTCAGCATGTTGCCACCACAGATTCCCACACACCACCTTCTGGTTTGGGATTTCAAGCTGCATAGGCTTGCAATACTTATGAAAAACACGTGTCTTGAAATTTGAAACATTCTGTCTACAAGTCTGTGGAAATTACAGAGATAACACTGACTCCTTCCTTATCTATTCAATATGGACTTGTTTTGCTATTTGCTTTAAGAGTGAACTTCTGCCCCTAAGAGAGACTGAAGGCACCAAGAGAATAAAAAAACCTTAATGCTAAGCTAAAGGGAATTTACCTACTGCAAAAATGATGCTGTAGCTGTGTCCTGTCACAGTACAGGATAGAGAAAGGGTGAGGCCAAACACAATGCTTTTTGCAGATATTGAAAGCAAGACTTTAAAAAATAGAAACAGAATTAACATTAAAGGCATCACTACCTTTGCAACATGAATTAGATTTATAACAGCATTCAGAGCCACCTTTGTGCTACCCCTCTCAGAGGTATGACCAGGATGCATCCCAAAAGCCTACCTGAATAAATTAAACAAACATTACACATGCACAGCAAGCAATCTTCAAAGAGCTCTAGCTATAAACTCAAAGTGTGTTTCTAACTGAATAACAAAGAATTCTTGGGAGACTATCCTCTACCTGCAAATTTCAGTGTTACAATTTCTACTTTCCTGCTGTTCAAAAAAAATTACTCATGAGGATACCTGCATGTAGCTATGTAGCTATTTTTAAAAAGTAATTATAGTAACCTGTAAAGCTGTTTCTTCCTCAGTTAAATATGTATTACTTTGAAGCAAATTCCAAGTCTGGGAAACATAAGTTCCCAAGGGAGGAGCGGTCACAGAGTTATGAACAATAAAAAGGAGACTTTTAACACAATCAGTCTCAACCAGACCTCATGCGGTGCTCTAACACCCTACGCCCTGCTCCAAAGTCCCCTCACATGACCTGATCCCTGTCCCAAAATAAATTATTTTCTCACTGTACCGGTCACTCTCTCAACCCTGACTTCAAAATACAGCAGCACTGGTCAGGAACAGGAACCAGAGGTGAAGTTTTTTTTTAAATTTTCACAATCTATCTCAACTGATTTAAAGAATCTTACTATCACTGTTTATTAACACATCAGAGTAGACACAAATGAAATTTTAACCCTCAATCAAAAAAATTGTTTCTGTAACTACATGTTCTTTTGTAAAAGTACTCTTTCAAATACTCTTTGCAAAGGTACAAAAAAATAAAAAATCAAATATCATCCACTCCATACAAAGTTACCAGCATCCCACAAACACCGTATCAACACACAGACAACCAACACAGATCCATTTTCACTAAAACCATTACTTGTTCCAGACACAGTTACAACAGCCAAAGGCCTGGAAGTATTCAAAGAAAAACAGTTAAACAGACTGCAGAAGGATTATGAAACTGTGTTTCTCTTTGATTTTTTATTGCAGATAGTGGTGGGTTTTGAAATTTTTCAAATCTGAAGCACAGGTTTCAGAGAAGATCCCCTGTAGACTGAGTTTGCTGGTGTGAACCTCTCCTACAGAGAGTTTAAGTCAGACATACACAGCAGACTTCTTACAGATCCCCTCCAGCTTATTTATGCTCTTAGCATTCAAAAACAAAAAGAGAAGTCAGTTAGGAATTTAAGAAAACTTCTTACAAATGCACATAAAGGCATCTGCAATGATCATCACCTCATAATAATTTCTCATATAATGTCTACTTCTTAAAGCAGAACAGAATTTCTCTTTACTCTTCCTTCTCACGAATCACTAAGTTTCTTACAGTCTATTTCTGTTAATAAAGCACCAGATAGTGGTTTTGAAAAATCATCTTATAAATTATATAAAAACTATTTGGGCTTTAGGATTTGGTTTCCTATTGAAATAACATTACTTCTCAAATCTAGTGAACATAACCAAAGCACACTAAAATGCCACCACTACATGGATCAAAAACTAATTTTGCTACAACTTATTATCTAAGCTAGGTAGAAATTTTAAAGCAGAGTCATTATTATAGCTGCTACCTCCATACCACTTACATTTTCTATGCTTTACACAACTATAGACATTGGAATTGATTCATTCATTTTAAAGGGTAGCCTGAGGAGACTAAGGGCATGCTTACCCAAACCAGATGCCAAAAGGCAAGCAAAGGTATTGATTTAGAGTGCTGCTTACTCCATGGTTGCTGTCGTGTACATACCTTTGCTCTGAGACAACTAAGATGTAACTTCTCCTTAGGTAATAGTCAGGTAGGTTGCCTCACACTTGTCACCAGTCACAGAAATGTAAGACTCTGACAATCATCAAAATTCAGTGGAAGATTTAGGCAAGTATGATGTGCTGGAAGACATCAGTTTTTGGTCCTTTGTGACATTTTTGCACTATTTTTAAACATGTCACAGCACACAAGTCTCAAAAAATTCCATAAAGTATCTGTTTTGAAACCTAACCATTCCACCTCCCTTTTTACTAGTCAGTTTCAAATTCCTCTCTCAAGCAAAACTAATTCCTAAACTTTAGAACCATTTCTAAAAGCTACAATGTCATCTGAACAGCTCTTGGCCAAGATCCTGTATGGATCTGTATCAGTTTTGCCCTACTCAATATTGTCATCCAGGAGTAGAAAATTTTATTATTATAAAAAGCACACTTAATTGGATTCTGCAGCACAGAAACACATTATACTATAGAAAAATACATAAACAGCACCACCTGTGTAACTACTTAATATACTGAAATTTCAAAACCACTCACTAAAAAATTGAAGGTTTTTAGTGTGTAGAAAGACATCATCAGAATATTATGTAAGTAAATTATCAAACGCAAAACCAAAATAATTGTATTTAATTTTAAAATACCAGAGTGGCCATTCCTGATAAGAGTATTAGTGTATCTGTATGAAGATGGTCTATTTAAAGAAAATTACACATGGGAAAAAACAGTGTGCATTCCAACTTTTTCTTCTGCTAGAAAAACCACCAAAATCCCACTATCCAAAAATCTGTTTCTCTTCACAAATTACTGACCACCTTCTAATACAGCACTTGAGCTAAGGATTAGTAAACATTACATCTGCCAGCCAAACATTCCTCTAAACCCTCACTGAATCTGTCACTCTCTACAGTCAGAGAAATTAAGTATCAAAGAAATACATCCTGTTCCACACTTGACCCAAAGTCAAACTCTCTGCAATTTCAAGTCAGGGGCCTTTAAAGGAAAGTACAGGTACCCTACACTGAAGCTTGAGTTTTAGCCATTTTCTATCACTAAAATAAATGCCTGGGTTTGTCTGCTATTGTTCCTTTTCTATAGCTAAGAACAGAAGGAAAAACATAAGAATAAATTTCTGATTGAATGGTGCGCTGGTTACCCCCACAATAGTAAACATCACCAAGGGCATCAAAGAGGTTAATTTGATATTTTGTAATGTTCCTTTGAAGTTCTGTCATGTTAAGAGCTTTCTCAGGAACATTTCTGCATGTGTTCTGTAACATTACCAAATATGTTTCTACATATCCAAAGGTATATCATCACCCACAGTTCAAATTTCAGCATGTATGGTTTGATTTGTTGTAAAATACCCATTTTACAACAGATTTTACGTGAAAATCAAGTGCAATATAATTTCAAATATTTACAGTGATTTCAAAAAATATACACACCAGAATCAAGCAATTAAAATCAAGCCTTAAAACACGTATGTCTCACCTTGACAACACTAGCTTTGTGTCTTTCCAAAACCTGCAAAGTCTGAGCAGTATTGGCATCGACAATCAGCACAAGAGAATGACATCCATATGCGATCAAACCTTGCCAGCCCCTAGAAAAGCATGTATCATCATCAAACAGGCAAAAAAGAAAAAGCACTTCACATCAAGAACGAGGCTTTAGTTTGTTGGGTTTTTTTTGGTAAGTTGAATGCATGCTACTAGACACAAACATCAAACAATAAAAATTATTTAATAACATAAAACGCAAAAGCATTTTAAAGTGTCATTGCTGCACTGTGTGCTGGACCATCTGATGATGGAACCCTAAGCCACCACAAAGCACCTCTGTGTCCCTCTATAAAAATCCTCTTTTGTAAATTTAAGACATCACATGGCAATTCATGAAGACCATTCCCGAATTTTATATATAAGCACACAGCTAAGCAATATATTTGCAGTTATATAATTAATTGTGTCCTTTGTGGGGGTTTTTTTGAGACAAAAATGGAGCGTGTGAACAATGATTGCAGTAACGGTGAAAATCTGCTGAGGCCTGTCTGAGTCAGGAGAGGCTAACGTGGCCACCAATGACAACTCTAAAGCTATGGAGAACACCAAGCAAGAACAGTCAAAGGAGAAAAAGTTTCAAACTAAGAACTTCAGAGAACTTAAGTGTTCACTGCTTTGGAAACTGACAAACCTAAAGGCCACAGTTTTAAAAAAAATGACTGGGTTCAGCTTATTCAGTTTCGCTCCCTAAGAATCGCAGGATGAGGGCAATGCTTTACAGCACAGCTGGGAGAACTCACTGCTCAGAGCAACGAATACAAAGCCCAATATATGTACTGGCTTCACACCCCAAATCTCACAACACAACAGAAATAGAAACCAGAAGAAGCAGCTCTAATCTGTAGTTTGTTGCACCAACAAGCCCTCTGCCCAGAGAAGCCCCTGTCCCTGCCAGAAGGGACAGGCCCACGCACACCTACGGCCACGGCTCTGCCCTAGGTGGGAGCTGGACAGCACCAGCTCCCCCGGGCCCCTGCCTGCCCTCGGGCAGCCTCCAGCGAGGAACGGGGAGAGGCCGCGAGTGCCCGTTAAAAGCCCGGCCGCCCCGGCTGGCGGACAGCGGGGAGCGAAGCCCCATCTGCGGCTGAGAGAAAGGAGCCGCGGGGAGAGGCCCGGGACACTCCGGCCGCCCCTCTCCCCTCCCCGAGCCCCGCAGCCCGGCCCCTCACCAGTCCGCCGCCCCCCTGTTCGGCGCGCTGAGGGCTCCCGTCAGCGTCCGCGCCGGCAGCTTGATGTTGACGATGAAGCGATGCATGGCGAGACGGGAGAGTGCCAGGCTCAGCGGGCCGGCCCGAGCCCGGGGAGCCGATAAAGGAGCAGCGCCGCCGCCCTACCCAGCGCCGCCGCCACGCAGGAAGCGCCGCCGCGGAGGTGCCCCCGGTCCGTTGCCTCCAGGGTCCGCCGGGGCCCCGCGGCTCGGGAACAGCAGTTCCGGGGACGGCCACGCCCGCCGCTGCCGCTCGGAGGGGCTGTGCGGGGCCGCGCTGCCTCGGGCCGGGTCCCTCAGCGAGGCGGCTGCCAGCCTCCAGCTTTTCCTGTCTTGTTTCCAGCCCGCCCCACGGTGCCTCCGGGCAGCCCCGGAACAGCCACCACGGGGTGTGCCTCACTGGCTTTAAATCACCCGGCCTGGAAAGGAGAACAGGCCCTGGGGGTGCCAGAGGCCCTGTCTGCCTCGGCTGGACCCCTCCAGGGAAACTGGTGCTTGATGACAGCCTGTCTGGGGCTCCTGAAGTCCCCTCAGCACGCCAGGGTCTCCCTGTCCCATCCCCAGGTGCGTGGGTGCTGAGGACTAGATCCAGCGAATTTCTTGCACCGTATTTCCGCTTCAAAGTTCGGTCTTAAACTGGAAAATGCGTCAGCCCTCTGGAGCCCTCTGCTCCATCCCTCAGTAGTGGGAAAAACCACTTGCCTCACACCATAATGAACCAAGTCCTGCCTAGTGCCACCCGTCCTGCAGCCTGGCCCCAAGCTGTCACTCCTGCTTGGCAAAGCCACCCAGGCTGGCATATTTGCGCCGAATCGCACCCTGCTGCAGACCATTGAAACATCCAGAGCTTTTTTCTGCGCCACTACGTTAACAAAATGGCCAGAATCACGTAGCTTCGGGCACGTCACTTAACGTATGTGCACTCTTTGGGGGTTTGATTCTCTTCAAAATAGAGATGGATAGTAATTGTTTGCATGTTATTTTTTGTCGTTAAAAAGATGCCACTAGATGGCCAAAGTTGGTAAAATGGCAATGTCGGCTACGTGTTTTTGCAATGCTGCCGTGTCACTTTGTCACAGAAGATGCAATAATGCTGTTCCTCTTTTTTT
>WKFP01014825.1:1683414-1716007 GCA_011057875.1 Pterocles orientalis | reverse complement strand
TTTACAGTGAGGGTGACAGAGCACTGGAACAGGCTGCCCAGAGAGGTTGTGGATTCTCCTTCTCTGGAGACATTCAAAGCCCGCCTGGATGTGTTCCTGGGTGATCTGATTTAGGTGTTCCTGCTCCGGCAGGGGGATTGGACTAGATGATCTTTCGAGGTCCCTTCCAATCTCTAACATTCTGTGTGATTCTCTTCTAAAGAGATCTGCTCTTGAAACACAGTACATTGCTCAATACCATTTTCAGGTCACCTTAATATTGGAACTTATTTCTCAAAACCTTCTCCTGCCAAAATCTCTTCTCTTTGCTCTTGAAGCTGAAAAAACAGTGTTTGGAGAATTAGAGGGCTTTTTTGTTCCTTTTTCTATGTTACCATTTGAGGACAACATGACCTACACTTGCAGAGATCAATTTTGCACGGACGTGAGCAGCCACTAGCTTCATTAATTTTACTTATTTTTTGCTAATTCTGTGTTTTCACTCTGTGTGCTTGGACATTGTGATGCTACTCCTGTTTTGCAGGGCTTTGGTTGTTTGCTTGGTTTGTTGGATTGGGGTTTTGTGAGAAGGGTGTTTTGGAACTTTTTTACACAACAGAAACAGAGGCTCTTCTTGACAGTTTCATCCATTTTCTTGACATCAGAAACCCAAATGATAAATGCTTGAAAAAAAAAAAAAAACGAAAAAAAAAAAACAACTACTTTAAGGTAGTTGAAGGTAAGGACAAAGGTACCAGAAAGAGGGAAGCAAGAGAGGAAATGAGGGTTCTGTCACCAAACTGATTAAAAAATTAAGAATCTAAGAGTTATATCTTGGTTTTAATTTAAATAATTTGCTAAGCAAGAATGCAGATTACTCACCTCAAGGCACTTAGTCCTCTCATTCATCTGTAAATACAATGATACACTTTTGATCGCTATACAAACTGTAAATATCAAACTTTAAGGTGTTTAACTGCATAGTCAGTCAGTTCTTTAGATCCACTAAAACCTCTGGGACTAGGAAATGTCCAAGATTGGATACTCAGTGGGAGAGACTTCATTCTGCATATCTTGAGCTCCAGTTGTTCTCACAAAGTACAGACGGTAAATGAGGTTGTAGGTGATCGTAAAAACAATACAGCAAAAAACTTCAGACTCAATACTGAGAACTGCGGTTTTACATATCTTTCAGCTCATGATTCTAAATAATTTTTTGGGAGTTTGAACAAGAAAAAGTGGGACCAAAGTAGAGATATGTGCACATTCTCCTTCTTTGAGGTTTCTCTTTTATATAATAATTACTGCAGGAATAATCCTGTGAAAGCTTCTGGGACTTCTTTAATTTCCATAGCCTTAAAGCAGAGCTCCAGGAGCTCCCAGGATCCACCAGTGAACTACCACAATTCAAGAATGTGTGCTGCTGCATTCCATTATACAAACCCCAGTTTGAAATTAGGGTATGTTACTAATTCATATATGCTATCGGGCAGAGTTATATTTACCTTACAAATTACCTTGTTACTGCCTTAATATTATCAGTTCTACTCTCCTAGTTAAGTGTCCCTTGTTGGATGGGGGCTGACAGTGAAAACTATGCAGAGAACTGATGCTGTTCTCTCTGCACAGAGCATGAGACTTACACAGTTGTCCTTTGCTTTGTACAGCCTCGCAGCTACGTGTATACCTTACACATCCCCAGCTCTGCCCGTGTCCTCTGCCCCCCCAGCTGGAACCTCTTGAGATGGCAGACAGTTCATCTGAAACCTGCAGCTTGAGATCACCGAGTGTAAAGGCAGAAATGGTACAGCCATGTCACATCACAGGCTCTGTGTTCATGGAAGCAATACGGGAAGGTAGTTCCCTGGAGAAGATATGTTCCCCATCACTTGACCTGATGTGACCCTGTCTTTTCTCAAGAAGACAGCTGGAGAGGTCTGCATTCAGAATCAGCAGAGGATTAGGTCCTCTTTCAGCAAAGCACTCCAACAAAGAAGGATGAACAATCACATAATCATTAATCATTCAGCAAAGCATGCCGTGCAACAAAACACTTTAGGTATTTCTAAAGCTGCACTAAAGAAAGGGGATGGAAACATCTCAAGGCATTCCTGAATACCGGTAGAATTCAATATGCCCTCCCTTGCTTTGCATGTTACTGTGGATAACTTTGTTATTTAAAATGAAGGGGGTTTTTTGTTTGTTGTTTTGTTTGGGGTTTTTTTGCAAAGGAAATGCATCTTAAGTCAAGACTAATTTAATCACAGCCTAGCTCTATAACACTGATAGGGATCTTTCTACTTCATTTGGTATTTTCAGAAAAAAAATATTAAATAAAAGTTATGGCTGAAATTCTATTTCTGGGACTTCAGAGTTTTGCTGAAGTTAACATAGCAATAAAATCAGTATGTAAATTTCAGAGTGTAAAATATTTGGCATCTAGAACCCTACCAGCCTTATGCAAAAACAAATGGTTTTGACCAAAGGCTCAAATACTTGTCTCCCTTCCCAAATGATTCCAGCTCAAAAATTATCTGGAAGGTCTCCTCCAAGTGAGCACGTGTGGTCTAATCCAGTTCTGCTGAACTTGCTGGACATGTAAATGTAAACTTTCAAAGGCAGTGGAGCAAACTATGAAGAGAGCTCTAATCACTGCCTGCAGTCTCTCTTTGACTTAGTGTCGTCAAAGGAAAAACTTATCAAAGGACTGCTCGTTTTCCCCAAAAAATATTTTCCTTAGCCTTGAGCATTTCTCTTTTTTCTGAGGGTCCAAAAAGATGATGAAATGTAGAATAAATGATTATTTTATTCACAAATTAAACTTAATTTCTATGGTTCCAGTTCTGTTCCATTTCTTTCTGATGTCATCCTACCCTCAAGTATCTGTGCTGCTCTAACACAATCCCTGAGGGGCTCTGGCCCTTCTGTTTCCTTTTGCGTCCTTTTGAATACTTCTACTGATGAGCATCCACCCACCTCCTTGAAATATATCACTATAACCGAACGCACAGCTGGAGCAGATTTGCTATCTGAAGAGGACGTTGAGCAGAGGACAGCCTGAGCTTCCTACTGCTGTATTGCTAGTGGTTCTATGGAATTTGTGCTGCCTGTGGTGGCTGGAGATCCTGTGTTTAAGAGCGATAAATTGTGTCCTTTATCTCTTTTGAATGTGGACATGCGTATTTTCCTCTTCTGGCTGGCTTTGGCAGACTTTTGTGAAGGGAAACTCAAAAAATATTTAGGAGTTGGAACCATACAGTGTAATGATGCTTGACCACAATATTGGGATGGCTTAATCCTCTGAATGAGGGATGAAACGAATCATAAAAGATTTAAAGCTTTTGTAAAAAGAAGAGAGGATTATTTTGTTACCCAGGCAACATTTCTTCCAAGTATTGGTGCCAGGAAATAATTAACTGGAATAATCTTGAACAGGTAAATTACTGCTGCATCAACCTTGACTGTCATAACAGTTTGTTAAATACTTTGAAACACAACATCAGAGAAATAAATAAAACAAAGAGAAGGGTAGTGAATAGGACAGAGAGCTCAGTCTTGTTCTACCACAAACTTGCCAATGTCTCTAAATCGTGCCACCTTATTTAATAGTGACTGACTCAGTCCTCTGCATTAAACAGTACCCTGGGAGAGTGAGTTTATCCGAACCTATATCTCTTTGTCTCGTTTCACACCCAGTACAAGATGAGGAAGCACTCTTTTTCTTCCACTTTTCTCATCTGTTCAGTTTATGAGGTCTTGAAACAGGATTGTCTGTTACTCTGCATTTGTACAGCATCTCTTGTGCTCAGAACTCATGAAAGTCCTGAGTTAAATTGCAACCTAGAGGCTCTATGTGAAAATAGTAAGGCAAAAGAATACCAATGTACCCATCAGTCCTGTAATATCCTGTACACCGACAATGTGAAAAATCTCCTGAGAAATATATCAGATAAACAGACATGGATCTGAAATGTGGGGGTAATCGCTCACAGCCACAGACAGGACAAATCCGAGCTAAGCTTAGGTTCAGATAGCAAATCTCAGATATCCATATCCAGTGCCCACCTAATTGATTTGGACTTCAAAAATTAGTTGTTTTCCTAAGAAACAAAATCAAAATTTACACTAACGTAACCATGAGCTTTTTCCGTGGTGACTATTGATAAAGTTCAGACTCTGGCGCTTATGCACACATATCCGCTGCAGGTAAGCGTGGCGGTTTTGTGCCTGAGATGCCAGGCACTGTGCAACAGATAACCATACAGCCAAATGATCCAGAAAGTGGGTGAAAGGAGAGAAGCTTGGAGTATTTCAGATCTTTAGAAATGTCTGAGCAATGTGAGAAAGCTTTTTTTTACTATTTTATTAGGTGTGTACATAAGGTAGGTTTTCTTGGAACTGTTAAGCAATTTATCAGCATCAGTGCATTTTACACTAAGTTATAGGATAAGGGTAAGAGTGATGTGAAGTTGGGATTTGAAATCTATGCGAAACAATGCAGTATACTCAAGACTCATAAATCAATCAGTGTTCCTGACATTGTGATGTTCCATGACATAAATGTTTAAGGGGCAAGAAATCTCTAAGAAGACATGTTTCATGAAAAAATCGTGGAAAATGAAGAGTGATTTTGATAGCCATCTGCAGCTCCATGACCACAGCTAATGAAAATGTGAATGTAATAATTTATTGAATTTGATAAAGTGTATATTGAGGAATAAATGTGTCCTCAAGTATACTGCATATTAAATGAATGCAAAAAGTTTAAATCCATGTTATGAATGTTTTGGGATTTGCAGGGTTTTTAAACTAAATTCAGAAATTCAAATGTCCGGGAACCACAGTAACCCTGTATATTCTGTAAAGCGTTATTGATTGCTGCGTGTAATATACCTTACACATAAATATTTAAGTTGGATAGAGCCCACAAATGATACTTATGAAAGCATGAGCCTCCAGTTATTTCATAATGTGTAACATTTTCATTAAATGCTGTTCACATGCTCCAGGACAGCTAAGGGTGCTTAAAGCTTGGTGGGATAATACAATATAAAGAATCAAATAAAAGACTAGGATGGCCTGTAAAAGTCCCTATTTAAACACAGATGTCATTATCAAGCAGACAGTGACACTATTTAAAGTAAGATTTTGCTCACCACATTTGATGGGCTTCAGTCCTCGTCGCAGTTACTTGGCCATCAGCTGATACTACAGATGACCACTGGTATTACGGGTTATGGATGTATTCCCACCAGTTCCTCTGGGAGGTATCAGTGGCTTAGGCACTATTTTCTGAAAAGGTATTACATATTCAATCTCTATAGCAGCTTTGTAGTTGCTCATTTTTTTCTAATAAAATAACTTTTGAGTGTTACACAGTGTTTTACTATGGGATTGGGCTTCTTTGGTGAATCTTACTGCTATTTTTGAAAAGTGTCCAGGAAAATGTTCTGATCTCGGATATACTGATATATATGAGGTGGAGGACCAAAGCCTTGCAGGTAAACAGAAGCACAAAACAGAAGTTCCAGGAAAATTCTGGAAATACAATGCACAAAGCTTGCTTTCTTACTTACTCAGCACAGTGATCTTTGACTTCTCTCTAGCTGTGACATGATTTCTTTTTCCTCTGGAGTAATTATAAATTGATCACAGGCAGGAAGAAAAGATGCAGGTTTTGGAATACAAGGTGTAAGTGCGCCAGAGTTCCTGGTCAATTTTATTTAAACTGGAAAAGAGACAAATCTAAAATCAAGTAAAGAAAGGTCACCTAGGGACCGGTCTGTAAGAACCAGAAAATCATGAAGCAGCCTGGCACAACAAAATTATAAACTGTGCAATCTGTATATTGGTAGCAGAACAAAATATCCAAATTTGTGACAGTCAGAGAGAGAGTAATTCTACACAGCTGCTGAAATCCACATATTAAATAAAAAATGTTAAAAAAAATCATCTTCTGAAGTTGGTTCACTGGTGATCTTTTACAGGTTGCAGCTCTTGGGCATGCAGGGGCGGGACACTGGTGCATCCTGGAGGAAGGAATAGCAAATGTCCTTTGAGGTTTGCTTAGGATGAAGGAAGACTCTGGAGAAGGCTCTGAAAGCAAACCAGCATGGTGAACAGCCCAGAAATGCAGGTCGCTGGCTACGGAAGCTGTGTGGTTTGGATGGCCCCCACCTCATCAGAGGGGAACACATCTGTGGGAGGCAGAGGAGGCAGCTCTGCAGAAACATCACATGTGTGAGAAGTGGAAAAAAGTGGAAGGCGATAGCAATTAGTTTAAATTAGACTCTGGAGAAGCATGGGAAAGGAAGGAATATGTGGTCAGTGGAGTGAAGGCAGGTCACAAGGGCTTTTTCTTCCATCAGGCTTACTCCTGCCTTGGCTGTTTTTCACACTGCAGACTGCTTTCTCACATGGCACTAAGTTGCTGAAAGAAATCGGGTGATTCTTAGCATTTTTTCAATGGTCCTGTGTTACTGTTCGGATTTCAAATTTTGAAGAGCTTATGTAAACGTTTCCCATAAGTGCAGTAATTATTTGATCTGACTTTGAATTACTGCTGAAAAAGCAAGTTGTATGATCGCTGATAAAGGTAATGTAGAAATAAAAACCCTCACAAGACCCATCACATTTGACATATAAAGTGTCCTGTTCTTATAAATGTCTGGAGGGTAGGAAATGACTTGGCTGAAATATCGTATCTATTAATAGACAAATACCATGTATCCATGCATATGAAAATCATCCTCTGAAGAGTCCATTTAAAAAAAATACTGACATTGTAGTAGAGAACAGACCACTGCCTCACCAGCTATGAATAAAATGTATTCCTTCACAGTCCTGTTTGAGCTGCATGTTGGTTTGTATTCTGTGGCACCATCAGTATTTGTCTATTTTTCCCCTTCAGCAAAAGTAGGAGAGCAAGTTGTGTTTATGCTTTGTTGGTGATTTTCGAAAATTTTCGCATCCTCTTCTTTAAAGAAGATTCTTTAAAATGTAAAATTGTTCTCCCAACGCACAGTAGATGTCAGAGAAATACTAATAGCTGCTGGTTTAGTTTATTCTCATATATGCAAGACACACTCTGTCTGCCTTCAGCCCTGTGATAAATTGACTTAAAAGCCCTCCACAATGTGGCAATATTCCCATACTTAATTTTATTTACCTTTCCATTTCTGACTAGTCTCTCTTCAGCACAGAAGAAAAACAAAGGCAGATTTAAAACAAAACAAAACAAAAAACACACAAAAATTTCCAACAGAACAAAAAAACCCCAGGCCTTCAGGGGTTGGCATGAAACTCTTTTAAGGAGTTTTATCAGTTAAAGACATCTCATGACTCAGAAATATGATCTCTGTTCCATGGGAATTATGGTGAAAGGCAGGACTAGGAAATCTTTAAAATCTAGGTAGGACTTCTGCATGGATACACAGTGTTCTTCCACTCCTCATTAAGCTTGGCTGAAATGACCCATCAGTGTTGAAAAGTTCAGAAAAGATAAAAGGATTCTCAAGTAGTTTAACTTCACTCGTTGTAGGGTCATAGAGCAGAGCTATAAGAAATGCATGTGGGAATTTAAATTTACAGGGCAGCTTATACAGTAAATGCACAAGTGTGTAGTGATTTTTTCACACAAGTAATATTTGGAAACATATGGCAACTTCTTCTTCAAGACAATCTTAGGTGGAAATAACCTTTAAAAGCGATACTGCGTAAGGTAATTTAAGAAGTCTAATTTTTCCAGAGTGGAATGTGTCTGGGGAATTTAAAATCGGTGGCTTTAAGTGTGATTTTGTGACTCATGAAAATGTATCTCTATCTCTTTCTTGCAAAACATTTTCAGATTGTTGCCTTGAAACTCTGCCATAAAGGAGTTGATGTATTTCTGTACTGCAAACACTGACGATGATTTCAGTTTTCTGTTGTTTCTCCTTTCCAAAATAGGAATCCCTTGAGATCAGGAAGGAAGGAATATATTCAGTTTGAAGCCAATACTCTCAAGCCGTATTTACAGTAATGTAAGTGATAACTGGCATTCTTAATGGGATACAAATTGTGAGAGTAAGAAACCTTGATTTACAAATAATGTTATATGTAACTATTTCTTCTTTCCTATAAAAAGTAAAAAAAATAAATCACTCTAAGCCAGATGTTCCATTCTGACAGTGCTGAGTGTTAATGAAATATTTCTTTCCATTAAAATTAAAGCTGAACTTTTGCTTCTGTATTGGTCATTTCCCTGTCTACATCCTAGAGAAAGTACTCTCTGTGCTGCACGCTTGGATTTGAGAATGCCGATCTGCAGAGCAGTCAAATGAAAAAAACATCTGCTCACATTTTATCACACGTTATCAACAATCTAAGCAATATCTGATAAATTAAATGACATGCATACTGGAATGCTAGTGCCTCCTACATACTGTGGGAAGGTGATCAACTCTCCCCAGTCCTGGGTTGTTGTTCACATGTCATTTGGGATTCGTGGAGTGCTGTATCTCTTGGCAATGGCCAGTGTTTCTCTCTGAGGGTACTCCTGGCCACACAAATGGCATCAACCCTGTTTTAAGCAAAGATCAGTTCTATGATTTTTTTTTTTTTTTTATTTTTTTTACAAAGTAAAAAGTTTATTGAAGCGTCAGAACAAGGATATGATTCCCTAATCTGGAGAAATGCTGCTGCTCTCTTTCTACCGAGGAAGTGATCATTCTCATTTCAGTAGGATGCTAGTTCCCTGTAGCCTAACATTTCCTTTCGATCATCATTTCATTAACAAAAGAGACTGATGTCATGGTCCATGGTTAGAACTTTGAACTTGGAGCTCAGCAAGCCAAGCTCCAAAACCTGAACCCCTAAGAAGTTACTGAAGCCTTAGACAAGAGACAGCAGGGAAATTCAGAAGATGGAGCACTGCAAGAAGACAGTGAAGCAATGCTGATCAACATGACTAAGACTTCAGCTGCCACCAAGGCAGGGGAAACACAGGTCTGTGGTAAATGTAGTTTTCACAGGCTAAGTCCTCGACTACTCTTGAAAGGCTTTCTTAATTTTATTTCCTATTCCTTTGCAAACTGTTTCTTCCACCAATTGTGGAATTTCTGCTATGAGAAGATCCGATATTCAGCTTTAATACAAATTACACAGCTCCCTCTTCACTTTCAAGATCAACAGATCTAAAACCATGAGCCCACAGCACCTTTTCCCTGCTTACCAATTCTGTTCCATCTTCATCCTTTTATTATCCTTCTTTTTGTCTCCCTTTGCTACATTTTGCACATACTGGGGAATACAGATGTTTTTCTTGCAGTGGATTATTGTAGTTGAGTTTTCCATGATAAAACAGTTCTCTAGCTTCCTATTCTCAACAGAAGTTTATATTAAATATCCCTGATTTGAAGAAGACAGAATGATCAATCTGAATCACATCCCAGAGATGCAAGCTTCAGAGCAGAAAATATTTTTAAAAATTAAATATTTAGCACGAGTTATACAATACTGAAACCAAAGGAGATTTCAACTCAGAGTGGTTATATTTACAAAGGATTCTTGATTTCAATAGCAAAAAGTTTAACCTGTTAACAAATAATTTCTCAAATAAAACCAAAAAAAGTTTCTTTTGCTTCATAAATACGAGTAGTCTGACTTTCTAAGGCTTGCTAATAATACACATTTTTGTTGTATTAAATGCACTGATAGTCCTTGCAGGGTCATTTTCAGCCTAGTGGGAGCCACAATCCTCCTGTCCCCAGCAATCCACTTCTCAACGCCTACTCACCAGTGAGTGCTGAGGTTTCCACCTCATACATCTCAGGTACAAAGACCATCTCTTCAGTAGAACAAGGGTTGCTTTCCCTCTGAAGGAGGAAAGGCAGCCAAGGTAGGTTGCCTTCCATCTCCAGGAAAAGAGAAACCTTCCAGAAAGAGAGAACGTGCTATATCACAAGTTAATCCTCCTCTTATTTGGCCTGAATAGAAAAACCTTTCATGCGCACAGTGTGCGATAGAAATTAGGCAGACATAGATCCATAAGGTTTTTTGTTTGTCAAAATTGTTTTAATTACAAGGTCTTAAAAGCCAGAAGATATTAAGTCCCCTGACTTTTCAGGGTGTAGAAATACTGATTGGCATATAAAAGTCAACAAATTGGAGAGATGCAGATGATTTACACGGCCAACAGTCCTGATTTCTTGGACAATTTCAAGGTATAATGCCAGTTTTAAAACATAATCTTGTATTTTGTAGTGCTTTGTAAAGTAATTTCAACGCAATCACAAAGGCATGATTTTTACATGGTATCAGCAAGCATGTCTAATCCATTGTGCTACAATTTACTAAGGGATAATTGCTAATTTACAGAGGAAAAAAAACCACAAAAAACCTTAGCCATTTTCCCCCTTCTAAACAATGTCACATTTCTTCAGTTTTTCTTTATTTTCCATGTTTTTAAAACTGGAAGAACTAGTTTTGTGACTCAAGAAAGTATTTTTGCAACAGGTGAGACTAATTACACTGGGACTGTGAATGTTTACACTGTTCTGTCCCTCTTCATATCCTTCTTTATGCATTAAACATTGGACAGTAATTTCACAATTATTTTAGCAAGATTAGAAATTAAACAAGGACGGTGGCGGGGAGAAATAAGAGACAACATAATAGAAACCTGATTATTTCAGATATTACCATTGGGATCGTATAATTAAGTGCATTTCTCATTTCATTACGAAGTTCAGTGAAAAGAACAGCTGAATTATTCTTAACAGTCAGCAACCTTTTTTTTCCAATTTTCGTTTTGATCTCCTCAGTCCTCAGAAGGGCTACTGAGCAAAATGAGTTCTTGCATCTTTGATTAGGTTGAAAGCAATCTGATTTGCAATTTTTCAATATCTGTTCTATTCAGTCGAGTGAATCACTATCCGAGGCACCTCAGTGTTCAGTGTACGACAAGATTTAGTAATAGGCAACACTGTTGGATTGCAGATAGGTCACAAAATACAAGTAAATATGTGAGGGTGGGAAAATGGTGGGTTGGTTTGTAACATCAACAATGGACACCTCCTTGAAAAAGAAAAGATTTATCTTCTTATAACTGAAATAAGAATACTTATGTGTTGTAGTGCACTTAACGTTCCTCACCACGCACCTTCTAAAGGAAAGAAGTATCATGATGCTTATTTTGCTGTAGGAAAAACTGGCTTACAGGAAGATGAAGAGGCACATCTAGGTCATCCAACAAACTGGTGGCACAGCGAGGAAAAATGTGAGTCTCTTATATGTCGCAGACTGATGCCCTATCCGTGTTCCCTCAAATAAAAACATTCACAAACAGCAGGAGGCTGCACAGCAAAAACTCCTTGTTAACTGATGCGCTGTGAATTTCATATCATCTCTTCTTTGAAAATCACTGCCTAGCTGTAAGTAACCCAGGTGTTAGCCATAAAAGTACTTGTAACACTGAAACCACTGCCATACAAAGCACATCTGTCAAAAGAAAATCCTCATTAATAAAGTATGAGAATTCTGGCCCTTTTACAGAGCCGTGATGCAACAAAAACCCTTCTCACTGCTCATAATTTTTCCTTTGAAAATAATGACATTTTCTAATGTGAGCTCATGTTACTGGATTTACTGCAAGGATGAATTTGATCAATTATTTTCTCTCTTAATAGTAGTGAAGAAAGCAGGTGAAATAAGAAGAAATAGTTGCAAAAGACAAGTGAAAGCAAACAAGCTGTTCTAGCTCCTCTGGTTTTTCGCACATAGCGTGGAAGCAGAGCCGGTGCTGTGCACAGACTGGGGTGTGAACGCTCTTACCAGGCACATTTGGCCAATCACTCTCTCGGCGAAAGAGATGCTGCCTGGAACCAGCGTTTGATTTCATTTACTCATGGCTCACCAAAACACAGCCTATATATTGATATTTGTCATATTAAGTAACCTCAGGCTTGGTATTCTGCTGAAAAAGCACAACAGCAGCAAATTAATTGTTTCAGTGAAAAAATTTACATTTTCAACAAAGCTTCTGAATTTCCACGATAGCAATTGGTATGAGACTTGAGGCATTTACGTTTTTAATTTTCCCTTCCCATGACTGGTTTTAATTAACAAAAATTGTGGTGGCAGTGACTGGCACGGATAGACGCTGGAACTAATTACTGAGATGGCATGAGTTAAGATTTAAAATGTTGATTCAATTTTAAAAAAAGAACAATATATATATATTAAAAAATCGCTACAGCCCTTATAAAGATAACGGATTGCACCAGTGAGGTGACCTGTCTCTTCAACTCAGTTACAGGAAAGTGGATTTTGTCAGTGTATGTTCATGTAATCTTCTGCCATATGTACTGTAGCCTTTCCCAAAGGCAGTTGCTCAGACATTTGCAATTCCTGTCCATCTCTTTGATTAAACAATTGAACCCCCCTACAGCTTTTCTATTTTTACATATTTTGATGCATTTGGTCACTTCAGGGATAGGTTTTCAAAGCTGTCTAGAAGTATGCGAGGACTTTTGGAATTTTTATTTTACCACCTGGAGTCCTCAAAGGCAATGGCATCTTCTAACTAACAAACGTCTCTGAATGTATTAAAAATGTATCCCCACAAGTCCATGGTTGAGGAAAAAAAAATTTTGAAATTAGCTTAACTTGGTTTTTGTTATGCTTTATTGCTCTCTGGGTTTTATATTGTATTCTAAAAGTCAAAGAATAGGGAAAAAAAGACCAGAAACTGGAAGCAAAGTAGAAATGGAAAGAGAAAAGCACAGAGAAAGGACTAGAGAATGAGATTTCAGTCACATCTGGTAGTGATAAATCAGAGGTTTCTAAAAAGCTAGGTCGAATATGTCTGTTGTTTTCCCCTGCTATATTTTACCCATAAGGTCAGCAAGTGGCTGACTACTTTTCTGTGTAATCAGTGTAAAGCATTTGGGTGAAAGTCCTACTTTGTGGACTAGCCATCTGTTACTATTTCTTAATACCTTAGAGTTAAAAAGTTTGTATATTAGAAGTCTCTTCATTTTGGGGGGTTTGAATATATATTCTGCTTATATATTTCACAACATGTGCTGCAAAATATTAATTTTATATTCACCTATTTTCAATTTATTTTCTGTGTTCCATAGATAACTTTTTGGTGATGTCCGTTTTAACTTGGTCTCTGAAATAGTTGCTTTTTTTTAAAAGGCAATTAGCAGATTCCCCAAATTTCTCTTCTTTCTACGTTCTGTTTAAGGTGCATGAGGGACGAGGGGATCTGCTTCGTCACACTCTGAAGCCATAAGACTCCTTAGCCCTAGGACTGAAGAATGGATAGTCACAAGTCAGAATGATGGAAACTCTAGACTTTGTTTAAATGCAAACTAAACATCTCTCTTAGCACCTGAGAAGAGTTTCCTTTAAAATGGTGGAAAAGTAGCCAGGATAGCTTTCAGGGCATGAACTATTTTAGCAAGTTTTATTCTAATATAGCCCAAAACACTAATGGTAAAGGCTTCCCTCTGGATTAAAGTGCATCTTTAATTATAACCAATTTCTCAATTTCATTACTCTGAAAAAGTAAAACCTTCAGATTAACACCTATCACTGTTATGTTTCCCAAAGATCAGAAATTATGCCAGTAATTTCTAACTTCTGACCGTCAACTTTATATCTGAGATATACGCAAAATCACTAAGTTTAATAAAAAATTTTAGTCTAGCTGTAAAAGGAGGATACAATCGGCATGAAGCATGACTTTACCTTCTTTTGCCTTAGCACAATTTCATATATTTGTTTCATTGTATGAAAGAAAATAACCAAAACATGACCTGCTAATTTCTAATGAATGTAATTGGTGACCTAATGGTGCATCTCTGGCAGTTCTCAAGTGTCTCTATGGACTTCAGGGACAGAGGAGCTCAGGCTTCTGATCCGTAGTCCAGCAAATGTTCATTCCTTTCTTGGCCCATTCATATGTATCTGCTGTTACCTAGTACTGGGGTAGTATTTCCATCAGCAGCTCATGAGAAGGAATTAATCAATGATAGTGTGGGGATGACACATGCGTGTCAACTGAGCAGCAGTATAAAGCTGTAACTGATGGGATTAAGCAATCAAAGGGCAATCAGTCTTTCAAATCATAGGCAGGCTATATGGTAATGTATTGCAAGTTCCAGAGGCTTTCTGAGTAGTTTGGTTCTCTGTCAGTTTGGACTAATAAAACTGAACTGTTTTTAAGGAGAATGGCAAAAACATGTTATTTGTCATAATATTATCTATTATGAAAAAAATACAGAACATACATATTCTTACTATCAGTAAAAGAAAGTGCTTTAGTTCTGCAGACTCTAAAGGGTAGAAAGAAATTACTGTCTTCTCGCCAACGTGATCAGGCAGGGAAATTTCTTTGTTAGTATTACTGTTGCAATAATAGCACATATAGTAAAACTTCTCAGCCACAGAGAATTTGATGAACTGAGGCTTACACAGCATAAAATGATGCTCGTCTACTGAAATGAATGAAGCTATGGTGAGTCGTATGTGAAGTATAAATTAGCTGATTATTGTGAAAGCGGAAAAGGGGCTTTTTGGGCAGACAGAAATTGCTCCGATTTGAGGGAAGCTGAGATTAAGATTCCACGATATGCAACAAATGAAACCCAGTCTTTCTTAACCACAGCTCCCTATGAACTTGACTGAAGCCTCACATAAACAAAATTTAAATCACATTAAATCATTCCCTCTGGGTGGGAAGGAAAGTGGAGGGTGCTGCCCCAGCCTTGACCCTAATATTAATTTCATTCTATTTCCCCAGAAGTCACCTGTGACATTTTCACTTCAGGAAACCGCTGCAAATGCCTTACTCCGCCAGGCAAATAGCACTTGTGGGGTTGAGACTCTTTAAATAGGAGGATTTATAGCCTGCTCAGTGTGGGGCACTACTGGAGAGCTGCAGGAATTACAAGCTTAGGAAGCTCAGGATATGTTTAAAAAAATGGGTTTTTTTGCTTAGAAAGCAAATTCCATTCAAGGACGTTTGCTCAGTGAGACATCCTGTCTGCCTGCATCCTCTTCTTCTCTGCAGGCAGAGCTCACGGTGTTAATGAGGACTGCAACCAACCCTCTAACCTCCTTTAGGTAAAAACCTGCATTTCCCACTGTTGTGAGATACAACAGAAACGTGCACCATTCAACCCTTGGCTAGAACAGAAAGGAAATTTTCCTTTTGCTTTCCAAGTGTTCCCAAACTTCCTTATTTACCTAAAAGAATCCCCTGTGAAAGGGACGTCTGTACACTCATGTTTGTATCTGTCATTTCTTAAAACCTGCAATAAGGACAGACGTTAATAGGATTTTATTTTCAGAGAAGCCTTACTCAAACCCCGATATTTATGTTACAGATTCATTTATTAAATGGAGTACAAGTGTGCTCATCAGTCTGAACACTGCCATTATTTTCACTTATGTTGCACAAAATATTTTAACTTTCACCACAGAGCTGAAAAACAACTCAACATGGCTGTCTGGCAAATTCAGTTGGAACATTCAGTTGGTTTCCTTCCAAGAACCCAGTTCTCTCCTCAGACTGCTGAAATTGTGTTCCTTTGAGGAATAAATTCTCAAAAGTGCTAAGAACTGCCAACAGCCAGCACCAAAACCTTGCAAGCCCATTCTCTTATGGGTGAACAGTAAATAAAACCAAGATTCCTACAATGGATTTTAATCATCTCAGAAAAACTACCTAGTTTGAAGATTTTTAGAGAAGTTTTGCACTGTATTTGCATTTATTACTATTCCTGGGGAGCAGTTGCTCTCCATCTGCAATCCACCAATAGCAATCCACTCAGAGACATTATTGGTAGAATACAGAATTTTGGTTAAGAAAGTAAGTTAATCTAAATCAAAATACATTGCTGTAGCTCATTGAGTTTGTTTTAATATGCTAAAAGAAATCCAGCTGGTGCACAATGTTTTTTTGTTGTTGTGATTTTCGAACAAAATGAAGCATTAACTTTCTATCAGCATATTAGTTCCTAGTCCATCTGATTTGCTGAACTTAATGTTAGGGTGAAGAAACTTTATTCAGAACTGCTACTTTTCATTTCAAAGATCTTGTACAGCCCAGGACTGTCAGCCCTGACCCGATTACAGCACGAATAAACCTTGCAGTGAGGATGGCCAGGTCCTGCTGACCGCTGTGCTGCTGCAGCATGCACCCAGGTGATTTTATTCCCATTTTCTCTTTTCCTCTGCCTTTTGCTGCCAACTGAAACAGCAGCTGTTCAGGCTGGTTTGCCTAGTTAGGTGCTCAGTCCATACCCGATTCTCAGTTCAAATGACCCAATTTCCCCACACATTAAAAGATACCAAGTTTGCTTAGTGCCTCCGGAAGACAGACCATCCTGACACAGTGTGTATTTATAGGTCTTCAGTACACAAGTCTGAAAAGTGTTGGCTTCCTTCTTTGAAAACTGGGTTAATTATGAGAAGCATTTGCCAATTTTGAGAGCACAATTCTGTAGTCCTTGCCGTGTGGCATGTGTGGCATTAAAGACATAAAATCCAAGAATTAAATATTAGGAAGAACGTTAGGAAAAAAGTTATTTAATTATAACAAGGATTTCAAGACAAAGCCTCTCTTTTTGTTTCTGAGATAAGCTGCTGAAGGTCTCAGGACATTATTTGTGAGACACAACGTGTAATTCAGGTGAGCTTGCTAAGGTTTTCTCTCTTTGTCGCTGCCAGACCACAGATTCCCAGCCAAGCAAATAGATGAACAACAACCACTCTGTGCTGGCTGCCTCTGCAGTTTGTCTTCTACCATTTTGGATGGTCAGAGCAGTCTGTGGCCTCACTCTCCGGGACCCCATTCCCGCAATGAGGGCAGGAAATACTGAGCAGGCAATGGCACAGGTACCAGCAACAGCCTACAGTTTCCCTTACACGAGGTCTGCACAAACAGGGAACACAGGAGGAAGAGCTGATGCTGATAAATTATCTGTGAACAGTAACCCACACTCTACTAAGGGTGGGCATATGAAGCCCCCCTCTCTCTCCATTTCCTCTCCTGCAAATAGATAGCACATAGATGAAATCAGTCTGTTCCTTCTGAAAGGCTCTGCATTGACAATCTGGCCAGTGACCACATGAGATTCTCTGCCCTGTCCTGTCTCAGCTTTGTGCTGGAAGCACTGGTAGAGATGGGGGAACAGTGTTGCGTTTAATCTCAACAAGGTAAAGACAACACAGATTGTGTAGTGCTAGCTTTTTGCTAAACAGTCATCAAGGATTCTGTTTCCAAATGGTGACTCAGAATAATTTACATATAAATGGTATGAGTTTAAAACCTCTGTTTTCATTCCCTGATACCCAGCAGGTCCTAAGTGGTCTCAAGAAGATCTATTTTCTGAAAACATTTGTGAAAGCTTTTAAAAGGTAGAATGACCTGTTTGTAGGACATCATGCAGAAACAAGAATGCAAAATCATGAGCTTCTTTGCAAAAGGAACACATCAGGAAAAAAGATTAATGTGTGAAAATGTCATTCAAAATACTGGCTGAAACCCATGGGTGTACGGGGCAGGGAGGTTGGAACTCGATTACATTTAAGGTGCTTTCCAACCCTAACCATTCTATGGTTCTATGATTGTACAGCTATCTTAAATTTGCACCCATTGTAATTTCATCTCAGTCTGAGTATTAGAGAGAAATCCATTCTGAAAACTAAATAGCAAATTTAGATTTCTGAAACAATTCAGATGCAAACTGAGTGGCAACTTTCTCATGCTTAAGCATTTTTGTATTCTTCTTGCTAGGCAGGATTTCATGGGGTGGGTGGGAAGGCAGGGGTGGCAAGGGGGATTTATTCCAGCTAGCATTTCTTTCTATAGTCTGCCTCAGGGGACTTCATGGTGCCTGAAACGGTAGCAGACATGTAGAAGCTACCAATAGTGTATGAAATTTCCAGGTATGCTCTAGCAGTACCATACTGTGCTTATTAACAAGTAGAGTAAATGTTACCCAGTTCATTGGGATTACCCTTTCTTTAAATAATGAAAGGAGCTCTTTTGTATCTACTGAAGCAGTCCCAAGGAGGGAATACAGACAGCTCTGCTTAATTAATTCGTATCTTTTCCACTATGAGCCTTAACCTCCCTATAATAAAACGTAATAAAATTAAACTATGTCTTAGTTCTTTGCTAAAATGTGTAGCATTGGTAGAACGATACTAAATCTTTATTTTGCAGAATTGGGTAGTATATTTTGAAATCTGATACAGCTGCTACTGAAAGCAATTGTAGTCCCAAGAGGTAGAGGTTATAAAGGGGGGGGGGGAAATTAGCATGCTTCTTTTGCTAGAGCGATATTGTAATTTAGATGCTTATTCCTTTTCTAACTATTTTGTTTCCTCCTTATCAGTGATGTATGTTAAACATCCACCTCCCTGAAATGTGGAAGAGGGAGGGGGTTGTATTGCAAGAACAGTAAGTAAATAATTTATGACAGAAAACTTCCTATCTTGATGCCATGGGCAAAATTAGGGTTAGTGGGAAACAAACATCCATATGGGTAAAGTTAAAATTATTTTCTACCACCAAAAAAAACGTGCTGGTGGAGCACTAATAGACACTTACAAAGCTTTGTTGCAAAGATGACGGTTTTGGCAGCATTTTAATTGCATCTGTTCTCCATGGGTGTGTGTAGCCTAACAAAGCATATATGATAGCTGCAGGAATGTTTCTCGAAAGTCCTCGTTAACTGATGACATTAATCTAATGATAAAATAATGATCTGTGCAGGACTAATGTTTTTACTGTAATTTAATAACCCAAGAAGAGTATATTTTGGATGACTTTGTTACTTCCTTTAAATAATTTCTAGAACTGTTTGATTTTTTGCTAGGTTATTTTCTTCTCTCAGAATGCCCAGTGAAAGCAAATACCAGTGGGCATGGCATTGTGCTTTGATAAATAGCTGTTTGCGATGACATTTGTTGTAGTAAACCTCATCCATTTTTCAAAAGCTTGAGGCCTGAAGGCTTCCCATGGCCTTTACAAGCTGCAGTAGAACTGGACCCTGTGAGATGCCGAGTGTCAGCAATTTTGTGAGTGTTTAGAGATGCACCAGGGTGTCATACAAATTTTACAGCATCCTGAGACCATGGATAGGTATGGAAAAATCCTAGTGCACTCCAGAAGCGTGAGAAATTCACCCTACTTTAATCTTTAGCTTTCCTCAGCCCTTTCAGAGTCTGTAGGTGCCCCACTGATGTTTAGCTTAAGTCTTTGTTCACTCCCCCTGAAGTAAAGGTGAGTCAAGGAGAGAAGCAACCTGAGCTGCAGGGACTGAGGGAGGGCAACTTCCCCAAATCTCCACCAAGCCTATGGCTGGACAAGGATTAACCGACCTTATCATCAGTGCCTGCAAGTCTCCCAACTGCCGATCTCTTCCTACCCTCTGCCAGAGCTTCCTTTAAGCTTTTGTGATCTTCCGAATCCAACAGTCCTCCACCCATCCCTTCCTTATCAAACAGAACAAGATATTAGACCATGTCACTAGCTACCCACTCAGCAGAACAGTCTGGCCCAGGCTGAATCTTTTCACATACCCAAGTTGGACTTGCTGCAGGCTTGGCTTGTTTCAGGGCAGTTTTCTGTAAAATATTTCACTTACAGACTCAGGTAGAGCTCCCTGCCTTGGATGTCCTGACTGGGAGCTGTAGATAACAGTAATTAGAGCTAGATAGATTAAAACGAGTAAAATATTTTTCATGGTTCAGGGTGTATGCAACAATGAGTCATTCATACACCCTTCAGAAGGGTCACAGGACACTGAACGTAGCAAAAAAATAAGAACACTTAAAAACAAGGGCTGCATTTTTTCAGATAGGCTGAGTACTTTGAACACCTTCACTGTTTGAGGAGTCCTTGCATGAACTAACTTATATTTTAAAGAGTAACTGAGTAATACAGACATGAACATTTTGGGATGGTTCAAGGAAAGAATGAACATAAATATAAACGGTTCAAGACAGTCAAAGTCATTCATGCAATAAGCCAATTTTAGCTCTTACTCAGCTTTTATTGACTCAGTGTGTTCAGTGAGCCAAAAGATGCTCTCAGCTGCCAAATGGCGAAGTTGTTAGACTCCACATTTCCAACAAAGCAGAACAGGTTATTGCCATTGACTCGTGTGGGTAGTTTCTCTAATTATATGTCAGAGAAAGATGCAGCAATGACCTATTCCTCTTGCATAGCCTGGACAAAAGCTAACTAAATTCAGCAGGAAGAATTTGTCTTAAATAATAGGCTCCATGTTAGGATTTTCATATGCTTATTATCTCAATGTACTGTTTGGAAAGATGGTTTATTGCGGCTCAGCATTTGTTTATTCTTGTGTATGTGCAGCATGATTTGTTACTTCCATACGTAAGTGGAACATGGGATCACGCAACTCCCGATTTCTTACAGAGACGTTAACTTTTCCTAGCAGAGCCTGAACATATTGGAAAAGGAAGCTCATTCCCTACGTTTCAAATCACAGGGGTGGATGAACAATATGAACTATTTTACATTTTGTCACAAGAGAGTTATAAATAATGACTCCTCTAACCTAGGGTCACTGCTATTTCTGGTTTTCACTCTAGGATGATGGCAAAACACATTTTTCTTCCTATGTATTCTCTTTCTCTCTCACACCACCACCAGAAATTCAGCCTGTGCCTAAATAACAGCAATCGTCCTTCCCTATATAATTCTGCTTTTTTTCAGAGAAGATTTTTCTCCGCATTTTGGTGGCTGACTGGATTTTTGGTGCCTTTTCCTCAAGACTCCTTGTTAATCCCGAAAGACATTCTCCAGTTTTCTTTCATCTGCTACCATCTCTTTGATCTTGGGGACTTTTTCCTTATCTGTCTTGAGCCAAATTTACAGAATTAAAGCTGAAACAGCAAAAGACAACATGGAATAAAAGATGTGTGTTGTTAGCTCTGACCATGCTGCAGTACAAAATATATGGACCAAACAAAAATACACTGCAGAACAGGACAATAGAAAGTAACCTAAGTAGCTGAAATCATACATTGCTCAAAACGCTGGGTTTTCTCTGCTGTGAGCCACACTAAACATGAGCCTTCACTGCCTGGATGTTTGTTTCTAAATAGCCCCTCTTTAGTGTTGTCCAGCTGTAACAGGAAGCCGAGTCCTTAAATCTCTCTCAACAAAAGTGCATCTTAAAAATTAATATCTGTATAGTAAATAAAAGGTACTAAGGACTTTGAATTATATTACTAGCTGCAACTAACTTAAAAAAAAACCTCTTCAAGCAAAGTCTGCCCTGGTCTCTGGCAACTTTGACATTGAAAATGTAATTGGAAGTGGGATCCAGTTAGTGGAAAGCGATGCATTCCTTATTACTGGTCAGGAGACAATCAGTTGGTCATCAATGGTCTTTTGCTCTTCATTTCTACAGATGACAAATAGCAAAGCCAGAGGTGTGGAGGAAATGAAGTACCACAAGTAAAAGAAGTACAGAAGAGCTGCAGAAAGCCTTGGGGAAGCAGAAGAATCCCTGGAGCAGCAGCAGCCACAGGAGAAAAGTTGGAGGGCTGGTAAAGAGTAGAAGACTTCTATGTTTGTGAGGTGCAGCTTTTCCTTTTCCAGCCCAGAAAAAGCCACAACACAGATCTGTTCATTTATGACTGTAAGGACTCAGGGCAGGGGCTATACCTAAACTCTCCAAATTACTGATGACATTTCTGATTATCCAGCCTGAAGTCACTTAAAAAGCCTGATTTTCAGAGGATGAATTTTCTTCTTCTTCAAGCCCCTGTAATGTCTCCCTGTCTGCAAAAACTCTTGCTCATAAAAAAAGTAAAGTCTCGATCAGTTGTCTTTCGTGTTGCTTGTGACAGAGAGACGGGGAACTCTAAATAGGTGACAAGACAGATGGCAGGAGGTGTTTGAAGATGTGGGAAGAAGGTGGAAGCTTTCCTGAAGTACAGTCTGAAGAGGTCAGTGAATAGCATGAAGAAGAATTGCGACAGCTGTTGGAAAAGAGGAAGCTAGTGAGCTTTGGGCAATATTTTAATGGAAAATCCATATGCATATCTATATGCCTTATTAGTCTGTCTGCTCACCTCTTTCAGAAACACCAGGCTGGATGTCTTTTTTCCGTCCTCTGTGCAGAAGGTCATGCACAGAGAGGAACCCACTGCAGAATGTCACGGCTGAGCCTGGTGCCTACATGACTGCCTGGGCACTTCTTTGACATGTGTCCTTTGCTCCCAGTTTTTTTTCGTGTTTCCAAATTGTCTGTCTTTTTATACACTCTGAAAACCTACATTTATAGCAACTCACAGAGAAGCTGGTTATTTCTTAGACTCCATAATAAATTGCCTTAGTTAAGAACTTTTTTTCTCACAAGAATTATAGCCTCCAATTTAATAGAGTCATAAAAACATAACTTGAACTGTTGATTTCATTGTAAAGCAGAGATATCTGGAAAGTTTTAATAATTGATTAGAGTTTTTGGACTGTAATAAACAAGATTTCTTTAACCAACTTTTTATGCTTGGCAGATTAAAAGAAGTGTTCTTCAGATGTATATTTCTGCGTGTGCATGGACTGCAAAACAGTAGCATAAAAACGTTAAAAAGAATGACCAGCTAGACAAAGACAGTGGAAAAATATAGGTTAAGGGATTCTAGTCTAAGCATAGTATTACATTTTGTAATATGATGAACATCCTAAAATGAAGTGTTATAGCAAAATCAATGCTCACTGCTCAGTCTGTGAGTGTTTAATATGGAGAAGTAAAACTTGTGAAGATCCTGAACGGTTCTTAGCAAGATCCATGGAACTGTAATAAATTGCACAGTCATTCATGCAGGAAACTACTCAGAGATTGTTACGGATCTCAGTTCTTCAGAATGAATTTTGTATTAGCAGGTAACTGCACAGAGGTATCACTAATAAAAGGCACTGGACAGTGAGTACAAATTTGTGGGAATCTCTCTGGCAACCCACTGAACCTGAAGCTATCCCCTGGCACAGCATCTTGCTCTGGGCTAGATACTTCCATGCTCACCCCCAGGTTCTCTTTAGAGTTTGGAGGCCAAGGATGGCCTGCAGTATGGTGGCCTTTCTGGCACAAGGACCACACTGCAGCACAAGGCATCTTTGGGAAACTCTGCAGGAGAATGACGATCAAGCAAGTGCAGGTTATGCAATGGGCAAACCTACTTGTGAGCTGCATGGATCTGCACAACTTCAATTTTACAGGAGGACAAAACCTGCAGGGATAAAGGATACTGGGGAAGAACTATTTTTATGGTAGGAGCCATACTAACTACTGGCCATCTATGATAACCTGGGAGGATTGTCTAGCACCTTGACTTCTACTCCATTTATTTTTGGGATTGGGGTTTCCTGACATTACTCCCAGACCTGTCTGGACAAAATTTGAAATTTAAAAGTAAAATGTTCAGAATATTCCAAAATATTTTCATGTTACAAGCAAACAGATTTTCTGTTACCTAAGAACCTTCCACACAGCCTCCCTAGGTCAGACTTTTTCTCAAAGGCTTGCTCTATCCGCTGTCACTTTTACAGGGCTAGCACTAGCACAATTCTCTGTGTATCAACACTGATCTCTTTTCCTCTCTCAGGCCAATTATTCAAATCATTAACTGTTAGTACTTAATGAAATTTCTTGCTTCCAGCCACATTAGAAGTCAATATCATTTGTCAGCCAGGTCAACATTCAATGCATTTTCTAATTAACAAAGCTCATGCCAAGAATCTCTTTGGTGGCATTCTGCTTAACAGAAATATTGAATAGATATTCACTGCAGAGGTAAACACTGACCAACACATTTCTTTTCCCCCAGAGAGGAATGAAACTCTGACACTTCCAACATAATCAAACTTTGAAGTTTGCATTCAGGATTGCTACAGAGGCAAGTGTTGTCTGAGAAGTGGCAGAAATTAAATATTGAAAGGGAGAAAGGGAGAAAACACATACTTTTCCACACCTCCTCAGTCTAATGCACTATCTATTAGCTTGATGCTTAACTAACACAATTAACCTTGTCCTTGCAGCTACACCTTTTCACAGAAGTCTGCAGGGTTGTGGATGTCAATAACATTGTACTCATCAGTGGGCTTAAAGTGCTCATAAAGCACAGGGTGCTCTGCAAGTTCATCCGCTTCCCGACTGCAGAGCTGATTTTTTACATGGCTTTGACAGCACCGGCAAACTAGCAGTAGCTTTAATTGTGCCCAGTATCTAAAAACCTGTTAAGCTGGTGATGTACAAGCACTTGGGAGCCCACACTGTGAGAATAGCCGTCTCATCCAGCCTTGTGCCTGCCCTCCTCAAGCAACGTAAGCACACAGTGTGGGACTTCAGTCCCAGTTGAGAGTTAAGCAGTTGGTGTTCTAAATGAGTCTAATTTCCTGAATCTGGCTTGCAGAGTAAGCCCCACTAAGAATCAAATGCTCAAAGTATTAGACTTTCATCCTCAAAAGTTACCAGCTGAGGACCCATCTCAAGTGAGTCTCATCCGATGCCTAGTGAGTGTTTCTATTAACTCTAAAGCACTTCAGACATATGTAAATATACATAAAAGAGCTGAGAAATCCTTATTTAGTAAACAGGAAAAAAATTAAAAATAAGCATCTGCATCCAGAAATCAGGCTACGAGCATCATTACTCTTACCAATCTCAATCCAGATCCAAACACTGTGATTGTTACAGTATTTTAACATGTTACGGCTCTCTAACGTACATCTATTATAAATACCACCAGTTATTCGTAAATTATATTTTTTTGTCATGTTCTCCAGGGCAATTTACTTAAAACAGTGCATTCTTTCAACCTTAAAACATTCTCTTGCTCTGCAAGCTGATGTATTACCTTGTAATTTCAGACACACGACCTTTACTACTGTAGTTTCCTTTAATCCATATTATTGTTGTTTATGTAATTCCCAAAAGCACCCAAGACATTTGTTAATATTCTGTGCTTTGAAGTACTGAATGTAAAACAGGTTACCCATAGAAATCTATTACTTAAGCTTCCTATATCATCATATCATTGTGAAATATAGTATTTTTATAATGCCATTCCCTGAATTACAGATTCATGGGGGATTATGTCTGTGTAAAGCAGTTTCCAGGTAGAATGGCTTTTTCAGGTAATAACTCTTAAAAAAAACTCCAGAATTACTGTGATGAGAACTTAAAGGTACCGACCCAAGATAAATGTCCTGTACATGTGGTCATTTCAATCAGGACTGCAGAGCTTTGGCCAGTTCCCAATGACCAGCCGACCATCCTGGCAGCAAAGTACAGAGACAGAAGCAGCCCACTGGACAGCTTTGTTGTAGTTTGCTGTGGAAGGGTAAGCAGATGGCCCCACCAGTCCTTCTCGCCTAACTCCTGTAGATAATGTCAGATCAGTTTTTCAAAGATATAGACTGAAGGACAGATACTGATTTATAGAAGTGTCAAAAACATACTTGCAGGCTCCTCTATTTTTGTCTTCTTTGGATCAAGATATTTCTTGCTTTCCAACTTTAGCTAATGGCTTCACTGGACACTCTAAGATTAAAATGGAAGTCTGAGCCCTTTCCCGAGCCAAATTCTACTTATTACCCACATCAGGTGTGGTAAGTACACAGGACAGACTGCTTGAGCCTTCAAGCTTACGAAAAGGGAAGTGTTTGAGGTCTCTTGGGGCAGCTCCACACACTTTTGTGCAACCTGGAGAGGCCAGATGGAGAACAGGCATGAAGGCTTGTGCCTCATATCCTGGGCTGACTTCTTAACACAGGATGGAGACTTCAAGCCCAACCTACAAGTGTTTACAGCCAGTTTTATACAGAAGAACATGTTGCTCAGGAAATAGCTTCTGCTAGAAACTGCTCTTTAACTGCTCTTTCGTGTAACTGTCCATGCAACCCAACAAGCTGTGTAAGACATTGATCGTGTCCAAATTCCCATCAGACCAAAGTAGGAGGCTTGAAGAACACTGTTCACTTGTAAACTCAGTATCTGATTCAGGTTATGTGCTTTCTTTTTGCACAGAGTTTGCATTTTCATTAGCGAGAAGCATAATGAAGTGGGAGATGATCACCAGAGCAGAATATTTGGTCGGAGCATCTGATGTTCTCACTCTATAGACTGCATTATGTGCTTTGGACTGCTCTGGTTCAGTGGAATGGACATCCATTAGTGGTAAGAATACATCTTCTGATTTTTCTCTTTGAAAACAATCCGGCTGTGAACTCTAAGATCACTCCACAACACAAACTTAGAAGTGGTGAGGGGAGATAAGTCTGAGTTGCTACTCCTGTATTGAACTAAAATTATAATGTTGACTTGCCAGTGAAAAAAATTGTGCAGTGACTATAGAAAGTCTTCCTTTTGCTGGTGGAGGTTCTTCCACTGTTACTAATTTTCTGGACTATTTACTCTGCATCAAACTCTGAAATGGGAAATGTTGATGCATTACAACCTGAGTCAGGGAAAATTGGTTTAACAAAAGGTCAGCCTCAAAGGTAACTGTCAGCTTTCAGTGAGTGATACCATTAGTGGCCTTTTTCATAGGGGGCAAATGGCATTAGTGATGCTGCAGGTTTGTAATTTTAACAGGACAATCTAACTCTAGCTGTATGATTATTTTTTTTTAAATCTCTTAAGTACTTCCCCATCCCCCGTATGCTCATGTTCTCCCTGACCTTGAAGAAATCAGCACTGACTGTGTCTTCCTTTTCTTTCGAAAAAGTGGCAATAATACTTGTCTAAGTAAAGCCTTAGCTTTCAACTAAAAGCCTTGAAGAGCAGATATAGAAATATGAATATTAAAGAAGAATATAAAAGCTAAACTTCCACCATTGACACAGAAAAGTAAGTACCAAATATACTGAAATGCTTACTGTATAGCAAAGAATAATCAAAGAATATATCGCTGTTCAGAAGAGCTTCATAGAGCTGATTAGGATGGAGGACTTTCAGATCCCAGTATATTTCGTTGACAGAACCAGGCAATTTTAAAATTCCTGCAAGTTAAATCCCCAAATGTCATGTCTGAAGATGTTTTTAGTAATTTTCACTGAAATAGTAAAAAAGAAAAAAAAAGGAAAAGAGAAAGACAACAGAGCATTTTCGTGTTTACCTGATTGTAAATGGACTTTCAGCCCCATTACATTCAAAATAACACTGAACCTCCTAGCAGGAAGCATAACTCTGTATTGTTCAGTTCTGACCAAAATCGAGGATCCTCTACACCAACTCTATAATGATGAGAGCTGTCATATTTGCTCTCCTTGACAAATATCCTGGTCCTGTACACCGCACAACAAACCGACGCAGATTGCCTGTCTACCAGCAGGCAAGAAGCCTTCTTTCTTTCCTGATAATTAAAGTCAAAAGTGTGGGTGTTGCCCTTCCTATGGAAAAAAAAAAAAAAAGTTAGAGCTATTTCTGCTACAGCACTCCCCCAGCCTCAAAGCTCAGGATTACTGTGGGGGTACTTTCCATATGGACAACATATGGGTGTTTATTTAGTAAGGAGTAGAATAGCCAATTTATCATCATTTTTCCTGCAATCATGAAAACATTCCTGAGGAATGTTTACCACTTGAAAGAGGTATTTTTTTGTCACAAGAAGTCCCTGCAGAAAACACAATCTGAAAATGTTTGTGATAGCATGGCTTGATTTGGACTTCCAGTGCAGAAGGCATCAAGATGCTCCAGGATGAATATTGTCATGTAGATGGCCATAAGCTTAGAATATCATCAACCTCTGTAGATTTAAATTCACCTGTGAGCTAAGCAGGGAATGTCAGTGGCAGCTTGTCAAACCCCACAATCTGGCCACATCAACAAAGACACAATCATGTCACATTTTTAAAAGCACAGTGAAGGACAGGTTGACTGATGCCCAAAATACATATATTGAAGACAAAGAATGAGGTGGAATGGCTTTTCTCATCCCATAGAAATATCCACACAAGGTAACTAAGGAAAATTGATCACCATATGTGTCTCACAGCCTAAGTTGACATTTGTAAAGCAGGTAGAGCATTCTGAAGGAAGAATCTGATCACAACATTTTCTGGGAAAAAACAAACCAAACCCCCAAACCAACGAAAAACAGGAAACAAAACACAGAACAGACAACAAAAAACCACAAAATTTCTTGGCTTGATATGAGCTCTGGCATCTGCTAAATGCCATGTGTTCACATCACTGACTCATGCTATGTCACAAGGAGCCAATGCTGAGAAGCTCCATCTTCAAAACTTGTTTAGAGATGCTTTTCCATTGCTTTCAGTAAAGCCAAGATCAGAACTTTGGTCAGATTTTGATACACTGAATGAAAACCAAAATAATCATGTTATAATTTTTTAGAGATCAGACCAAAACTGTTTCTTTGATTTTAGGGTATGAAGTCTGCATCCAGATCCTGAAGCTCCATTTGTTACTTATCAAACCACCCTTATTCCTCAGCCCCATTTTACAGCAGCCGGGAGAAAGCTGGATTTAGCTTTAAGTAAGACACTCTGTTCTTTCTACAATTAAGGCTAACATACTGAATGCAATAGATTTCTTCTCCCACACTCTGCACCTGCAACATTATGCTTCAGGCTGCTGGCTAACGGTTCCTTGCTGGTTTAAAAAAAAAAAAACAAACAAACAGGACAACTGTCATTTGTCTACAATTTCCAGTTTGTTTTTGCCTTTTTTTTTAAAAAAAAAATCTCTCTCCAGGATAAATGGCTTGAACTAGGTGCCTCAGAAGTGACTCTCTGTCATTACTTTTGAGAAAGAGACAGAGGTGGAGGGTGCTTTAGATTATGAGGATATCAGGGTATCTTTTAGCTAGAAAATAGCTTGTTAAGAGTAAGAGAGTCAGAAGAACCAAGATAAGGAAGAAGCTGTGTTTTAATTAGCAGTCGTTGGTCATTAATAGTTTAACAATTTTATTTCCCAAAATAGAGAAGATTGCCAGCATATCTTCAATTTAAACAATGCTGAAGTCTGATGGAAGCCAAAATTGACACTGGCAGGTATGGGAGTGCTCTACTGAGGGATTTTATAATCTAGTGTACATAGATTCAGAACTGTAAATATAATTGTTTCATAACTCATTTACTTGTTAAAATTGATAACAGAAGAATGCATGAGTTGCTTTATAGCTGCAACACGCAACACATTCAATGACCGATATAAACAAGAGCTGTATTTTAAGCTCATCCTGTCTCAAACAAGTTGTTTACCATCTTCACAGTCCTCAGACACATGCATACACCTATGCAAGGAGATGTTTTGGACTACTAGATAAATGGAATCGTTAGCAGCACACATAAAAATAACCCACAGATGGCTGTAGGCTTATTATGAATAGGGTTTCTGGGTGATTTGGGTTTTTGGTTGTGGGTTGTTTCTTTTTCCCCATAGTTTAAATCCCTCAAAACCAATGGATCCATCTTATGCATTGGTAATAGGAAATATGAGGGGCAATCACAGTGGGGTTTAATGGTACCCTTAAAGCTTTTAGTCTCTCCTGAATCTCTTGCAGGCATCCATTTTCTTAAAAAAAATAATCTTTTAAGATGTGTGATTAGGACTTTCATTTATTTATTCTCTAGGTATCACAGATTTTCCTGTGATGGCTCATTTACTCCAGCAGAATTCTCTTTTGGACTTCAGAGGTTCCAACTCAACGTTCACTGCTCATGGTGGGGGGCAGGGGAAGGAGTTCAAGGGTAAAGTGATTTTTGCAGTGCGTGCTTCTCTAATCTTAACTGCTCCTACAATTTAACATGGATCAGAAGCAGCATTTCCTCTGTACTATAACTCCACTCTTCCAGGGAGACAGAAGGGTTTAGTAAATATCCCCTCTGTGACTTTTGGGCCTCAGTGCCCCATGGAAATATTGTGGGTGGGAGCACAATAGTTGCCTCTAGCCATGCTTCACTCTAAGGCAGCCCCATGAGAAGGAAGCCATCCCATCCCATCCGATCCCATCCCTGCTGTCCCCTACATACTTGCCTCTGGAAAGCTATAAACTCTCTTCAAGTAATTTTGGTATTTTGATTGCACTTGGAAGATTTCCCTTCCAATGTGCTCTGACTGTGGCAGTGAAACCATACTGATGGCTAATTAATGCATTATTGTGTAGTAAAATACGCTTTTCTGAAAAAGGCACATTTGCCTCGATTGCTGGGAATTGCTGACAAAGAGCTTTTCCCTTTTTGAACAGCACCGAGCAAGCCAAGTTCAATGTTTCATACACAGGGCTCATAACCACCTTGGAGATTTCCAGAATATTGTTTGATTGCTCCTTATCAGAATATGTATTTCTATGGTTCATTTTCTCTGAGCTATAGCTTTTGTTAATGAAGATGGGCTTTCACTTTAAACAAAGTGAGGGTTTCGGTTCGTAGGTACCACTGCCATTCATGACAACCTGCCTGTCACAGAAAGCAAATGCCGAGGCTGCGCGTGGATGAAATCCAACAGCACACACCAGCCTACACCAAAAAAGAAAAATGCTTGAGACAAAAAGCCCCATCTCATTGTATCAGCCTGTATTTGACTAACCATTCAAATACTGCTGCCTGGGGCTTTTGTGCCATTATTTTGTAATGCTCTGACAAGGGCCATTTGGGTTTTTAATGTCTTCCCTATGGAAAGTAATTAAGGCAGATGAAAAACTTTCTGCTGCAACACTTTTGGGGCTTTTCTTTTGCTACTAATTATTATGATTGAAAAGGAAATCTTTGTTGCAGCTCTTGCTACAGTCAGGTATTTTGTAGCTTTTCCTCTATAGCTGTTCTGAACGTGCACATCTGCTGAACTAACTCCCACAGTTGACATTTGCCATTATACTCAGGAGAAACACTTCAGCAGTGAAGGAAGGCTGCCCTGACATTCCCTTCTCTTTGTCCCACCTGCCTACATCTCCTACCACAGCTCATGGCTCTCTTAGGCAATGTTATTGGAAAAGTTAATGTAAGGAACCTTTTGGCCAGTTGAAGAGGTCAAAAAACAGAATAGAAAACAATCTTGTTTGTTTGTTTTTTTTTTAATATATACTTCACTGCACTTTCTGTTCACCTGGTTGTCCTTAATGTATTGATATCAAAATATTAAATTTTCTAATCAGGGTTTTCTATAGAGATATCAGGATGTTGTCTCCATCCAGCAGCCAGAGTTAGTTGTTTTGTCTGGCGAAAAAGTAAAATGCTTTCCAGAAGGTACTGGGAGGAAATAATTAACAGATGATCTTCCATGACTGCTCTTGACAACAGTAGACATTTCATTATTGTTTGTCATCTTTTGTCTTCAGTACATAAGCAGACAAAGATTTTCCCAGGGGTAAGTCTGTGTCAACATGTGGTGCTACACTGACAGGTTCAAATTAGTGGTTGACATGAATTATCATAAAACTTGGCATCTTTCCTCTTTATCACTGAAAATGAAATTTAATTGAGGAAAGCAGCAGCAGGTGGAATTAGAGCTTGTCCATTTAGAGCTCTAGTGATAAATACCAGAGATTTAGAAAATTAATACTGAGTTTAGACAAAAGCTGGCATGGAAGAAGCAAAGATCAGAACAGCAATTGGAGAAGTTGGATAATAGAAGAGTCCAGTGTTTTAACTATAGAGATGGGTATGAGACAACAAGCAGACAAAATGCTTGGCTGAAAGCTAAAGGAGAGTTTTGGCACAGTGAAAAAGGATGGAAGAAAGATTTGACATTAAAATGAAGAAGAATAAGGTAGAGTAAAATGGTTTAGATAAAAAAAGCAGCCAGTGAAAAACATTATTCAATCCCTTCTGTTTCCAGCCAAGTTTTGGTTAGTATGGGTACAAGCTATAAATTTTTATTTTAAGAGAGGAAGAATTCTCTATCCTGAAAGCAGGAGGCAAAGTGCTGGGAAATCTGTGCTCATTTCCCTTCTCTGCTGTGAGCTTTTTACATGCCCTTGAGCCAGCCGCTTGTGCCAACATTTTCAGATGCAGTTGTCCTAACTAGACCATGACTTTTAGACGGTCTGTTGAGCATCCGCAACACCTACAGCAATAGAGAGACACTTGTAGCAAGGAAAAGAAAACTCATTAAACCCAGAAAACCACTGAAGAAATCAAATTTTCTGAGCTACCTGTTAATTAAGAAGATTAGATGTAGAGCTGTAAAAAAACAAGCCCTACATCTTTCTTTTTTAAGATTGTTTTAGTCTGTGTGCTTGCTAAAATCCTGAAGTTCTCCCTACCTTATGCAAGTGAATTGAATAATAAAACTTCAAAAGAAGTTTGAAAAGTATTACCCAGGCTAAATCTCATTCTTTAATACTCTTTTCTTTCTTGATACGTGTAGAACAACTGCCTATTGATAATGGCTGGGCAGACGGTAAACAAATCCTTAGTCTCCAAAAAATCGTGTTAGCACAGCTTCATTTAAGAGGCTAGAAGTGTTTGGTCTGCATTTTCATACCCTAAAACTTAAACAGATTAACATGTCTAGAAGAACAATATTTTCCCCTGTGCATTCAGAGTAACTTTCCATGACAAACACTGTCCAAAAGGCTTAAATAAGTCATGAAGAACTGGGTTTGTTTCCCC
>WKFP01014825.1:1656811-1683394 GCA_011057875.1 Pterocles orientalis | reverse complement strand
TTTTTTCCCCCCCCCCCCCCCCCCCCCAGCTTGTTCCATTTTCATATTCCATCAAGCACCGCTGCTGCAGAGTTCCCAGGTTAAGCTAAGCAAGTCATACAAACATTTTCACTGCCCACCCTTCCTTTTGTTTGTTCTTGGCTTGGGAGCAAGATTTGCAGAGATGCCATCACTCACTCTGTACAAAGTTCCTGAAGGATTTGTGGGAATCTGACATGAGCCACAGCCAGTGTTGCTTAGACCCCCCCTATGTCAAACAATGTCTGCTGCAAAAAGAATATGCAACAGTAAAGCTTTTCTGCTTATTGTAAAGGTATAAAATGTATGATGCATGAATCTCCTTATTCTCTTGTGTGCTTAATACTATCAATTAAACAAATGTCCTGGTCATTCTTTGTCACATGTACTTCAGACAGTGACACTGAGCTGTGTCTTCACATTTCTGTCATCCTTTGGTTTGGCTGAGGCTTTCTTTAGCAAATTCTTTCTCACCATTTTCAGAGAAGGACTGAAACACTGTAGCTGGTCTGTCAGATCTTTCTCCTTAATGTAAAACATTTACCACTTTGCTCTGCCTTTATTTTTTTGTTTTGTATTAAGAAAGAGCAATCCAAGCCATTATTTGTGAAGACAGAGTGCAACTTAGGTTCTCCTAGGTTTTCAGTTTATTCTGCTTGGAATTTACATAGCAAAGTCCTTCACATCTTGCCCATTTAAACCATTACAGTATTATTAAGGTGGCTCTATTTTCAGAGTCCAGTGGAAGCAGCAATCGGTGAAGGTGCCAAGGCACTCCAGTGGCAGAGCGGGGATTCAGCAAGTTAAATTGTGTAGTTCCATTGTATTGCATCCAAAATCTCCTCTTTAAGTGTTGATGGCTGTATACTCATCTCAGAGGTGACTGATGAGAATTAGGAAGCTGCCAGTGGTGGCTCAGTTGATAAACTGTGTCCCTGAGGACACATCTGAGGCACTACACCATGAGACCAGGTGGCCTCAGACTGGGGTTGCACTCCTCTTAATTAGCCTGGCAGACTGCTGGATTAGGTAGCCAGCATGAACAGGAAAAGGAGAACATTTCCAATGAGAATGGAAATGGAAATGTCTGATAAGATAATACTGAAAATCATCATGAGAAGGAAACTGGTGAGAATGCCTGCTGAATTTGAGGCAGGCTCAAAAGTAGACCAGGGGAAGCACACATGAGAGTATGAGCATTAGTTTTCCATATTTCATTCCAATATTTTACCTAAACTGATCTAGTTGCCATTACAAAGATTTCGGATACTCCTGTTGATAAAACAGGCCTGTAAGTCATAATAAAAAGCTCAGTGCAACAGTCAGTTTTACATTCATAAACTATCTTCCAAAAAGTTACTTTTTGAATTTTTTTAAAGCCAAACCCAGGATCTCAATGTGGTGAGTTTTACACTTCCAAAAGGGAATGCGGTGTAATAACAGAATGGATCCTCTTTGTAGCTCAGTTGTGTTGTTTTATTTTCAATCCAAGTAACGGCTAATCCAGCCACCATCTGCCGACATTCACGTGTGGGGCTCCCCATCTCTCCTGTGCCAGTGACTCCAGCCAGACCACTAACAGCAGAGTTGGTTGTATGTTCCTCTAACTGATACTTGGCCTCACCCCAGAGGAATCCTTATGCCCAATCATTAGTAGCATACGCAATATTAGGCAGGTTTAACTTTATTTTGTTTCACATTAAATGTGTTACCCATTAAGTCCAATGATGGAAGCCAACTCTGTGTTCTCTCAGCCCACTATTTCTCCTTTGTTTTTTCATTTCAGCTGTTATCTGTGCTAATATTTCAATTATAATCAAAACATCTGTGTAATAGATTATTATTACATTTTCTGCTATAATTATTTCTGACTGCCACAACCAGGATTCAGGATTTCAGTGTCCAAGATGCTGTCAGATATCCCCAGATGATATGATTTCTGTACAAGCCCCTAAGCCTACAGTGTTATAGGAGGTGGGAGACACTGAAGAGCTTGGACCAGCCAACAGGGTATGAAATGACAGGATCACTGTTGAGGGTCCTGGAAGAAAACTCCAGAGAGCATGGAAATAAAGAAGAGGCAAAGCAAATTGAAGCCATTAACCATGAGCCTCTTTCCAACCAGCCTGAGCTGGCTGATGGCACTACTCACCTACATATTGATTCTTCATATCCAATTCTACAGCAGCTATAAAATCCCATATTTCCACCAAGGTGAGCACAGCAGTCCTTTGGACCTGGCCAGTTTCTCAGATCCATTACTTTGCCTGCACTCAAGATAAATGGACTCACTGCCACCGTAATAGCATGTGCAATAACAAATAATAGAGCTTAGCTTGGTTTTTAATCAAGTAAGGCTGTCCCAATTAAGCTGAATTGTTTATATTTCAGTAAAATGGTTTTGTTTTACTTTAAGATATCCCCAATTTAAGATAAATGGAAAACTCTCTCTGCAAAATAATTTTCTGTTCCTTAATATTTTCCTTTGCTTAGTGAATGGGAATTATTTCAGGATGCTGCAATGTCTGTGTTCTTCCAGCAATGCTCGTTTAGAGGGTAAACAAACACTTCTGCATGTTGATATTTTGAAATCTAGAGTTAATTACAGTAATTTCTATTCAAACAGGCCTGAAGATGCGCCTTAATTAAAGACGTAAGAAGTGAACTTTTTTTTTTAAATTTTCCTCTTCAGATGTCCTTTGAATTCTAAAGCAAAGCATGCTTTGTAGGAAAACGGAATAACTTTTATTACACTAGCTGACACATCCAAAAGAAAGAGAGACACTCTTGGGCAGATAACACTGAGTGTGGTAGCTGAAGACCAGGTGTTTATTGGCTAACTCAGGCTAGTGACCTCTGTCAAGGACAGCATGGATATCCTCCCTAACGAGGGGATATCCCACAAGGGTCAGGAACCCTCCCACAAGGACAAATGGCAGTCTCCCTCTACCTCCCTGTGAGAAAAAGCAGTGAAGCTCTGCCCATACAGTGTCCAGCTATGAGTATGTCCATTATGAGTCTTGTAGTGGGTTTTCATCCTTTTTTAAGCTACAGAAAGCCCAGGATGAGTGAAGACTGATCAATGAGTTAGTATGGCTTTTTCTCCCCATTCCAATACAGTAAAAAGTGCAAAGGCAAAAAAACTGCAGAAAGAAAACAAAAAACCAAAAAAACACCCCAAACAACCCAAAACCCACCCAAATGCAGTAACTAAAAAACCAAACACCACAGGGTAGAGTAAGTCCCCAATAGTCCCACTGAGTCCTGTGGCATTAGGAAGACATCTAGAAGCAACAAATAGAGTATTTTACTATTCAGAGTAATCCCCCGGAGTTCACTGGTGTTTTATAGGTTTTAACACTAGAAAGAACAGACTTAAAGCAGCTCACAGCATTGCTGCCTATATGCTTTCACCAGGCGCTCACTAGCTCTTTCATTCTACACAAACTTGCTCAGGCTGCTGCAGCTCTCAGTCATCAACTACTAATTAAAAATATTTACTTCCCTTTCCAATCTCTTATTTAACATGCTGCAGCAGACCTCGGCCGTATTCAATAGTCTCACTAGCCATTACCAGCCAGCATTGATTAAACAAAGATGGTTTATCACCCAGAAACAGCCAGCCCCGGGCTCTGATATCTGCTGTGTACTGATGTCACTCAGTCGCTCTACCATAGAGCAGCAGGAGCAAGTTACCTTTCAGAAAGGGGATGCAGCATCCCAGAGCAAGCATGGGGAAGCATCCGACTCCTCCCGAGTGTTCAAGGAATACAGAAGCAAGCAAAGACATTCTCTTAACATCCCAGTTTGTGGATGAGAGCAGGTTAATAAGATGTAGAAGAGGTGACCTAAGAACACAACACTCTGCAGTGGGATAGAAGAAGGCGTGAATCTACGTCTGCATGTTAGTAGAGGGAACTTCACAATATCTTATGAGGAAAGATGGGCTGTCCAGTCATCCCTGACACTAAAAACATTCCTGTGACTAAGGCATGCTTTCAAGGGTGGCAGCACACAGGCAATATGTACATAAGTAATTATAAATTGCTTGGCATGGCATGTATTTCAAAAAGAATCTTTTCATAGATAGATATATATATACATAAATACACCAATATAACCAAATATTTGGATTTGCCCATAGTATAATTTCTAACACGTTTGGGGTTTTTTTCAATTACTATATCCAAAACAAATATTCTCCAACCAAATCATACACCTCTTTGCTTATTTCTAAAAGGCATTTCCAAGTTCATTCATAAAAAAGATGTGCAAACCAGCGCAGTACTCCCTGGTTATATTAAATCTCAGCCAAATCTGACACCAAACTGAGCTCACAATTTTCCAATAATCTCATCACACTCAGTAGAAACTAAGATTTTAAGCACACATTAGACAGTAACAGTTACACAAATATTACATCAGAAGAACTTTAAACATCCACATACACACAGAACAGTTAAGGTTAAATTTACTCAAACCCAGGAAAAGGGGAGCGTCTGCAACCAACTTTTAATTTTACTTCAAGGAAAAAATTTACAGAGAAACAAAAATTTTTAAAATATGCTTAACTGGGGCCAGTTTTCCAAGTGGAAAATTGTATTTTCTTTAGGATTCTTAGAAGAGCTTCATTCATCATCGAGCAAGCTCAGGTTCTCACTTTAGCTTTTCCCCATTTTGCTCCACAGCTTCTGATCTTATCAGCCACAAGCGCTCCAGACTTAAATCACATTCAGTGTCTGCTGACACCAGTGTACATAACAGGCAAACCGAAAGTTACAGGATAAGTCAGAATTTCTCAATTTGAAGATAATAGAAACCCAGTGGGTGTGGGGGATAAGAAGTGTTGAGGTGAAGACTCTGGGGAAAAGTGGCATGAGCTTATTTCTTCGCAAGTCCACAGAATTTATATAAAGAAAAAAGAAAATATTTGCTTTTTTTTTTGTTCAGTTCCTACACAATTCACAAGTATAACATGTAGCAATGAATAATTAGCCTACAAAATTTAATTCCCTTTGCCCCAGCAGAACTTTTCTTTCCCACAGATAATTCACAAGTTTCTGTAAAAGGATTTGCAGAAAGGCAGCATTTTTTTCTAACCTAGCATCAACATACACATTAAAACCACTGAGACAAAACAAATATATTTTTTTCCTTTTTTAATACAAGTAAAAAAAAAGCTAACGCTTGCAGAGGTCAGTAGAAAACCAAATACCATCCCTGTTTCTTTCAGATTACGCAGATATGGAATAAAAATGAACTTACGTTTTCGCCTACTGCCATATCAGAGTTGTGTTGTTAGATGCAGTCTTGAAGGAAACAGGAGGATATACTATTGTTCTGGTTTCAAAACAAGCACTAGTGCTAAGACTATTCAAAAGAACGTATTTAAAACAAAACAACCCCCCAACCCTAAAACATTCTAATTAAAAGAAAAAAAAACCTCATACACACAAAAAAAAGCCCAAAACCAAAAAAATCAAAAACAAATAAATAAATATAGCCAACAACTTTTCCTGTCTAAACCATGTCTTTGAAGGTGAGTGATACCTCCTGCAGAGCTCTTTAGACCCCCTTCCTGCATGTTCTTTGGCACAGGTGGGTTCCTACTGACTTCATCTGCCCATTTTTACAGCAGCTCTTTCCTGCACTCTACAATGCAAGTGTGCTGTGCTTTGGGGGTTTTATCCCTCCCTCCTGGACATGAGTTATGAGCTGGGTCAGATCAGCCATGGAGAGTGGTGTAAGTCAAATATCTGTGCTGAGGTGTCTGGGTGTGCAGGGAGGAAAGAGGGGAGGTGACCAGGCACCATATAGAAACACTCTGCGACAAAGTGTTAACAGTAACTCACTGCAGACGGGGTTTAAACCAGACACCAAGCTTAAACATTACCCAGTCTATGGTCTGCAGTGGGTCTGTGGCTGAAATTCTGCTTTTGCTGCAGCAGAGAGCACGTTCCATTTGCTCTGGTCCTCAGAACAGTGGGATGAAACCCCCTGCCAAAGACTGCAAAGAGCATCCTATCTCAGGATTAGATGCTCTAGTGAGAAAATGTTGTTTATGCTAAATATAGAGACGTTTGTTAGAAATTCAGAGAGAAATAAGATGAAATCCTAAGTGTAGCTTGCTATGCACTCCCTGCACTGCATAGACAGAACCCAAAAGCCCTCGCCCTAAACCAACTTTCCAGCCTGCGTAAATAATAAGTTATTCCTGTGCTTCCTGTTTTTTCCAGAGGAATTGGAAGCACTCAGTTGGGGTGTGTTTGGGGAACAAGAGCCAGTATTTACAATTTTTTTAAAAAAGGAATCTGACAAAGCCATGTAGCTTTAGATGGAGGTTTATAGATTAACTGGAGTTCTGCAGCGTGTGTCTGTGTCAAAGGGAGTTCACTTTTTGCTTAGACTAGATTTGGTTTAGTAAATATTTGCTTTAATATTTAATTTAATTTTTAATTTAATATTAAAAAGTGTAAATGTGTGGTGCCACAGTTTTTGTGTCTATTTATTTAATAACACACCAAGATGAGCAGTTGTGTACTGATGGAAATATGTAGGTCAGTGCACCAATTTCTCTAGAAAGAACCAAGCCTGTGATTAATTGATTTTGAAGCTAATTGTCTAGAGGACCTTCCACTGAACACAGGAAAATTTTCATTTCCATTAGAAAAATCACTGGCCAGTTGTCACATGTGTAGCTCATGTTAACCCACGTACGGCTACTCCTCCAGGGCATAGACAGGATCTCTGGAAGGCTTTTGTATTTAAAAAATATCCCCTCTCAGCCACCACTATCTGATTCAATTTTCTTCTAACCGTCTGCCTCTGAGACTTTTTAATTTTCCAGGATGTGGTTTTTGTCTTTCAGCACAGCACCGCTCATCACAGAGAGCCACAGTCCATACCTTTGTGTGCAATAAACCTTTAGGGCTACGGAGAGAGGAAAGGCATCCAGCCTTCTCTGTGACATTTCATTTCATCAGCTCTGCCAGATCTTTAAATATCCACACTACTTTAGCTCGTATTCATAGAGTCCTTCCAGCTCATTAAGGGTCTGTGATTCCCTCGTAATCCATCAGAAAGATTATGTGCTTTGCTTTGAAAGATCTGCTTTCCTCACTTCTCTGCCAGGTAAGAACAGTTAGCAACACCTTTCTCAGCTTTTCGTGCAACTCCCCTGCTCTATCAGAGTCAAATATTGCTGTGAGCTGTGGTTCTAGGCTAAAAGTGCTTCCTCTCACTTCCACACAGAGATATCTTTATATCAGTGATAGTTTGAAAAAGATTTATAGGGGGGGGGGAAAAGGCTTCTGAAAGGATTATGTTCCTGTCGTATTTATTTGCTTCCAGTCTCTTTTGTAGGTTGCCTGAAATGAAAGTCACCTGCTGGCAGTACTATTTTGTTGTTAATACTTGTTTCATTACTGGCTCTGTCAACACTTTCCGAAGATTCAGGTTTTTTCCCCCAGTGGAGGGCTCTGGTCCCCACTGGTGCAAACTGATCTCCATCAGCCAGCTCCCTAGCAGATCTCAAGCCACAACAGCAATTCTTTAATATCTATTTCTTCCTGCTTATGCCCACAGCAGATACCTCTAAAGTTGCAATATTTTGTTTCATTTATATTAACTGATTCCCTTAAGCTCCTGTGGCGTCTTCATGAAAATAGTGTGCCACATTTTCCTCTGACTTGCAGGAGGCAGGGAATGAAACAATTTGTTCTCACCAAATTTCTTTATTCTTACAGCAGTGAGAAAGTAACGCTGCTTGCTCCAGTGCAACCCCCTTCTGATCCGTCAGAGTTTGAAGGCAGTGAATTCCCATTTCTTCTGAAATAAATACAGATGCGTAGGGAATATACTCAGATGCGTAGGGAATATACTCAGTGCTTTCAGCAATGATAAATATTTGGCAGTTGGTCCTGTGGAAGCCACGTCGTTGCTGACTCCATGGGGCTACTTGAAGTGAAAATTGGCTTCTCAGGTGTCTCCAGCAACGATGGTTTTGAACATCATGTCTTCTGTTTTGCTGCTTCAGACAGCTCCAGATTGCCATCAGGGATCCTTTTCACTGGCACAGGTGATGAATAATTTCTATTTGGAAAAGCAAAGCAGTGAGAAGTAGTTTTTGATTTTGTCACATTTTGCACTAGAGCCAGCCAGAACAGTTTTCTAGGGATTAAACCAATTTAGATGAAACTTTTGTCATGAAGGTTCGCCAGATCTGGGATGGACTTTATAGGAAAGATGAAAGAAAAAGGTAAAATATTCTGACTCCAGAAAAGCCAAGACTATTGATGCCTGGTCAAACAGGATTTAGCTGCTAACACAAAAGAAATCTGAATAGGAGCAAAACGCCTACTTCATTTTAAACCACAACACGCTAATTTGTTATGTGCTTTAGGAAACTGATATAACAAAATTCACTCCAAAACATCATGAAAGTGAGGGTAATATTTTGTTTAATTCAAACTCTGTTAATACACTCTTCTTGTATGCACCTATTCACAAGCACCAAAAGGTGTGCATCAAAATTGTCTGTCCAGTGTCATTGGCATGTGACACAGACAGCAAGGTTTATCAACACATACCAATCTTTTAAACCAACTCCATTCTTTCTTCTGGAGCTCTTGCACATGAGCATTTCCATTCATACTTTTATTCAGACCAGTTTTAACATTTCTTGTGTAAATCTCCACTTCTTGTGTAAATTTTTCCATAACTCAGGGCCAAATCCTGACAAATAAGCAAGTCACATCTTTCTGTAATTGCTATAGAGAATTGAGAAACTTTCCTTTTTTTCTTGATTTTAAACAAAGGCCAAGTGTTCTGCGGCCATAAATCATTGCCAGAATATCTTAGTCCTGCTTGTTTCCTTGGGATGAAGTTTCCTAAACCTAAATGTATTTAAAAGAGAATTCCCGCTTTTAAGACAGTTGTCTTCAGGAAAATTAAGATTTTTTTTCCCCATTGTACAATTGCACTGAACAACAAAACTTTGGTTTGTGAAGATCCAGCATCTAACTCTGACCCACTTTTGCAATCCACCGCTGTTTTTCGTACAGAATGGTCCTTGATTGCTCATTCCCTTGAGCTGGAAGGAGTGTTTGGCATTTCCAGTCTTGAACAAGGCTTAGGTCTGAGATGGTCTTTTCATTCAAAAGTCCCCTAACGACTGTCATCAAGGGCTTTCAGTGTGACAATCACTTTCTAACACTGACAATACAACTTAAATATTCGGGATGTGGAAACAATTACCCAAATTGACCTATTAACTGAAAATGCAGCTCGTCCAGTGGAAAGAAAATGCCTGTAATGGTCAGTGACCCCCCTACCAAGGTTAGTGTCCCACGTGTGAAAGCTCCTGACATCCCTCCAGTCAGATGCTGTGGGAATGGATGGCTCTTCCCCCAGCTCCAGCACCAAGCCCTGATGTTTCTTACTGGTCTTCCCCCATGATGCTAAGAGCAGCCTCTCTGAGTTTACAGGGTAAACCAGAAGGGAATGGGAGTCCTTATTTAAACAAAATAACATCACACCATCTTTATGCTTCAGATTTGGAAGATTTATGTCCTAAAAACAGGTGTACTAGGGTGGGAGTGAATTATTCAGCAATCCACATCTGTCTCAGACACTGGTGGCTCAGAGGTGGCTGTACACTGAGCTAGCCTGGAGACAGCAAACAGGAGCTGGAGGTCAAGAAAATGAAACAATTCCACATCTAAGCATATATTGAAGTTAGATAGTTGTCTCAAAATCCATTGTAGCTATTGCATCAAACTCAGATCAAGTAGGGCCATGCTTTAGAGATTTCCTGAACTGGAGCCACATTTATGTGAAAAATTCAGGAGTAAAAATGATCACCAGAAATACATAGTTTGTTTGCCAACAATCCTATTTAAACAGAAATAAGTTTGAAAGTAAAACCTCATCCACATAAAGAATTTGGATATTATGGTTTTAATATTCCAGATTTGGGAGAGGTCTTCAGAAAAAAGTATTTAAAAATTTTCCACCTGACATAAATGGCTTTTTTTTTGATTTTTTGTCATTTTGTTTAGATATGGAATTGAAAAATGTAGCCTAAAAAATTTGGAAGGATTTACGCTGTAATCAGCAGCACAGTAAAAACAGTATTTTAATTATTGACCTTGAAATGGGAAAGCTTAGAGCTAACTCATTTAATCTTAGCCCATATTTATTTCATCATGTTTTATGTCCAAATGGGCAGTTAATTTTTCTCTTGATGATTGAGGAAGCATCCCAGATCATCAGCAAATCAAGACAGGTCTGTCAGGGAGAAACTCTGAGTTCCTCACATGAAACCAGACCAGGCATTTCTGAAGCCCAAGAGGAACATGGGCTGAACACTTGGAAAGGAGGATTTGCTGTTTGGAATTGACTTGTCAATGATGAGGAGTATGTTATTGTGAAAGAAAATCGATGCGGAGAGATGGCAGTGGAGCTGAACAGCAAACAGTTGGTCAACAAACGCCTGTCTCCTTTGTGGTCTGATCTCAAAACCTCTTTGATATTTTTTTTCTAAGAAGTCAGACTGTGTATATTCTTAATTTGAACTATTATTTCCTCAGGTGCCTACAAATATTAGCTATACCTTTGATTAAAAAACCTAATCTGAAAGCAAAACTATCAACACTGCATGTTATAGACAGTCAGTCTGACGGGTGGATTCCTCACCAGGTATAGCAAATTTATGCCAATGAATTGTTATTATAATGTTTGATTATAAGGTGAGCACAATTATGGTAGTGTTACCCGCTGTTTTGAGCAGAAGCTATTAAAAATAATGTGGTCTTTTGCAAAGTCTCACTAATTATGCATCACTTTTGAGAAGATTAAAAACACTGCTAATGCAGGAGACTGCTGGCAGTCAAATTAACATGGAGATGAATGTAAAGTTTTAGGTATGAAAGAGGGCAGAGGAAAAAAAAAGAATACCTCAAAACAAAACAAAAAAAAACATACTTGCAAACTTCAGCAGAGAATTGGATGGTTAATACCATCCAATGCCAAATCCAAATCAGTAGTCCAAGTGAGAAACCTCCCTTGGCTTGTTCTAGCAGCGCTGCCTTGCCAAGCAATAATTAACCGTGCTGGTTGAACTCTGCACAAACACCATCATCACAGGCTCCTGCGTGCCCTGAATCACCGAGTGCTTCCTGCGATGTTCTGCACTGCTCTGGGAGCTCCTGCTGGGGCTTCATTGCACCTTGAAGAACTCTGGCACCCTGGGGGTGTTCAGGGTGGCCTTTCGTAACACATCTCAGAAACACAAAGACACCCACCTAACAGGTTCAATCAACAAAAGACTGTTGTTGGGTTGTTTTCCTTTGGGGGAGGTGGTGGTGTAATGTAGCTGGCTTTCTTCCTTACTGTTGGTGAAAACTGACGCTGAAGCAAAGCCCAGAACATTTCATTAACTACTAAGTTATGAGATGATCAGTTGCTGCAGAACTGCCCTGACTGAACTGATTTTCTCAAATAAATAGAGTGAAGACAACCTTTTAAACGGGCTAGGAAAGCAAAAAGAGCTTTTACTGGAGGAGGTGTTATGATGTAGCAATTTTAATCCCATATTTTATATACTTCATCCACTCTACTGCCCTCATACACTGTTACAGACAAATCTGTGCACTGAGTTCAAGAACTGCTTGAGGGGAACAAAGTCTAACTTTCAGAAGATCGATCTTGTCTTTTTTTGGGTTTTTTTTGGTTGTTGCATGAAGGCAGCATCTGGTTATACAAATACATGATAACAGAGTCACAGCAGCTTAGATAAAGCAAGCAATGGATACTGCACGTGCATTTTGCAGCTGTGGAACTCATCTGACTCGTTACCTTTCAATTTTTGAGATTACTTAGTACAACTGTGTCCTGAGCCGTGACTAGGATTCTTACGTGTTAGCACAGTACATCATCCCTATTAATGTCCTGTATGCATTTGTTTTCTCCTCCTCATGAGACAGCCTAGAACCTGGACAAAACCTTTTGATTTGCAATAATTAGCTCTGAATTTCATGGAAAGTATGATCAGCTAAAAGGATAACTATCTAGAACCTCTATTTCCTGAAGCTGAAGGATGCACTTTGGGTTTTTATTGATGATTGTACTTCAGTTGAAAGACTCTGGCTTTATTTTTTTTTTTCAGTGGCAGAGATTCTATTTTAAATGACTCCAGAATATTCAATCACGTATTTGTTTTTTGTTTATAAAGCTCAATATCAAAAAAACATGGGAATCCTGATGTATTGTTCTAGGTTCGGAAAAAGAATTGGTATGAAGGCAGCGTCTAGGTATACAAACATACAATAGCAGATGTACAGTGGCTTACACAAAGCAAGGATTTGATACTGCATTCCCATTTTGCAGCTGTGAAATTGAGGTATGGAGAAATTAAATTAAATTCCTCTAAAACAAATCAACCTCTGGGTGACAAGATCTTCCTTGGATGAAGACATGTAATTTTTGATCACATGCATGTGTTTAAGACACCTTTCTTCTTCACACACTAATGTAATTACTTGTAATAGATATCTGCATCAGAAGTTAAAATTGATGGAAGCAGCAGGGAGGATTTCAGGGTGTTGTTAACAATATTTGCACTAAAAAGTCTAACATTCTAAGAAAAGAGTGCAAGGGATGTTCGTTTGCATTAATAAATCCCATCACTGCCAAGCTCGACTACCAGAGAGAAAAGACGAAGTATAGAATGAGTCAGAAGTGGGATATAACTGACTGTGTACGTTCGAGTTCCTACAAAGTCTTTGAAAGAGAAAAAGGTCTGTCAGCAGTTGACAGCATGAGGAATTCATTTGCAACCCCAGCTTGCTAGACCTTGTTCTGCCAACCAGAACAACAAAATTGTCTTTCCACTATTCGCTTTAAAAAATCCCAACTCTGCTTCTGTGGTGTGGAGGATTGAGAGATGGAAAGGCTGTGCTTTCTCAACGGCACAGGGGAATGAGGGGGCAGAGGATCCTAACCCTGGAGGTGAGGGCAGCTGAGGACGTGTCATTGGATTCAGGCCCAGCACCAGCTGTCTGGACAAGAGCACTCGCATCCAGTAGAGGGCATGAAGGCATAAAGAAGACAGCATTCTACAGGGTTTGTGAAAAAAAAAAAAAAAAAAAAAAAAAAAAAAAAAAAAAAAAGGAAAAAAAAAAAGAAAGATGGGCAATTTTGGCTTCCATTTTTAAGATCCTAAAAAGGCAAAACCTCTAATTCTGTGGAACATCGTAAGATCTCTTTTATAAATATACTATGATGAATAAAAAAAATCCCTAAACTCAAAGATTTAAATGACTGTATTTATTATGAGAGATAAAAGTACATTCCTCAAAGGAATTCATTAATGTGGTAAAGTTACTCTCATACACTGAACTTTAATGGGTCTTTGAGCAAAGAAAGAACCTGGTGTTTGGCACTGCTATGTATATTTTTATCTTTTCAAATAATGATTTATTTTTCTGTTACAAAGGGGAAAAACGTGGTCCTTTCATGTTATTTTCACAATGTAGTCATCAGGTTTTGTGCCATGTATATTTAAATATTCATTATGAGACAGCTAACAGAAGTATGATCTATTTTTAGAAGTTTATGGAATTGCTGACAAGTACCTGATGCTAACTGGGAGTTCAGTGACTCTGTGTAGGGGTGTCCATCTGTCTTCAGCAGTTTAAAATCAATGCCAAGTCATCAACCCCATTGATTAGATCATCTTGATGTAGACCTTTGAGGAACTCCTTTATGAGAGAATAAGGACTAGTTTATTCAACTGTGACTTTCAGCTTTTTGGGACCTAAAGTGAATGTCACTATTGTAATAGAAACATGCAGCTCCTATGAACTGCAGTAAGGTAATTTCCAAACAGGTCTGTAGGTGCCCTGACTGGCTATATGGGCAGTCTTTGACTTGAGAGGACATCAGGTTGGGCTGTTGGTCAACAATCACCATCTGGAGATATCCTGCACCGGTTGACCTGAAAGGTTGTTAAGCTTTTTCCAAGTCCTAGAGCCTGGCTGAGCTAAGCTGTAGTTTAGCTCAACATAATGTCTGCCAACTGAGCCCTGTCTGGAAGTTAATTTTCAGATATAATCATTTTGGCATGTCACAGACAGAAAATGAGACAGCCCTGTTCAGGCTTTCTTAGATATTTAATTTGCATTATTCACCTTGCTCATTAGAATATAGCAAACTGTTTCCAAAATAATCAGTCTGCCCTCTTCTCTATTAATGATCACAACTTTTGACACTACCGTATGTTAAGCCAATGACCTTATGCCCTTGTTCAGTTTTCTTTTTATCACAAGAATGAGAACAGTGATAAAAATATGGAAAATAGTCTGGCCATGAAGATTCAAAAGAGCTCACACTCATTAGAGGAAACAGCACAAAATCTACTCAGAGAGCAAAAGGAAAATGATAATGTATGAGCGTTAGATTATTCTTCTGACCACCTTGGCTACAGGAATTTAATACAGTTCAGCTGTACTGAATAGGCTGTGCCAATTCACTATGAGACCTTTGAATGAAAAGGACAAATACAGGTTGCCCATTTAATAACTTAAATTAAAGTTTACAATAAAATTCTTGGTGTTCAGTGGAAACAGCTTGAATATGTATTCAGGTGGAAGCAGACAAGTTTCACTTTTAAATTGCATTCTCATAAAGGCCATTCAATCCTCATCAGTCTAAAGAGGAAAGCTGACAGTGTACACAGACAGTAGAGCCTTTACCCTCTAGAAGTAATAAAAATGGATAACTTGACATTTTCCATAGATCTTTGGCTGCTACAAAATATTTGGGAAATAAAATACGAAACATTTTCAGACTGCATAGACCAGCCAATAATCAGAGAAAGCTAGATACATTTTCCTTGTATTTTTGTTTTCTCCTTTATTTTGGTCTGCTTTTAGGATAGAGTCATGTTAAAAATAAGTTCTTGCTACACAAAACGTAAAAAAAAGAGCATTACCATATTCAATTTCCCAGAAATGTTCTATTGTAGCAGTAAAAGCAGATGGCACCAGAAACAAATGAACATCAACTATCTTGAAGTGAATTATGTCTAATTAGAGCAGGTTGGTTTTGATGAAGATAATGATTTTTGAAAATTCATCATTCTTTAATTCAATAAAAAGAAGTTGCAGCAAATGTTTTCAATAGTCTGGAATACTTGCATCCAGACAAAGTGTTAATTTAATTGGTCTGCTAAGGGTTGATCTTGCAAAGGTCTGAGCACTTTTTTATTTCTCTCTGAACTGACAGAGTGATAAAGGCACTTGAAACTTTTTCAGGAGCCTGCTGGCAACATACACACTCAACTGGACAGAGCTCAGTTTAGTCAAAGGCATGGCTGTAACACTGCAGTGCCAAATGCTTTTTTTGACCTATTAGCTGGGCATTTATTGCTGATCATTCTGAAAGACACGTACCTACACTGAGTTAACTTCTGCCCTGGAACTGCTCTGTTTACGCTGAAAATGTAACACAGGACTGTAGGTGCTATGGCCATGGGTGCAAGTGAATATTGGAACTTTTATTGGTATATGCCAAAAGTCTAAGAAGCATTTTGTATGAGTTGGTCTCCATGCGTCACAAAAGTGTGTAGGTATTATCTGTGATTGGAACATTTAGATGCAACTCTAATCTGAGATTTTGAGTTGAAAGCAACAAAGTTCTATTTTCAAAATATTGATCGAGGTGATTTTTAAAATAAGTAATAACATAACGGACAAAGGGAAAGCTCAATAAAAAAGATAATTTATCAAAAAAATACCTGCTTCTAGCATTTTCACCTCTGTGAATCCGTACAGTACATTTATTAGGATTAGAGCTATTGTAATGATGAACCCAACCTTGATGTTCGGGGAGAGGATTTGTCAGTAGGAATAGAAAAAGAAAGGAAAGAAGCTTGAAAACATGCAGCCACTAGAGCATTACTGTGTAATCTGAATATATTAATGTATGTCAGTGACTTTTGTCTAGCTGAAGCATACTCATTTCCATATCACTTACTGGAGATGATTACTTCGCAATTTAGGTAATATCCAATGTTAATTAAATAGTCTGACAGGAGAAACATGGCTCAACATCTTTTGCCTCTTCGCTTTCCTTTATTAAAGCAACTTTGGCTTCAGGACAATAAAGGATTTTGCTACTTAACACCAGCATCATTAAGTATATCAAGCAACAGCTCGTCAAAGAGACTGAGACTTTTCAAATGGTTTTCTGTGAAGTTTTCTCAGTCTGCTCCTAACAACTATAAGTTATTTCATTACATTCAGTATAACTTTGCTGGGAGAAGAATATTCATCAGGTTCACATCCAAGATGTTAGATTCAGCCAGAAAAAGTTCGTTGATTTAGACATTTTGCCCCCCACACTTTGATTTTATTTTTTCTTACAAAGGCTTGTATAAGCCATAAAATACTTCACTGATTCCCAAGGCTTACACAAGTCTGCGTCTTTTGTAATTTCTGACAGCTGCGACCCTGGCAGCACCACTGGAGTTAATTGACCTGACAAAACGCCTGCTGGCCCTCTCCTTCCAGAAGAAGAGCTTTTGTTCGCCAAACAAGAATCAAATACTAGAACAGGTCTGTGAAGTCTGAAGGATGAAGTTAACTGATGGATGTCCCTGTCCATATCCACAAACAGTAAGGAACAGATTTGCATCTGTAACCTCCCATTGAGAGAGCAGGACCTGGACAGTTTAAGGTCACGCACCACATAGTTTATGTGAGTAAATATGGCAGCTACTCACAAATCATCCTGCCTTGCTGGGATGCTCTCTTCTGAGCTAGGTTGCTTCTCTGTAACCTATGAGGGATCGCTGTAATGTTTCTGTATAATACAGTTGGCTGAGATCTTTCAGAAAGCTCGAAGAGCCCACAGCATTTCCACAAAGCTGGCTGGGAGCCTGTTGCAGGAACCCCTGGCAGTTGCTGCTCCATCCCCTCAATCTCTGCTTACACATAGCTTTCTTGCTCACTTTCTCACTGAAGCTGTATGGGAAAGCTACCTGGATTTTCCCAAAGTGCATTGCTGAAAACACGCTGATGTGCAGACACGACTTTGCCACACAAGAATGGTGTAACAGCAGCATATAGATGAGGTCTTGCTAAGTATTTTTCTGCTCCAGTCCCTGTAGTGATTACTTTTATCTCTGAAGACAACAGAAACACATGAACAGGACCAGGCATGTAACAGTAAATGGGATATGACAGCATCTTTCTTCTCGCAACAGGATTCCCTTGCTTATGATCTCCCTCATCCCCTTTTTGGCTCTTGTCTAACAAAAATCTGCAGCTGGGAGGTTCAACATGTTTATAACCAGCGCTTCTCCATTTCATCTCTCTGGGGTCATGCATTATAAATGAAAAAAATCCTGACTAACTCTCCAGATCGCTGCTCAAGGCTGTAGCCAGAGCCTCTCAGCAGTGTGGGGTATGGTGAGATGGAGCTGCCAATTCCCATTCCTGGAGGAGCAGGTTCCAGCACTGTCTGACTCTGCTCCAGGCTCCCCTTTACCTGTGCCAGTCACAGTCCCTGCTGGAAAGGTCGTATGAAAGCGTCAGCAGACTTGTAGTCCTTCAGGTTAGGGCACGGATTTTCTTCCTGTTCTTGTGCCCTGGTGTTAACATGCTGCTCCCGTGTTTTCTGTACTTGGAGTGAGGAGCTGTCTTCCCTCACAAAAATAGTTTTATTATACTCACAATGGAAAGCTCTTTTAGGCTTCCCCTGTAAATCAAGCTCCTTATTCCTGCTCCTGTTCCAACCCACATTCATCTTCCTTTGCCCATTTGTGTACCCAGATTTGCACAGAGAACTACACAGAAGCCTCACCCCTGCCTGCCGTGAGACATCAGGATCTCCTCACCTTTACACCTTGCATGGCTGAAGGAGGAGAGAGGAGCTCAGGCTGGAGCAGGTTTGCTGACAGGGCTTGTGACCCTGCAGGGGACCTGTGATGGAGCAGTCTGCTCCTGCAGGACTGCACCCCATGGAAGGACCCACGCTGGAGCAGTTTGTGAAGAACCGCAGCCCATGGGAAGGACACACGCTGGAGCAGTTCATGGAGGACTGTCTCCTGTGGGAGGGATCCCATGCTGGAGGAGAGGAGGAGTGTGAGGAGCCCTGCCCTGGAGGAGGAAGGAGCAGCAGAGACAACGTGTGATGGACTGATCACAGCCCCCGTTGCCTGGTCCCCTGCGCTGCTGGGGGGAGGAAGGAGAGAAATCAGGAGTGAAGCTGAGCCCAGGAAGAAGGGAGGGGTGGGGGAAAGGTGGTTTTAAGATTTGCTTTTATTTCTCATTATCCTACTCTGATTTGGTTGGTAATAAATTAAATTATTTTTACCAAGTTGAGTCTGTTTTGCCAATGACCATAACTGGCGAGTGATCTTTCCCTGTCCCTATCTCGACCCATGAGCCTTTTGTTATGTTTTCTATCCCCTGTCTGGCTGAGGAGGCTGTGCTGGGCACCTGACACCCAGCCAGGGTCAACCCACCACAGCAGCAGGAAGTGCAAATACCATTACAGAAAAGGATTTTAAAATTATTTTCACTATTGTTGGGGTTTTTTTTTGAGTGATTGTATTACAAGCTTTTGAGACCGACATTTTAAAAGCCCACCTCCCAAAGTCATTCCCTAATGCTCAGAGAAGATCAGGACATTTGCCAGGAATAAAATCAATGCTGATAGCTTAATTTAACACCCTCTTATCCTATGATCCAGGTTTTCCTTGCCAGTGCTCTTTCATTTCCTATCACAGCCAGTACAACCTCTGCAGACTCTGGAAGCAGGGCTGAATAAACACGGACTTTATAAGCTGACATTGTGTAAGGCAGCCCTCAAAATCATTTTATTCTCTGAGCAGCAGCTGTTCACTTCCTGATGTACAGGCATGGGCTCCAGCCAGCCACCACAGGGCTCTCTATGCTGGCCACAATGCCGCAGTCTCCCTGATGCTGGTCACATGCTGGGCATGTAATGTCAGCCCAGCAGGTCCTCCATACCTTAGGCTTCTCCATTTCTAGCTTCAGTAGGTTCCTCAAAATAATTACATGCTTGAAATGGATGAGAGAATTTCTCTACCGGGACTGCCAGAAGTGAAGGGAAAAATCTCTGGCCACACCGACTTCAGTTGCCCAAGAAATGAAAAATACCAACTGTTGCCTTGTCCTGCACCTGAAAGATGGGGACCATCACACGGTACAAAAGCTGACCGAAAACATGTTGCTTTGTTTTAGAGCAACTATTTTAAATCTCTTAAATATTCTTTTGTTAAATTTCTTGCTTTGAGATTAAAACTGGCACTATCTTAACTTGTAAAGGATATTTTCATCTTTTGCTGAAGCTATTGTCTACACTAGACACTGAATTTGCAAGAAATATGTGTCACTCTGAAATAATATTTTCCCACAATAATCTACTTAATAAAATTATTTTACTGTGCATGCTTATTCCCTGGTTGTAGGCTGCCTTAGGTCTTTCTGCCTCTTGTTAAAGGAGTGCTGGGCAATGACCCCACGGGGACACTAAGATCTAAGCAGGCTTTCCCAGACCAATGAGAAATACATTTCAATTCCCTGGGATCTCGTCATTCTCTTAAGATACAGTCTCCCCTCCCCAGCTTGGAACATTTATCACCCTCCTGGGCTAGCTGGTATGGACTTCCTTGAGTCCAGACTGTTCAAAACTGGCACCCCACAAGGCAGACTGGATCTACATCGCCTGCACTGGTTAAGATATAAGAATAAAGTGTTCCATTCTGGAGCCAGACTCTAATTAGAAGGAGCCTTCCTCCAGTGGCTGAAATTGAAAAAGACTGTGAGTACTGAATTAATGGTAAAAACCACTTGAGAATTCAGTTTTAAAACTGTCTGCATTGTCGTTCCTTCCTTTGACTTCAGCTAAGGTATTTTATTTTCTGCTAGTGGATATGTAGACTACCAAGCAACTGATATATACCCAAAAGAAACTCTTAAGCTATCATGTCAAGATCAAGTTCACTGCTAACAAAAACCCAGTAAAGTGCTAAGATTTGGAGATGGTTAGAAAAAATCAGAAAGAAAATTAAGGTGCTGATGAAGCTTTTCACAAGGGAAGCTTGTAATCAGGAAAGCACATGGGCAAAACATATAATCACTCCAAATGTGACAATGTAAAATTCCACAGTTTGGTAATAAAAACAGATTGCCCATATAATGGAAGCTCATCAGTCAAAGAGGGAAAAGGTTAAGTTGCAGCTTAACTGAATAAACTCAAGACTCTCCAGTGAGATACAAAAATAATCCACGTAGCAGAGGTGGATGGGGACTAAAGGAGGGGTGCCCATCACATCCCACTTGTTTTCACCACTGGAAGAAAAGGTAACATGCAGGGGGTAGCATAAATGATGGTATGAGGTGGAGAGATGGGAAAGTGATGAGAAAAATGACCTGATGGTGCACTTTGATCTGGAAAAGTGTTCCACCACGTGCTTTAGCTGAGAACAGTACAGCCTCACTAATCTGTGTTTAAACCAGGCATCCCGTGATAACAGCAAACATCCATAACAGAAAAACATCTTGCATGAATGTCAATATACAAAATTTGCTGGAGCCTCTGTATCATCCTTACCCTCTGTTATTGCAAAGCACTCTTTGCCCAAAGTATCACTTTGAGAAAATTATTAATATAGTCTGGAATTCTTCTATTTTAGCAATTTATGCAGGGGTTTCCTAAAGGTCAAAATGCACATTACACCATTTTCTGTTTGCTCTTTATTTCTCATGCAAAATAATTGTTTTGTGTCACAATTCCTGGACTTTACTAAACTATTCCCATTATCTTATAAATATTTTTTTTCTACTTTGCTGGAGGCTTTCTATTCACTGTGAAATCTACCTTTGCAGGCAAAAGCACTGTGCATTAAATTTTCTGGTAGAAAAAGTGCTACATTTGTGAATTGTAGAATCATTAAGGTTGGAAAAAGACCTCAACAATCATCAAAAAGAAGCCAGAGACAGTTACCAGAAATCTGGTACAAAGGTTTGCAGAAAGGCCAGGATCCACAGACCTCCATCTGATCAGGACTTGCTTTCTGCCCCAGGCTATGGGTCATTCCAGTAGCGGGCTGTCTGTAGTCACAGGGATGTTTCACTGATGTCTGCCAAGAAGAGATGGACACTTGGAAGCTCATCCCCATTTGTAGCTGCTCAATAACCATTCCAAAGGGTTGGAAGTACTGTGCTTAAAATTAACTTTTAAATCAACACTGACACTACAAACTTACCCCAAGATAAGTGAGGGCATGGAAAAGAATGAAGAAGAAGGGTCAGACAACGCTGTTCTGTTCTTTTCCTAAGCAGAAACAGATAAAGAGGAGCCAGTGTCTACTGAAAATGGCTTTATTACACTTGTCAGTGAAATTTCTTTGTAGTTTCAGGAAATGCAATATTTTTTAAGAGCTCCAGTAAAGCACACAAAGGGAAGAAAAGTGATGATCTTACTAGCATGGAGCAGATTTGATTCCCTCTCATAATTTTTTTCTCACTTCTTTCAGAGTTGGGGTTCTTTTATTTTTTTTTCACAGGTGAATTAGAACAAAAGCAGGAATGGCATCATATCTTCCAGACAACACAGACATTTTGCTTTTTATGTGGTAAATCTTCCATACCTTCCTCCTTGCAGCATGGGGAAGATTTTTAAGAAACTATCTGCAAAGGAAAGTTGACAGATAACACTCCTCATCAGTAGACAGCACAACTGCTAGGACATAGAAAATTTCATACTCAGCTTGCCTGCCAGCCTTCAGGGGTTTACAGGGACAGATCTGGTTTGTTTAGTTTTCCAAGATGTTAAGCAGAAGCAAGAACTTTGAGAGGACCCCAGGCGAGCTCATTGTAAGGCTGTATCTGCAGGGAGGCAACAGAATAAATGAGAAAACAAAGCCAAATATAATGGTGGGGTGAACAACTACAATATAACATGGCCAACAGCAAAAATAGATAATAATATAAGCAAAGTACAATTTCAAATTTGGAAAATGGTTTTATTCAATGCTAATCAGCTGCCTTAATCAATTGAGGAAAAATTGTGCATGATTGTGTTGCAAAATTCCAAATCCTGGTCTGACCCCCTCTTGCAGATCGTTTTGTTTGCTGGTGTCTGCAAACAGCTGCATGACTGGGTTTTATTAGAGAAGGAATTTAGGGGATTCACAGATGAACAAACCTCTGCATGCAAATGGGGTTTGAGTTTTACTTATTCTGGCTTTAGATGCTGGGGAAAGGATATGCCTTTATTCCACATAAGCAATGGCTTCAGCAATATCTATCAACTTCTCTGAGTGTTCAGAGATCTTTCACAAATCTATTCTAACTCAGCCAACCCAGCTGCAAAATCGTTTTCTACTCCTTAGCTGTGGAATAAGCCAAATCCCCTCACTAAACTCATCATTTTTGTAGTTTACCTGCGAGAGAAACAAATCCAGGACCTGCTTTGGTCTGGGATAAAGAGAAGTTTCACATTCCTTATAACAATTTCCGGCTTGTCAAAATTTTAGAAGTGAGATGAGGTGTCTTTCACAGCCTTACCAACCTGGCTGAGGCACTGGAATTGCTAAATACACAGTGATGCAATCGTACCACGCTGATAACAAGAAAGACGTCAAACCATTGTGCCACGAAGATGAGAGGAGGGAAGGTGGCTACAGATCAGTGGGTGGTTTACTCTTGCACTGCTGTACCAGAGGAAGAATTAACGCCTGTACACTGAGAAAGGACAAGAGTAATTCTTAAAGAATTCAATTTGAGCGTGAGAAAGATTCTCCCTTGCCTCCAAAAAAACAAGGAATCTTTTTGCTCCCAGGCCATACTGCCACATCAGTGGTCAGGTAATACCTTTTCAAAATCCCTTTTGCATACATCTGGTCCTAGAGAAGCAGCCTCCAACCCACCATTACCACCAGAGACGAGCAAGGACTGAGCAAAAAGGAAACCACATAGGGTGGAAGAATGACACAGCTCTGGGCACAATGCTTATTTTGGTGAGTGTATTACAGTAGAGCTGAAAGTTAGTTATGTCAAATTAGTGCAATCAATGTATCTGATTTGTTTGTTAATAAACCTCCAAACTAGTAGTTTCACATCTTGCTAAAAACCATCCACCAGACATCACTAATATAAAGTAAGCCCGAGAATTGCACAAGCAATTTTCCAAATATGAAGAAAACCGATGCTCAGCTTTTGCCAATTTTCATGATTTTCAGCAAATTCCTGGATCCTCAGTTGTATGCGATAACAGAGAACATTACAAAATTAGCAATTAACAAGTGTTTGTGAGTACCATGTAGCTAAAAATGAAATGTTAATTTCCTTCCAAACAGAAGTCACTCCTCATCAAGTTTTTGGCAAAATAGAGCTCTGAAGTGGCACCTGCCAATCCTTCCAATCTGCCTGACATATTTGTGTCAAATCAAATATCAAGAGAAACACCTTGTTTGTAAAAATGATATCTTATAAAAGTTGCTGAAATTTTAAAACTATATGTAATAGCCACCATATAAAGGTATTGGAAGTTACATTCTAATGAGTAAATGCAGAAAGGCAGAGAGATAATTTTATTTTAATGCAATTGCTTATAAGTTGGATTTCTTTTGTTGCATAAACTCTTGGGTTTGGATTTGTTTGGGGTTTGGATTTGTTTGGGGTTTTGTTTTTAATTGCCATCTTTGTGGACAGTATCATGAATGGTGCTAACATTTCTCCTATTATTCATCAAAGACCAACCCAAACCATTCTATGATTCTATGATTCTCTAATAAGAAGTCAGTTGATGCTTTTACTGAAGCTATACAGGACAGGAGAAAAAGCAAGCTTGTCTTTGCATAAACATTTAGGTTTTTCAAGGATGAAGTGCAACAGGAAGTTTTACCATGTGATATAAAATAGAAAGTTGAGTGACTGAGACATTAACATGTGTTTGATGACACTGAGTTGCACATTTGGATATTAGGCTATTAATTTAAACATGCCAATAAATTTCACCTTTGCATAAAATTAATTCACAATTTAAATTAGCCTTATCTGACCTCATTGGATGTACACGAGGCATGTGACATTTTTCCCTGTGTACAAAAAGCAACCATCTGCTTGCAATGGGAATAATGCCGTGTGGAATAAAAGGAAAATCATCACCAAGAACCAGCCCAAATTCTCCAAAATCAATTACGTACTGCATAAGACTGCTGAAAAATCTTATAACAGAATCACAGAACGGTTTGTTTTGGAAGGAACCTTAGAGATGATCTGGTTACAACCCCCCTGCCATGGGCAGGGACACCTCTCACTAGCCCAGGTTGCTCAAAGTCTGGCCTTGAACCCCTGCATGGAAGGGGCAACTTGATGTTGACCTGAGACAACACACCGTCCTCCATCAACTCAGAGCTGTGGTACTTTTTTCTCTAGGTGAAGCCATTGCTTGGTTTAATATTGTGCTTGCTGACAAAATCTTGTCACCACTCCCTGCTTTCCTGCCTGTCTCGTAAGTTATTGCTGTCGTTAAGCACTTCTGCTTAATAGGTTCAAGTCAGAAATACAGACTGCATCCTATCAAGTCCACTGATGAAGTAAACACCGAAATGTCAAGGAAATTGTTCATGGAGAGAGGCAAAGAACGGAGTGAGGGAACTACAATTAATCACAAATTATTTACCTGGGCTGCGTCTACTCACCCTGGACAGTTCCTGAAAAGGCGAATGAAGACTTTGTGAACAAAACTCCTTGTGAGAGCACTTCCAGGCTCTTCTCCTGGGCAACACGCCAGCTCACAGACCATGCCTGAAACAGCTACAGTGCTGTGCTTAAAGAATATAGGTTCTGAATGTTTTCTTTACAATAGTACTTTAGGATATTTAAAAGGTTAAAAGCTCTAAAGAGAAGTAAAAGCATCAGCTAGGCTACATTTTAATGTGTTTAGTGAAGGTTAGTGTCCAGCTGCCAAAGAGAACATTATCTTTCCCCCCAGGACTGTGATCGAATCAGGTATGGTTTGGTCTTTTCAGACCCAGATTTGCTGCACAGCAAACTGCTGCTTTAATTTGCAATTATGATGTGCGAGGAGAGTGGCCGAGGTGACCTAAGGACCTCTTTCAGCCTTCAATTCCCTGGTATGCCAAAGGTGAGGTATACAGCATCTCCAGGGGTAGCAGTGGACAGAAATAAAAAAGATAAAATAAATGAAGGCAGGATCTGTAATGTTGAGTGTTGCTCAGAGAAGTTAAATCGAAAAATGGTCAGTTAGTTTAGATAGAAGATAGGAAGATAAATTGGATGACCCCATAGGATCCCTTCTATCTGTTTTCATATGATGTGTCAGACAGTACACCAACCACATTTCCAGAGTCGCTGCTTCCCTCTTTGCATAACTCTCACACTCACAGGCGCCAAATCCTTTTGTAAGTTGATTAGAGGAGTCCATAAAGATACCGGTGGCCTTTTCTCTCCGTGTACATCACGGCACGGGAATGTTTTCACAAGGAGCGTTAGTTGCTACATGTCAAGAAGGCAAAAGCAACTTTCCTAAACAACATTCCTGAAAAAATAGGTAACAAAGCTAATGTCTGGTGATTTATTACACAATAAAAAAAATTCAGAGAAGGACCCAAATAACGGAAAATCAGGCTCACCTAGTCAGCTGTTGTTTCATATAGCACCTATTGCTCTGCTGCACAACTGCCTTGTAAACCATCAGCCTCTCCCACCGATGCTGTTCAAGGGTATTTTACAAATATTGTCTGTTTGCAGACAATTTAATATAAATTCCAAAAATGTCTTATTATTTGATTAATATTTCATGTCCATAGCAGATGATTTCAGGATAACACAGTGTTTTAACAGAAGAGAATGAGCACTTAGGAGATTCTTCTCTGACAAGAGTTAGTAGCTCTGAGAAGTGTCAGCTTTTTTTCTGGTTTATATGTATTCTGCCTGTTGTCCCAAATTTTTATACTGTTCCTCATCCAAGAGTTTTCCATCCGGTATTGTTGGTTTGATAAAATGGCCTTTGAAGAAACGGGTCAGACTCTAATTTCCTGTAATCTTAGGGCAGCTTTTGGCTTTTATGAATAAAATAAAAACAATCTGTCACTCAAAGCAGAACTTAAAATAATGTGAACAATGTTATCTAAAGGCAAAACCATTTTTAAAAATTTCCAGTTAAAGCAAACCAGAAGAAGAAAAAGTCAGGTATCTGGTCATAATTTTTCAGTGTCAATGTGACGGATTTATAATTAGTACATTGCCCTCATTTCTTCAAATACTATTTTAGTCACTGATGTATTGTTGATTATTTATATGATAGTTGTTTAAACGGCACTGACAAGGAACAAGAAAAATCAAGGAGCATTAATCACACAGTCTAATTATTTTTTTAATATGGTCTGAGTCACAGACTCATTCTTCTTACCTCGGTCTAGAGATACAAGGAATTGCGAGGCTCTAAGGGAGCTGAGTGCACAGAGGCTGCAGAAGGAAGCATGGAGGTAGCTGTGCAGAAGCA
>WKFP01014825.1:1561378-1618991 GCA_011057875.1 Pterocles orientalis | reverse complement strand
GGCTTTCTGGGCTGCAAGCGCACACTGCCGGCTCATGTTGAGCTTCTCATCCACCAATACCCCCAAGTCCTTCTCCTCAGAGCTGCTCTCTATCCATTCTCCACCCAGCCTGTATTTGTGCTTGGGATTGCCTCGACCCACGTGCAGGACCTTGCACTTGGCCTTGTTAAATTTCATGAGGTTTGCAGTGGCCCACCTCTTCAGCCTGTCCAGGTCCCTCTGGATGGCATCCCTTCCCTCCAGCGTGTCCATCACACCACACAGCTTGGTGTCATCAGCAAACATGCTGAGGGTGCACTCCATCCCACTATCCATGTCTCCAACAAAGATGTTAAACAACACTGGTCCCAGTACCGACCCCTGTGGAACACCACTTGTCACTGGTCTCCACTTGGACACTGAGCCATTGACCACAATTCTTTTCTTACAATACTGCATGTTCATGTCAAACAAAGTAGTTTGCAAAATTGATGCACTATGTTCCAAGTCCTCTGACACCCTAGAGGAACATTGTCATCTACAAAATACTGAGATGGACCATTTTTATTTCTATTCATATTGCTATTCTTCAGGAAGAATATTTGCACACAAGATAATTTGGCTGGCCTGGCTAGACAGATACAGTCAACCCATTAGTTGAAAGATCCATTAAACTCTTAAGCAGTTTTTAATTTTTTACTTGTCTTGGAAATACTTTTTCAATAAACTACTAAAAAGTAGGAATGGATATAATATCCATATAAGCTTTAAAATAATAGCTTGTACTCAAATTTATCAAAACAAGATGATACATTACAACATTTTTTCATCACTATTTTTATTGGTTTCTGATATCTTGGATGCTAATTCTGTATTCTTGCTATTATGTGTTTGTGGATCTGCAGCTGAGATATTCTGCTATGAGAATTGCAGTGATTTATCTTTCCTTATTCTGTGACATGATGAGGAAAAGAGTTTTACAATTTTTATTCAGAAAACAATTTTACTTGGGCTTCCAACAATCAGTTAAAGTTGTCTTTTACATTCTCATCTACATTCCACCCCTAACCATGGAGGCTTAGGAGTGAGATTGTTTCACTCCAGGACAGAGACAGCTTAAAGAGGCTTCTGTAACCAAGACTCCCTGGTTAGGGGATGGGTTCTATCTTTATTAGTGCTGTACGTTGCATCCTGCCTGCATACAAAAAAAAAAAAAATAAGTACTTGTCACCTTCTCATTGTAATAGCCACTTAAGCACTAAAGAAACTAGTTAAAAATGTAAAAAGTGGTACTTTTTATAGCTTTCAGAAGTACTTTCATGAGCTGCATGTTGCCTCATTGATATGTTTCATAGCACTGGACAGCCATACATAATACATAAAACATATATGTATTTTTAATGATTTGAAAAGTGCTCATAAACTGGTATTGCCATCCTGTAATAGCTCATGACTGTGTGTAAAAGGAAGCAGAATCCATTGTTTCAAAGGGAGCGTAAGAGAGAAACTTGCTTAGAAGTATCTGTATCAGCACTGCCAGTAAAGCTATAAACTTCTTCCTCTGAGTCCAAGCTACTGTATTATTGTGTAAGACAAAGGGGGTTCGGGTTCCTTGCACTCATACATGTACAAGAGAATTTAATTTGCCTGGTACCAGAATTGTTTGGAGATCTTGTGCTCATGCAATCAGCTGGAGTTAAACGAGTTACATGTATCAGGTGAGCTGTGATAATTGTCCAGAAGCAGATGAAAGCTTAACTGAGTCACTTATCACAGGCTTCAAAACTTCACGCCTACGCAGTTAATGTGTCTCCAATGATGGGAGAGAATTTAAGCCTCAGTAACTTGACCATTTATCTCAGTCCAATCTGTAAGTATAGGGTTTTTGCATTAGGGTCTGTCCTGCAGTTCTTTCTACAGGAAAGTCATCACGGAGGGGTTAGTTCTAATACAATTCAGTTACAGGGATAAGGGTTATTTTCCCAATTATGGATGGACAGATCCTGACTTTTCACACTTGTCTCTGGCTAAGCTCAGTGGCTGAGCCCATGTGAGGTTCTGTCATTAATTGAGGCTAAGTAATGCTTCTTTGTGCTGTTTTTTAGCAGTTAGACAAATTGTACCTCTCTTTTCAATTATCAGGCATTCTGAGCCATTGCAGAAGAAATAAGTATTTCCTCTTATTTTTAATGAAGAATAAGTGTCAAGTTACCTCATCTAGGGATGAAACAGCTACTTTTCCAGCAATCTGTTTTTCTGAAGCACCAAGTAAACTGAAAAACCTTACCCAAAATATCATGTATTTGGTCATTTATCTCCTGTGAAGTAGACTGTACTCTGACCTCATTTATATGGTATACTAGCATTTCTCAAGATTTCATTATGTTTCTCCACAGTACCCCTACAAATACCCCTACCACATGTAGATGTGGTGCTTAGGGACACGGTTTAGTGGGTTAGGTGGTGTTGGGTTGACGGTTGGACTTGATGATCCTTGAGGTCTTTTCCAACCGATTCTATGATTCTATGATTCTACGAATAGGCTCCTGTTATTAAACTTGTTAGTGGCAAACTGAGATACAGGATACCTCTATGTGGTTTATACTCAGATAGATATGAATTTCCTCCACCTGCACTCAGAGCCTGCTAAAACCAGTATGAGATAACAAGGCACTAAGGCCAGGCTTAGCATTGCTAAAGCAGAAACACAGCTTCATATCACACCTGGCAGCACATGTAGGTCAAACCTCAAGTTTCCTTCCACTGTAAATGTGCAGAAACACTTTCAAATCCTGACCTCTCAAGGGGTATCCAGGCTTTACATCACCAGGTACTGTAAACCCTATTTTTAACACCTGCTGCAGAGAAGAATCTACAGTGCCAGATTAGATACTTTGACGTCGGTTCACAGTGCACCCACAAAATTTAGGTGCTAGGGATTGCAGAGCCAACGTGTTGAGCAGGGATTGATCTAAGACAGTGAAGCTGAGGTCCAAGCTGCCCCTGAAATGGTAAATGCTGGATGTGAGGAGTATCCCTCTTACCAGGTGAGATTATGAACAGAGGAAAGCACTGTGAGACCTCAGTTTTCCCCCCAGCACCCCATGAACAAAAGATTAAATCTCTTTTATAGGAAGCTGCGGGAATTTACTTTTGTCTGATCTGAAGAACACTCGCTTGTAAACATAAACCTTGGAGCAGCTGGATTATAAATTCAAAATAAATATGTACTCTTACAAGAAGAGCTTTCCAAAGCTTGAGGTTAAAACTGTGAAACAACTCTTCTCAGCTGCATCAATATTAGAATTCCCTTCTCCGGGCTGTCCAGAGAATGATGCTTTAACCAGAGTATTACAGATGCACAGATTGCACTTTCTCTCCTAAAAACATCAGACATTGCAATAACTTTTCTCAACCTATGTTACTGTATTTCTGCCTCCTGATTTGCACACAGGGAGAATCAGGGACCTATAGAATGTCTGGGGCTAATGGATTACAAATCCATTACAAAAACGGAAGGAAAAGGTGGAAAAATGACACCTCTGTCCTTGTTTGTCCACCTCCAGCTCACCTTGGGTCCAGAGGCAAAGGAGCAGAGGCTCTTCACTGACTCATTTCTTCCCTTTGCCAAACAGCTGAGATAAAGGAGAAGTAAATTAGATCTCTCCTCATATGACAGGGAAAGGAAAAGAAAAACTGTTTCATGACTTCCCTTGACTTGTCATGGACTGCAAATCTCAAATTCTGTCTCCAGTGTTAGAAAATGTTTTAGTCCTAACATCCTCCTCTATTCTGCAGTTTATTCCAGCTCCATCATTTTCCAGAAGAAGTCAAAGATTATATTATATTATGATTTCATAGAAAAGAAGCTTTCAGACATTTCCTGAGGAATATGAAAAAATAAAATCTATACCCAAACATTTATAAGTTGTTTGAAGGAGGCATTAATGCATCCTTGGTTGATATATTGGGTCACAGTACGAAACAGCAAATTAATTCTGTATCAGAAAATGCCTCTGCTTAATGTATTTTCATGTAATGTTAAGACATTGGGAAATATTTGTACTTTGTTTAGACATAGCAGATCATTAGCTACTTTATTAGCCAACACTGGGGAGGGGAGCTGTAAGAAATATCGTGTTCTTACCTGGAGATAACGTAATAGAGAAACAAATCAAATTTGTTGAGACTCTTTTTTAATAATTTCCCAACTAGTTTGCATAATTTTATCTTTTTCTTCCTCCATTCCTCAGAAGTGAAAATAATAAATAAAAATAATAGTGCACTCTGTAAACCCAGCAAGGTTTTTGTATCTTTTTTTCCTCAATATCAGTAAAGAGAAGACAGCAAAGTCGGGTCTTTTTTGTGTCGCTCAAGGGCAGCCAATGACAAGTTATTTATTATTGGATTAAAACATGGGAAAGTTCAGCCTTGTTGTCTTAGGTAAAAGCAAGTAACACTTTGAAGATCTTGCAATCCAAACAGACAAATGGCTGAACACATTTACAGAGAGAGAAGCGGAATGCAGAGGCACTTCAACATTGAATATCTAAAATAATCTCCAGTGCAGCACACTCCAAGACTCCTGTTCTTTCTGCCTCCACTGACTGCCCAGAACCTTCCACTCCAGAGTCCATTTCCCAGTATGAGCTGCAGCATGTTAAGAGATCAGGGGGCTGTTAATGGAAGTCCTCACTTCATACATCTGACCCATAGATACTATGGTGATGAGTGGACTTCATGAACATATCCATAATATAGCAGAGAGCAGAAAAAAAAAGGGAGACATAAGTCGATTCTTAGGTATGTTGTGCAACCATTAAAGCACCTCTCTCTCCAGTTTTGGACAGGATCTTGCTGTTTACGGAATGAGAAATCCAGATTTCCATGAAGAGCACGTACTCTGACCAACTTATCACCTACTGGTGCATTATAAGCTTAACTCCCTCCCAGCCCAGGTCCTTCTAGAATCCATCTAGACCTTTAGCAATATTTTCTCATGGATCATTTTAACAGTGTTGTTCATCGCTTTCCCTACTTTATAAATGGAATGTCTCCAAGGCATCTAGTGATACAGACTTGAGTTTTCTTTATTCCTATGCCTTACCTGTCTCAAAATAAAGAGCTGCCTGGTTTCAGATGTCTCCCTGCATTCCCTCCATCCTCTATGTTTCATTTTCTGTGAAGCATTGCCCCTGCCTCCTAAGCAGAAGTTCTACCTTTAAATCAGCATCCATCTTCTGAAGTTTCAGCACCATCTTTCTAAAGAACACAGCTATTATTAGTAAAGGATAACTGGCATAGAAAGTGGATATTCTACTACTGTTACCATAAATCCAGCTCCATGGAGTTCGCACTAAGAGTGGTTTGAGTCGTTTGGCTTTAATCCTTCAATGCCGCATTTTATCCATCTTTAAGCAGGATGTGGGAAGGGCAATAACTGGTGGTTCAGAAATAAAGTAGCAGGGCTACCTCTAAACCAAATCACTACCGCATAATATATTGTGCCAGAGACCTGAATACAGAATTTTGCTTTTATGAATAATGATAATACATTGCTCTTACGTGATGTTTTGCGCCAGTAAAGTTCAAAGTGGTTTATAAAAAAGCAAATAACTGAGACTAACTTGACTACTTTGCTTAGAGGAAAGAAGTTTGCCTTAAAATGTAATAGTAAGATATAAATGAGAATTATGCCACTGAATTTTCACACTTCTCTGGGCTCCTAGAAGTTATGTACCAGTGTAACCAGGATTTTATGAAAGCTCCAGAAGCCAGCTTTCTGCAGCTAGAAAGGGTGCTGCTAGCAGAGGAAATAATTTACAAGTGCACTTCTTAAAAGCCATTTCTGGCATTTGTCCCTCCATCCCTGAAATTTCTTCTCCCTTCATCCCAGGGACAGGACCCGGCCTGCTTATTTACCATCACCTTTCATGGAAAGCAGCACCTACAGTTGGACAAAGTTTCCTTACATCAGTGAGGCTGGCTTCGAGGGATCCCACTATAATCTCTTCAACTCACTTATTTTCCCTTTTTTTTTTTTTTAGCCATAAATGTCAATTGCCATCTCTTTCTTGTACATGTACAAAAATAACAAAGAAAAAAAAAGCAATTATTGTTCTTCAATGATATTATTCAGTTCTATCAAGTATTTCTGAAAGGCTTTATACAGAACAAATTTGCACAGAGCAACTCAAACCTTCCTTGAAGGAGTAATTGATATCAATGGACACACATCCAAGATGCAGAGAAACTCAACTAGAGTTCTAAGTATCTTCTTTTTTAAAATTTAAGTAGGATCAAATAGGTTTTCCTGTGGTCTTTGGCTCATTACCCAGTTATCTAAACAGAAGTGTAACACCAGCTCACTTAGCTGAAATCACTCAAGGCTACCCTGCTTCTCAGCTGCCTTTGCATGAATTAAAAGCCATGCTGTCATGGAATCAGATGCTATAAAGCAGAAATTATTACAACTGACAAGGACAAAAGCCTAATGTTTTTCAGATACAAATCAAACAGATTAAATTGAGCAATGCAGGATTTCCTAACCAGTGCTTCAAAGGCTGCCAGAGCAACTGGGTGGCCAAGCTGGAACAATACTTTCAGCATCCTCCATCCTGAGGATGCGACAGCTCTGCTGTAACCCAGCAGCAAGTCTGGGTTTTCAGGTTGTTAATGGAAGGTAGAAGCGATACCACAACACTGCCACCGTTATAGCCATCACCTGCAGGTTATGATCTTCATGTTGAAAAGATATGTGTTGATCACTGCAGAAGGCACATTCTGAAGACGCAGTGAACAGCTCTGAGGATAATCTAGGGCATTTAGATTGGCTTTTAAAAAGATTCAAATTCATGGCATTGCTTATAGAGTATTTCCTGCTTTATTTGGGGATCCCACTGTCACAAACCAGTGCTCATTCTTACTTCTTGTGTTCTGGGCATGATCTAACCTATAATTCCAAAGTACAACTCAATGTTTATGTACCAAAATCAATTCTCCCCATGTTTTTGTGATAACCTGTTGCAGTGGATTATCACAAATAAATAGGTGTGCCTTCAAAGCACTGCACTTCCTTAATAGCTTCAGTCAAAACAGTACTTGACATCATCAACTTATCTGATGGGATCTTACTCCAGAAAAGGCTTCATGAGCATATTCAAGATGGCTAGATGCACCTGCTGACTACACTTCTTGTTCAGTCACCAAAGATTAGTAAGTGAGCTTCAGGGAGTGAATTGTTTTTTTTACAGTCCCTTCTCTTGAACATATGTCTCAAGGAATGGCAGTGATCTGTTTTCTCGTGCACCAAATTTACTTTTTTTGACTTCAACAACCACAAAAACTGCTTAATCACAGTAAGTTTACCCAGAGACCAGGCTATACTTCAGGGATAAGAGAAAGCTAGTTTCTTTGTATATAAAAGGCAGCATTCATACAGTTATCAGTGCGTCTGGGGAGATTAATGGAGTTTTGCTTCATAGTAATTAACTATCAAGAAAATTTTCTTTTGCCATAAGTGTCAGTTATGTGTGTCAAACAAGAGTCTTCTGAAGAAGGGGAGCGTATGTTAGATTGAAGACAACCAATTTCAGATTAGTCTGAAACCCTGCACCCTTCACTCTTACACAAATGGGTTTCTCGTGCACCTTGAGGATTGTCACTGGACAGTGGTCTATTTGGATAAGCCCCCTCATGTACCGTTTTGGCATGATGGTCCACATGGATGTCTACACACCCATCAGTACAGACAGGGTGAAAGCTCCATATCTAAATTCAGACAAGACGTGGTTCCACCTTTGAAAGTGCCCATGGATTCCACAAGTCTTTTCACATACGTGGATGATGAAGTCAGCCATGGATTTATCTTGTATATACATGTCACTAGCTTGTATGTACTCTACATTTACTGTCTCATATGGAGCAATAGAGTGTATCTGCCTGGAGGAAATTTAAGGGACAGAAGCATCCATCCTTTTGCTCTGTGGCAACCAGATCCTGATGGGGAGAAAGAAACTGTCATGAATATTTTGCAAGAAAGAGACTAATTAACCGTTGCTTTTCTAAGTAAAAAGATGTCTCAAAGAACTAACCGTGCTGTGGGGAGTCTTTGCAAGGGTAATCAGGGATTTATCAAAGCTTTTAGCTTTAACATTTAAAGAGAAGGTATAGGCAAATTAAAGGAAAGACACTGATGAGCTGATGAACATGATGGTGGTTGGCAACCCTTCGCATAGCAGGGGGGTTGAAACTAGATGATCTTTAAGGTCCTTTTCAAGCCAGGTCATTCTATGATTCTATGACCAGAATGGAAACAAAAGAAGAACTGACAAACAGCCATGGCAGCCTAGACAAGCAACCCTAAAAGTACTCACTTGAACTCTGCAATTGTGATCAGATTCATGTGAAGGAGTGGAAATTGCAGAGCAGCCTTCACAGAGAAAAATGAAAAAGGTAAAGATGAACTGAAACCGTGTGAAAATGCCATTCAGACTTGGCATAAGATCAAGGGACAGAGCTTACCCCAGGTGTCCTCTGCCTTGGTAGGTCACAGCTTTCTGTCTAGTGGCCCACCAGGAGGTCCTGGGATGTAGGAGAGACAGCTATGACAGAGACAGTAAAATAAGTGCACCCAAATCTTCCTAGCGAGTACCATTCACCTTGTTCTGCTTTAATGTCTGCCAGTGGTTTCCCCACCCATTTATCTTCTCTGACCTGTGGCTGCAGAGTCTATGTCATTTAATGAACAAATGCTTCCAAAACAAAAAACAAATAGACTAATTACCAGCTCTTTCTGTGCCATGAAGGTCTCTCTACTTCATTAATTTGCCAGTCTTACGATTTTGCATACACTAATTAATACATATATCATACTCTGCAGTTGCTACCTGGGCTTCATGACACCCTTGTAGACCCTCAAAGCTCTACCACACAGCCTGAAACACACAGCGTAGGTCCAGCAGCTTGTTATACATGCTTTCAAAGCTAAGGTTGAGAGATTATAGGGATTGACTGAGGAAGATGAGTCCTTCTGCTTTTATTCTAGAAAAAAGTAAAGGAGAGGAATGTTCAGAAGAGATTAATCAGAAATTGGGAATAACAAGAGGACTAAATAAGGTTAAATTTCAAGATTATGGATCTTGAATGGCTTTGCCAACAAGAAATTCTCTTTTCTTTAAGTATGATTTAGGCTAGATATTAGAAATAAATTTTTTACTGTGAGGGTGATGAGGCAGTGGCCCAGGTTGCCAAGAGAAGCTGTGGATGCCCCATCCCTGGAGGGGTTCAAGGCCAGGCTGGATGAGGCTTTGGGCAATCTGGGCTAGTGGAGGGTGTCCCTGCCCATGGCAGGGGGATGGAACTCTACGGTCTTTAAGGTCCCTTCCAACCCTTCTATGATTCTATGATTCCTTGTAAGAGATGAGACAGCTTGAGCATGAAGCTATCACAACAGAATCTTGCTTGTTAGTAGAATATCAAGTTCAAATCCACATTAAAAATCATTAATTTTACCCATACACAGCTTAATTAATATAAAAGCTTTTGAAAGTAAAATGAATTTTCATTAGCAAACTTAGGCAACTTCCAAGGAAGGAAAGAAAATCAAACTTTGACAACATATGTAGAACTATATTGTTTTATTATAGAGCACAGATCACCAAATAAATACTTTTCCTTTTGGTGCCTCTCTCTGATCTACAAATCTTTGATATCACGATTAAATAATTGGACTCTAAAACAACTTTCTCCCTCCCGTTCATTTACATCCCTCTTTTCACTTGTAAGATACTTTTTGTTTTTTCAAATAGCCTATTTCAAGTGATTGTGTCCGGCTATTCAGGGAGTTACCATTTGGCATAGGAAATAGCTAAAAATTTTTTTTTTGAAAAGCACAGAAACACACAAGGGATATCAAACCCTTCATAAACAGTGATTTAATAAAAATTATGTATTTTGGACATAACTTCTGGAAATAGATTGTCTCCATTTTCTATACTGTATAGGCTAAATGTGTCATCACACCTAATTATTAACTAATAACTGTTCACTGGGCAACCCCAGTGTCGATTTTTCTACATACTTGCAGAGACTGCCAAACTTGTTATTCAATCCATTCACATCCTGCAGTATTATGAGATCATGATTACCCAATTTTCCTCCCATTTACTTTTAGTTTTATCTTAAGTGAATATTTTTAGGCTAATCAGTATCTGTTAAATCAAAGCAGCAATTCCTTCTCTCATCAGCTTATGCAAGCCTTCACTTTCAGCTTTTAAAAGAAGTGGCAGAAGAACCACCTATACTAAATGTGTTTGGGAATTTTTACCATGAGGACATAACATGCAGATTTTTTTTAAATGCATGCAGCATTCACAAAAAGAGCACAGAACAACACAGTATGTATCACTAAATGTTAAAAAAGGGTATAGAAAAGCATATTCCCTTACATTGCCGTTTACCAAAATGTTCATTTATTAGCCATCAGAGAGAGTAATGACATTCAATGGGAAGGAGGAATAGACACAGTGTAAGTCTCCATCATTGTAGGACATAGAATCATAGAATGGTTTGGGTTGGAAAGGACCTTAAAGATCATCAAGTTCCACTCCCTGCCATGGGCAGGGACACCCTCCACTAGACCAGGTTGCTCAAAGCCTCATCCAGCCTGGCCTTGAACACCTCCAGGGATGGGGCATCCACAGCTTCTCTGGGCAACCTGGGCCAGTGTCTCACCACCCTCGTAGTGAAAAATTTCTTCCTAATGTCTAGTCTAAATTTACCTTCTTTAAGCTTATATCTGTTACCCCTTGTCCTCTCACTCCGCTCCCTGATAAAGAGTGCCTCCCCATCTCTCCTGCAGGGTCCCTTCAGGTACTGGTAGGCTACTATTATGCTGAGTAGGTGGCAAGTCCAAAGATATCAAAACAGTTCTGTTAATTATCTAAGTTATATATAGTCCCATGATTTCACTGAAGGCAGACTTGGTAAGGCAAATTAGACTGGGAGTTTAGGTCATGTAATATTTTGGAACTTTGAGGCTTTTAAAATTAAGTGGAAGAGTATTTTTGATCTGTGCATCATTACTGAGAACAGTATTTCTCCTATGAACAATATAGCCAAGATGAAAAATATGTTTATTTTTTAAATGTATAGGTTTTTTTATCCATAAACTCTTATGAATATTTAAATACAAATTGAAATATTTTGGTTGAAAAATCTTTTTGTTTGAAAGTCATTCTGGTGGAAATTCATTTGCAGGTTTTTTTGGATGGGCATGCATCACAGATAAATTTGAGATAACCCCTGTGGAGACGGGGACCCTGAAAACCCAGGAGTATTTTGCTAATATCCAAATGAAATAAACCAATTTAATTAATTGCTGAAGTAAAACACCATGCAAAACCAACATAACACATGAAAAGTCATTCGCATAGATGGATTGCTCTGCCGGAGTGAATCAGGAGGGTGTGCTGGCAGACAGCCCTGTGCTGTGGGCAAATAAAATCAGGACACCAGGCAGGACTTGGAATTCACTAACGACATTCCAACTTTGTGCTCTCGAATACAACATTGTTCACCACCTGGAGAGAGCACATGAAGGAGGGCTCTCAGCAAAGCATACTGAGACCATGGCCACCTCTCCCTTTTTTAAAGAGAAAAAAATTTAGTTCTTATTTACCCAAGATAGCTACCTTCAGGTTGCTCAAAGCTAGACTGTAATTACAGAACTGCTGCTACTCGAAGGACATTTAAATAATACTTGAAATTCATGGATACACAGATTTCAAGGATACAGTGATATACTTGTCATAGACACAAGAGAAAATGTAAACCTAAATTAAAAGATTAGCTATCTAGCATTGTAAAACTTTGAATGCAGCCAAACAACCACTAAAAATGATTTAAAAAAAAAAATCACTGTTTGGAAGCTGATTTGTAGGGCTTTGAGCATGGCTAGGTTTCAGAAGTTGCTGAAAAATATCACACAACTGGATTCATGGGGGGCTGTTGACCCCATCTAGCTGAGGAATCAAATACAACTACATGACAGGATGATGTAGAGATCTGCATCTCTCCATCTCTCCTCTCCACACTTAGGCATCTGAAGGTTAATGCTAAAAAAACCCAAAACCACAGAGACTGAAGAACATTTGTTTCTATTGTCTTGCAGCTGCTCGGACTCAAAAGGTCCCATATAAACAATTAGACCTTATGTCATTTATATAAAATGAAATGACTCAAAATTTTGCTATTCACTTGTCCCTTCCCTGGAGATCGTAATTTTTCATCGGCAGCTCCTTGCAGCACAATTAAGTTGGTGGCAGCTCTGGCTGTAGAGAGCATGAGATGAACAATAGCATTAGTGTTGTGATAAATCTCGACGTTTTGTGCTGAGCTGGTGGGATTAATATGAAAAATTGCAAGTGATGGATGTAAATGATTCAAGGAATCCCAGCCTGGAGCATGTAAGTGCCAGTGAATTTACTTAGTGTTTCTGCCTGTGGAGATCCTCTATGAAATACAAAGCACCTACAGGGTGAGGAGCTGGGGGCTAGATTCCACATTTAGCCACGAACTCCCTGCAAGGCCTCACGTGAATCTGTCCACTTTTCTGTACCAAAATTTCAGCTTTCATCTTGTCAAACAGGTAATTTATTAACAAAAGGCCCTTCCCCCTCCCCAGTCAATGAACTGCTTTCTCACATGTGGCCCTCACTATACATAAATATCCACAATAACCATTTTCCGTTCACTGGGTAGTTTCCAACTCCATAAACTTGTTCTAACATTGAGGTTTTTTTCTTAGTCTGTTTAAAGACCAGGATAATGACAGTGTAAAGAGAACCACTTTCAAAGCACAAAAGATGTGATGCTATTATCTCAACGCTTTCCATTTTCCCTTTCATTAACTCTCTCTGATACAAAACTGCTGCTTAGTCACTTTGTATGGTGAGACAGAAAAGCACCCTTTTCCAATCACTTGGAAAGAGATTATATCCCTGTTCTCAGAAAGAAGCATTAGTATCCAGGCAAGTACACTCTGTGCCCGGGTGTATTTCAGTGTCAAGATGTGTTTGTGCAGGGACATTAGTGGCAGAAATGCAACCCTGGTAGAAGAACCAGGTCAGTGATGTTCCCATCAACCTTGCTGGGATGCCAAAACTGAACCTGTGCTCAATGCTGTGACAGTCCTCAGTCGTCACCATGGATTTGGTGTGTTAACTATCTAACAGCTCCATTTTTTTTCTGGTTTCAAGTAACATGTTTACCGAGCAAGTCCATGTTGGAGCTGGTGAAGATTTTTGTAGATAGACCCGTAGCAACTGCTGTGGGCTGGGTGGAAACGCAATGAGCACAAATGTCTTTGAGAAGCTCAGAGCAGTTTGGATATAAGACCCAGCCATTAGGTACTGGAATCAGACTTCTTGTTATAGTCTTTTAGGACAGCCTAGATCTTGCAAGTTAAAAACTCCAGCGCGCATGGAGCCTCACTGCCCTTAGCAACAGATCTGGCAGCACAGGGAGGTCCAGTTGCAGCATTGGGACCATGGCATGCACATGCTTGAAAAATCACTTGGAGAGCACACAGGGCTCTGAGCCACATTAGTCAAATCTTTATTTAAAAGGCAGTAAAAAAGCTTAATATGCATAGCGCTGTACTACACAGACTAGGTTGAGGCCATAGGAGACAAACTGTATAAACTGTTAAAACTGTTTACATCCAGCTACAGTAATTCACATTACAGAACTGATTATATGAAATGATTTTGCCTTCCTAAGTGATGGATTTAAAATTTAAAAAAATTGTTAGATATAACTGTTCAAGAGCTACACATTCCTTCGATGATGATGGAAGGGAAAGCAGAACACTTTTCAATTTCTGTACATCCAAGATACCAAAAGAATGTTAACGGAGGTTTGACCAAAAGAAATTACTTCATGAGACCCATGAGACATAGTTTTCAAAACTTTTCTAGGTTTTAATTTCAAATAGAATATTAGGAAATATTCTCATATCTCAAACTGGAAAACTTTCCCAAGGGAAAGAATAGAGTGTTTGTTCTGTTAGCAGGATGGACAAGGTTAGCTACTTAATACAGAATTTACAGACTAAAAAATAAAGTGATAGAGTTTTTTCACCACTAAAGCACAAATTTTCAATAGCCTAAAAATTGAGGCTTCACCTCCTTGTTTTGTACTGGGGTCCATATCTGCAAGTCCAAAACAACTGAGAAGGATTTAACTATCTGAACGTAAGCATGTCATCAGAGGGAAAATTACCCATTTGGTATATGTAATCAGAGACTTACAAGGGCCTAACTCATGCACTCACAAGAACTTCAGGTGCATTATTAAAGCTCCATTATGAAACTAGCTTTCAGTGCTTTGTAATTTCCTTTTTCTGATTTTCAGGATGTTCTTGGAGAACAAAGATGTCTGTGTTTATTTTGGCCTAAGCATATTAGCTTGAGATACTCTTGGACTTGCTGGGCAGATCATCACAGCTCACTTGATACCACTTTTGTGAACAACACTATGACCGTTTAGGGCTCTCCCTAAGACCATTTTCCCCCACACAACTGTTTTCTCATTTTATGACACTAGCTCAATATTCCTTAAGTCCAATTTCTCTTTACCCAGTATATTTATTAAAGCATCAAGATCTTTATAATTACCATTATTGGCAAGGGTAAAGGATTTGTTCTAATTAAGCTAGTATAAAACTAAATATCCCATGCATTTATATAAAATTTGAATTCCATATTCATCCATATTTAGTTCCTTTTATAAAGTTCCCAATAAGCTAATAACCTTTTGTGGGTTCTTTCTTCTCTAGAAGAAACATCCATTCTTCTCAGGTTTATTTTCAGTCCTAATACCAAAAACCCACAACTTCACGTGGGCTACTGCTTTATTGGTCTGTTCAGTGCCAAGTCTTGATTGCACTCTACTGGTACTGAAAATATCAGCAAAACTTGCTTTAAAGGAACCACCTGAGTGCTGAGCAACCAGACTGTCTGCCAGTAAACCTGACACACTCCCCACGGCATTTGAACTTTCTCTCTTCCTCAGCTATATGTGGACCTACAGCCAGAATTGTCATGTATTTTTACCAAGCTCAAAACAGCCTCAAGGCTTAGGCTGATCGAAATCCAATGTTGGCTGATGTCTGCTTTTGCTGAGGAGCTTCTCCAGGCTTCATCCTTAGAGTCAGGGTCACTTCTCTGCCCTGAGAGACACCGTTACTCCTCCAAAAAAGACAATACAAACTGTGGAGGGAGCCTGGTGTAGACAGCTCTGCAGTTTACAAGCCAGTAGGCTTGGCTTATGGGCCTTAAGATGGCCCCATCCAAATTTTATCACTATGATGCAGAATAAATCCTACATATTTGCTTTCTTACCTAGTATTTTATATTTTCATAAGATTAAAAAGTTGCGCACACATACTGCTTGATAGCATAAGCTTTGTAGTTGGCTGTGGATGCTTTCTTTCCCCAGTTACATCGTTCATCATCTGGACCAGAAGCACAATACTATGAGCTGCTGTTCTGTTCACACGCAGAGCAGAAAACAGGGACCACGTCCCCTTGGCTCAGCACTAATTAGCAATGAGAATGGGAATTTGCAACAGGGCTGCACTGCCCCCACAGAGGGTTCTTTTCAGCTCAGTGTTGTGCAATTTCTTATGTTTGAGTTGATGCTTTGACAACCAGAGTCAATAAGACATTTTTAGAGAGCTTGTAGGTAATTAGATTAATGAGTTGACTGTCCTCAAACACACGATTCGCAGTAAGCCTTTCTGCTTATTTCTTTATTGACTGGCACAGTAATGATATCTATTAAACCTCACTCAATGGTCAGGTAATACAAACATATTCTTGCAGCTGGCTGCAGTCAGAAAGATCAGGCACATTATTGCTGCAGTACATATATTTTCTGAGACAATTAGCAACCTCAAGTTGGTATTAATCAGGAAGGAATAGGACTCGAAGAGAGGACCAGATTATCTGTCTGGAGTGGAGTTCTCCGAGGTATGATGTTTTGTAGGGATTCATCTAACCCCTTATCTTTCTGTTGGTAATGAGATAAGTCAATGAACCCTCAGGGTGAAAATCCTGGTTGCTCTGATGCACCACCTTGACACGCAAGGGAGTAAAAATGGCAAGTGCCTTATGCAAAGCACCCTATTCACCTCATCGCAGCCCAGCAGCTGGAATTCAAGTTTTCAGCATGGAAACTTCTGTCAGTGTCCTTCAGTGGTTCCCGAACAACAGCTAGCAGCAGCAAAGCAAATTAACAAAAACACCTGGAGCAGAAGAAAGAATAAGCAGCAGGATAGTAGTTAAAGCCTCAGAAGGATGGAAGGAAAGAGGATGCAAATAGCAGGATATGCAAGTACCGTGCACCTGTGAGCTGCAGATACTAACAAATCTAGTCAGAAGACAGCCTGGTTCTGACAGTATCTGGTTTTGAGGTACTTGCTGTTTGAACAGTGTTCAGTTAACTCAGGAAGACGAGTCTAAATAATGAAATTCTGTTCCAGCAGTTTGAGGAGCCATGTGCTCCCATGAAGCATAAAAAAAAAAGTACATGTTTTATAGGGAGCCAAAAAAAGCACTGATATTTTCTTCAGTTTCACCAATTAGACTGAGTGGAAAAATCTTACAGCTTTGGCTAAGCATGTCCTTTCTGGGACCTTACCTTGACTGGCATGAGAAATGAGGAAAGCCATGCAGAAATGCAGTTGGCCCAGAATTAACCCCTGACAAGGCAATTAGCACCTGCAAGGCAAAGGGACCCAGTTAGTCCAAGCACATTGGGACTATAAATATAAAATATAATAAAAAATATAAAATTGAAAATCACTCAGTGAGAGTTCTAAGCTGAACAAGCACACAGGAAAGAGCTCATTAACAGCAAAAAAGCGTAATAAAAAAAGCAGCAATTGGCAGCACTGGAAGCGTAGAAATCTAAGAACTTGACAAGAGAGTCAGACAAAACACAAATCCCCCAAAAAAGAAAAAAATGCTGCACAGCTGGCTATCAAAGGGGTTAATGAACACAGCAGCTTCTTCCAGCAGCTTTTGCCAAGCTGCAAGGCAAAAAGCATCTGCTGTAGTATGTTGTAAAACAGCAGATAGAGTAATAGTTCGCTAAATTGTAGAAAGCGAGATTGGGGTGGGAAGGGGAACTTATTTTAGAGGAAATCAATAAAAAGGAGATACAGCTCTGTAATGAATGTAAAAATTTTTGGTGAAAATCAGCAAACTGTCCATCCAAGTGATTATCAGTTGGAGAATGGAAGCGTCCCGTCTATGTGATGGTGTGGGATGATGCTGGTGCATGAGCCAAGATGGGACCAGATGCCTGAGGCAACAGAAAGGAAACAGCCAGAGAGTGGAGAGGGAAAGGGGACCTAATCCTGTACTTATAGATTCAGCAGTTCCTAACAGATACAGAACAATGCATCCTGCTGCCTACAAAGGCAAAAATTCAGAGTGAGAATTAAAATATTTAAATGCTACACATCACCAGGGTTGGGGATGACACCCCTAAAAAAATATTTTTAAGAAAATACCAAGTTTGAAGTAGCTATTTGAGCTACATTTGGCACTCTAGAAAGAAGCATGGTAAGGAGTTTAGCACTAGGGAGGAGATAAATACAGCAATAACATAAGGTTGGGAAGAGCAGCTGTGGAAAAGGCCTGAGCTGTTAAGCTGAAACAGAAGTGGAAAACTTTGTTAGTTATCCAAATGCTCTTAAAACAGCACTGCAGCGTCTTCTCATGGGTAGTACCTGTCCCAATGTCACAATGATAACCTGGGTGTTTGTGTGGGGGAGGAATGGGGTGAAAAAGGTTTAAAACTGCTAAAATAAATCTATGATATGTATTTTTGTTCTTCTAGTAAATCCTGAGGACCTGACATATCTTCCCTTGCAAACTGATGAAAAGGAAATAATTCCAACCTAAGGAATGGCTCTGAAATTTTTACTTTGGATCTTTTTACCTGCCACAGCCAGAGTTCAAATTTTAAAGCTAGACAGTGTTTCCTGGTTACAAATTTAATCATCCATTTACATAGATTAGTAGACTTTGAACCAGAAAAAAAAATTTACTCTGACTTCCCATTAACCTGAGATTTACTTAGAGAATATATTTTAGAAAGCACTCAGACATGGTGTATGGTCTCCAAATACTGATGATATTACTACTACCTATAATTAACAATCAGAAAGGATTAGGAATACATCTCTTTGCTTTAAAAAGTGGCATCTTATTTCCAGTTAGATTATTTCTGTCTCAGACTTTCCACCACCAGTTCTTGCTCAGAACTTTGATTTTTACTCCAGAGATTCTACCTTCAGTGTAACAACAGCTTGTAGGACCTTCAGCCAGGGGTTACATATTGACCCTGTCCTCATTTTTTAATTTTTTTTTTTTTAAACCTGTGGCCACATAAGTCTACTTGTCATAGCACTGAGATAGGCGTCAATGTGTGGTGTGACAAGTGTGTGAAAGTTTTTCCTGCCAGCTTTCTGCACAGGTACACAGCTGTAGCTAAGCTGTTGCTTAACCTGCTCTGGAGTGCAAGAGCTGCACTAGTACAGTGATGGAAATTCATTAGTAAAGATAAATGTAGGCTATTTAGCCAACTTTCCACGTAATTGATCCGTAGTGTTTCTTGGGTATTACCAGACTTATCCCTTGGTGGATTTAAAATTAAGTATGTCATTTATAATGGATAATTCACGACAAATTAATGGAGAGGAAATAAAAGCCTTTCATACATAAACTGCTGGTAGAAACTCAAGAGGTGTGGAAGTACCATTCAGGAAGCCAAAATTTGGAGTTCCTGCCAAAACTCAACTGATGCTATTTGCTTTGCAAGCAAAGGACGCCTGCAGCCAGGCTGCACTGCAGAGCATTCCGGGTGCAGACAATGCTGCTCTTTGGGAGTCTGCAGTTTTGCCAAGCCTTCCTTCTCTAGAGACATACGATTAATCTGTTTTAATGGCATCATTAAGGCTTTCACTGGATATTAGAACTTACAGAAGCAAGGTACAAAATTTGCTGCCACAGGAATGTCTTTGAGCAATTGATTTTCTTTTTATGAAGCAACATTCTCTTGAAAATACACTGTTTTCATGGACATGTACAAAGTACTACTGATGTTAACTGGGAGGGTTAACTGGAGAAATGGAACGTGCTATGTTCTATGAAATGTAATATATAAACTGAAAATAAATTAACTTTTTCTGTATGTGTTTTTATTTTTACAAGTATAACATGTACATTTTAGCCTATTTCTAGAAAATTACACTGGGGTTTCAAAGGAACCCAACACTTCCCTAGTACATATGCACTCTGACAGGTAGTCCACACCACCCTGCCTTGTTTCCTGGTTTTGTATTTTTTTCTCCGTATCAGATTTGCCAGATATTTTAAAGGTCCAGGGTCCGATCTCTTGCTGCAGTTGCATTGCATAACGTTACTGCACTGTACGCCTGCTCCAGTTTTAATTTTGGACAGATCCTAAATGGCCTGAAGCAAGGTGCCAGGGAGTCATTACAGGACATCTCTAACCAAGGATGGACAGATTCATTTGCAAACAAGTGACCCAAATTCAGACTGTGTGGTTTGAGGGTTTGAGAAAGTTTGCAGGATAATTTATTAGTGTCATTGTCTGTAGTTTCCCAGAAGTTCTTGTCCTCAATCATACAGAAAGAAGAGCCAAGATATATCCATAAAATGGCTTTGAGACATTTTCCTACTAGGAGAAACAAAGGCTGAAAAATTAAATTGTTTTCCAAAAGTGACTTAAATTAAGGAATTACTTTGGATCAAGGCCAGAGGCGGGGAAAAACATCACTGCAGTCCTTCCTGCTTATGTCTCTAATCACTATTATGTGTAAAGAAAATGATAGAAGCTTTCCCATGGGAATAGGGATACTTTCCTGCATGCCCAGCCAGTATCCCAGGGAAGACACCTGTTTCCCAGCCTCACACACCATGTTGATAACACATTGTCTTGCACACTTCCATTCACATCAGGACTTTCTTTAATAACACTGGTCACTAATGCTGTCACTGCTGTCCTTCCCCCATTTCATAAGTGTGTCCTCCATGGATACTTACCTAGGGGATGCCACCCCAGCTGAAACACTGGTGATCTCTTATATGGGTTGGTAATCCTTGCAATATTTTGTCTCTGGGGACAAAGCCACCTCTCTATGCATTTCACAGGTAATTTGCAATGCTAACTGGAACAATTTAATTTAGTCTTACCTTTAAAACACAGCCTGACTTGCGAACTGACAAACCCAAGCACGTAGCCTCTGTAGCTCATTGTAACCTGGTGGCAAATCAATCTCCTTCATTCACCGGTAACAAATTTCCTGACTTGCTAGGTTGCAAAACAATTAGCTCACATTAATTTCGACCACACAGAAATGCTGCAGGTTGTTAGTGATTGCTTACACTGTGGAGGAAATTAAAGTGTTTCCTATTATTTCTTGGGCAGCATGCACGCTCAAGTACAAGTTGTCTTTGTTCCTTTTTGCTCCCGAAGGAACATCTCTTTTGTAGTGCCAGGCTCAAGGTACTGCACAGCAGGCAGCTCTTTTCCATGCACCTTGGCTCCCCTCATTAAGATAGAAATGAGGGACTACTGCAGAAGTGAGGGACTGCAGGTAACCATAAAGTATCCATGACAAATAACTGCTTGGCAAGTGAAGTATGGTCATCGAGATTTAGGAAGGAAAACCAGACCGCCTTCCACGTTACAGTCTCAGAAGTCACAAGACAAGCAAAATGCTCAGCTCAAAGCATCTCAGGTAGCTGCTGACTTTGTTCTTCTCACTCAATCCTCTGTTACAATCCTATTTCAATAAAATAAGAACTGACCCTGAAGCCAGGCACTCTGAGGTAGCAGTAGGATCACAGCACACAGTCATCTAACAATGAAAAGCCCTCATTTGTCCAAAAAAATAATAAGAAAAGGGGAAGAAACACAACCATGAAGAAAACAGTCCACCAAAGCAGGGAGTAACCCTATCTTTCAAGTCCAAATCCTAATCAAGATTTTCACTTTGCACAAAAACTAAGGAAGAGAAAAGCATAATAATATATATGATCAATAATTTTCACTGGCCTCATTTAACCATAAAGAAATAGAAAAAAATGTCATCGATCCACTTTCTCCTAGGACACCACTTCTGTGGTAAAGAACAGTGCTAAACATCAGAAGATATTTCTGTCAGACTTCAGCAGCGAACAAACTTTTGCTGATGGTAAGTGTGGCCTCTAAAAAGAATCCTTGTTTAAAAAAAATAAACCCTCTCACGATCAAGTCATGTCTACATTTCATTGAAAAGAAATATTGCAGGTTATTAATTTGGAATATTAAATTTCTGAGTGTTCTGACATCTGATTACTGTGACCCTGGAAAGGGTTAACTGTGAGATTCCTTTTGTGAGATTTCCCTACTGCAGACCAGGAGTTGAGGCCCAGATATTACAGAGCCATGGGGGACCTCAGAGTACCAAGATGGTAACTGGCTTCCGTAGCATCAAAGGCCATCATTGTAACAAACCCTGAACAAAGGAAGAAGGGAAAACAGCTCCTGCCTAGTGGAGTTTACAGGCAGAAGAGCAAAAGGAAAGAAAAGAGCTGCTTTTATCCCTCAAGCCTTTTCATGTGCTTCATTGGATGTTATCCAGAATAACAAAAATAACCTTTATAGGTGATTAGAAGCGGTTCAACCCATGTGTGGCCCAGACAGCTATCCATCCCACTGTCTGCATTTGCTGTGCAGTGGGGAAGAGCGATTGTATCAGGGTTTAAGAATCAGTGTGAATAACCGATATTAAGATATTGTGAAATGGAACAGTTTGACTGACCCACTTTTAGATTTCAGGGAAGTTTCTCTCATGTAAAGAACTAATTTGAGTTTATGATGACTTGTTTAAGAGCATAAGCATACCTGCCAGCTCACCTTGTCACAGACAAATTTATAGAAAATAACACACAGGATAATGCGAGTATTCCTCAACTGTATTTGGCCTCCAGTAATTTCAGCAATGATCAAAGGATGTTATTCTTAATGACCAGCAGTGACACTAATTTTGGTATAAACTTTTCCTTATCAACTGCATAGACAGATGTCTGTATTCATCCTAAACAGAGTCAGGGATTCACTTGCAGTTGGAGGTTTAAAACCCCCTCTAGAGCAGCCCAAGTACAGAACGGTCTGGTGGCTATAGAGACAGCCCACAGCCACTGAGCCTCCACCCAGTATTAGGTGGAGCCTGGCTCAGGGCCTATTTATATGAGCCAGTTCCAGCTTCTTCCGCTAAAATCAGAATGGCTCAGCTGTGTACTTGGTACTGCTGAAAGCAAAAAAGAAACAGTCATTTAACTGAAATAGTAAGAGCCAGTGCTTTGCAGGAGAATCTCAGTTGCTTAAATGGTCACCTTTGGGAATTGCTGTTCAGTAATAGTGAGCAATCACTGCACACAAAAGATACTGAGAGCTCATTTGAAAAAAAAAAAAATTACAAGCAAAAACTCAGGCTTTTAGCCATTCTTCCGCTGCACTTGCATTAGCTCACAAAAGTTAGTGGGAGCACTAACGTAAATATTTAGAAATGACCCAAAACATAAACATACAATTTAGCCTGAATAAAGATGTGGTGTGTTTTGTGCAAGCACATCACTGGACCATAAAGTATCAGTTGTGATGTTACACCAAGGGCAGGGCTGGAAGAGGAAAGTACCTGTGAATCTTTTGTATTTTTGTCCCAGTCTTTCCTAGCAAAGCCGTGGAAATGCAGGTCACGGGATTATTTTAGATCATATTGTGCCTGTCAATTCTCATGTTTAAACAAGTTCTTCCCAATCATGATGTACCTAGGTGAACGTCAGCAATAATACCAGCAAAAATGTCACGGAGGAAATGCAAGCTTAGAGTCCTTAATATATGATTGACTTCACTAGGTTCTGAGGATGTCACACATCATGTACCATTCTGAACAGCAGTACTAATTACAGCAGTGACTTTGGCTGTTTAGTGGATTAGCACAACACAGTCATTCTTTTTATCATTTAACTTATAAGCACCTTTCTTCACAGCTGCATCCACTGCATTATAAATACCTCTTACTGTAGAGCCATTACCAGTGCCGTTAAACTCAGTAAAACATCCTGTCATGACAACAGTTTTACAGGATGACGTTACGTAGTGTAAGTTTTCCTCTTATTTTTAGCAAGGACAATGTAATAGCAAAACATGTATCTACTTGGCTAACAGTTCTGTGTCAGGCCTTGGAAACTACGTAGAAACTACTATAAGCATTAAAAACACACAGGTTCAAAAAAAAAAACAAACCCTAGCTGACTTCTTCAAAATAATCCTTCCATAAAAGCAAAGCACAAGAGATTGACAGTCTTGACTGCTTATAAACCAGCATACTTCAAATTAGGAGCTAGCCTTTGTTTAATGGCAGCTAGGAATATGCTTAAGAACACAAACCCCAGGGTTCTCCATTGATCAAGAGTTAGGGAAAAACAGGGAGCTGAAGAAGTTCATTAGGTGATCAACTCCGGTTCTTCTTCTGCAGAAATCTTCCACAAATTGAAGGCCACCAAGAAACAAAGTCAATTCTTCTGCCCCCCTTTATGCATAACACAAACTTTACACATTCCCAGCTGAAATGCTCTCACAACTGATTTAGTTGCATTTGCCTTGGAAATTCACAAATAGAAGAGGCCATTTTCATCTCTTCATGGATAACATAAGTCCACTTACTAGTCCTGGGTTCCTGTAGCACCTCTTCTTGCACCAGCCTTGCACAGCCCTCTACTCTGTCCCAAAGCTTGCCAGCTCTTAAAACGTTGCTGCAGGAGGCTGGGTCTGGCTGTGATAGAGCTTGTTCTCCGTTAGCCTGAACTGAGTACTTGGATCAGCTGTGCTCGTCTCTCTGGGGGTTAGTAGCGCCGGAGTTTTCTCTTAATATTAAAGAAGAGGGGACTCTAGCTGATGCTAAGAATAAACTGATCAAAAATTAAAATGGAACATTTAATTTCCCTTCAGAACAATTCACAGAAACAAAAGAGTTGCACTGACATTGTGGGGGAGGTTTCTCAGCCCAGGATAGAATTAGGGAAGGAAAAAACTAGGAAGGAACAAATCACCCACTTGAGAATAACTCTGTTCTTATGGGCATTTGCTTAAGGTGAGTAGGTTGTAAGCCTCAAAAGAGTAAAGGTGGAAATCATTCCCTCCATATGCTGGCAGAGGGCTTTATACATGGAGCTGTACAGCGAGATCATAAGATTTTTTCCATTAAAATATTCCTAAAATTCTGAGTTTTATTAACATATGGAATTGAAACTATTTTCTAACTCATCACACACTTGTGAAATGGAATTCTTCTTTTCCAAACAAGCCTTGGAAATGTGATTTCTAGCCCTTTGTTTAGTGAAATGATTAGTTTGAAGAGGCCAGCTACAGTCTTTTTCACACTCACTGATACAGACGATGTTTTAAATTCCTTTATCTTTGTTGGACAATGAATTCTAGCACATTCACTCCATAGACAGGCTTACACCTCTTGGATTAAAGAGTGACATTGTGACATTGCTGTAATGTTCTTTTCCCTTTCCTTTTATACAGTGTTATATTGATTTCAATAAGAACTCACATCTGAATCTTTTATTGTGGCTTCAATCTGTTGGACTGGAAATAAAGACGAAACGCAGTTTTGTATACACAAATGCTCCCTTATGCTGATAAGAAATGATGTGCACAGAATACAGACGAATACAATGGTATTGTATATTGAGGTTGTCTGGTAAAGGAGATAGTTATTCAAGAGGCTATTGAGTGACAATAAATGATTTGTAAATGTTGCCCTAAATAAAGTCGGGACTTAATTCTCCTAATGACCCTGATACAGGGAACAGAACACAAGGCTCCAGGAGAATTCTGACAATAACATGACTCCTGGGAGCCTCCAGTGAGAATCATCTACTCTGTGTCTATCAAGGGGCAAGCCACTTGGGACTAATAAACCAAACATCATCTTGTTTAGATCTCTTCCAGGAACTATGTAATGGGTATGTATCTTAATTAACATCTCTTCAGTCTTCATCTTCTGCCTGGTGTCAGAAAGTCACTCTGAGAGATGCTAACTAGATAGCAGCAAAACTGGCCTTAGCTATGGTTCTCATACAAATGGTTCCCATGATGGCAGACCAGCATCCTCTTTATTTCACACTGTTTCTATTCAGTGCCCACACGTCGGAATGCTGGAGGATAGAAACAGGCTTCTAAGGGCAGTAGTGTCACAGTACCGGGAATGCAGAACAAGGGGAACTGGAAAAAACTATTTCACTAAATAATGCTGACAACGTAGTTTCATCAGAGGGTGGTCTGAAGAAGAGCAGCTTTATTAGGTATGCTCTGACACCTTGCAATGGCCACAGCGGTATTCCTGCTCTCTTAAATGATTAAACCCATACCTGTGCCGGGCTGAGGATGTTTGCTGACAGGATAGACTGAGCTTGTTGTATCGCAGAAGGTTCTTAAAAGTGACACATTAGCCTGCTGTGAGTGTAACTGTGTTGGTAGGCTGCCTTCTGAAGGCATCGTGGAGGAAGTGAGAATTTCCTGAATTGTTGTCTCTGAACGAGTAAAAGTGCACTCACCTGTCACTCACAGCATCTCACAGACAGAGGTGAGTTTGCTCTATCTATAACATCAAAAATGTGAAGAACAGGAGTCTGCTGCTGCTCCAGCTGTGAATCAGGATAAGAATTCCCTTGAACTTGAGAATGAAAGTGCATTTGGACACTTCTCTTTGATTATTGCCCTTTCTCACTGCAATACTAAGAAGTGTAAAAGGCACTTCTTAAAAGTTCCCCATGGATTAAGAGTGAGAGGTTTTGTGTTTCAGACAATGGGAACCTGTGTCCTCCTGCTGGAGCTCCTTTTGATGCAGCTGGGCAATTCTGTAACGATATCTAGTCCCTTAAGAGTTGCATTCTGTGGTGTAGGTAAACGTTAATTACGTAAGTGCATTAATTAGACTTGGAAGCTTATAGATAATGATGCTTCTGTTAATGCCAAATACAAAAGCTCCCCTTCTGTGGTAAGTGTCTGTGTAAAGGGTTAAGCTGGGACAGGTTATTATACATATGTATTTAATTCTTAAAATTCCAAGCTATTTTATTTCAGTGGTTTCCTGTTATCTTTTTAGCCCCAAACATTAATTTTTGTTTAGCCCCAGCTACAGCCATTCAGAGGTCTGAGTTTCTCCTTGTTATTTGTATGAAGTGCAGATGTTCCAGATTTTTACATTCCTGAGATCCTCCAATGTGTGGATCTATACGTACAGTTTCCTCATACGGCCTTGCTTAGGGCAGTGACAGCAGGGGCTAGTGAGGGAGAGAGATTTTGTTTTCCTTCTCCAAGAGCAGGTCTGGAACAGGTTACATGCAACTTGGGCAGAAATGTCCATTCTGCATGCTGGGTGCCCAGAGGACAGCATCACCTTGCTTAACCCAGGAGGGGCAGGGAAGTGCCGGGCACTCTTTCAAGTTGCAGTGTTTGTGATCCTTTGAGCTATTTCGCTGGCGTTGATCTACATGTGCAGATTCTTTAGGGTCAGCTTATTTGGATGAGGCTTTGAGCAACCTGGGCTGGTGGAGGGTGTCCCTGCCCATGGCAGAGGGTTGGAACGTGATGATCTCTAAGGTCCCTTCCAACCCAAACCATTCTGTGATTCTGTGATGCTATTTATTTCATTTACATCAAAGAATGGAAGTTAACCCAAACAGCTGATCCCAAAGTAACTGCTGGCTGCTTTCCCTGAGTGTGGCAATAGCAAAGCTGCAAATGTTAGGTCAAACCATTCTGGTCTGTGAATTAAATCAGTGGCCCAAAGGAGGGGTGTCTGTTGTGTATATCCAGCTGAATAAAGCTGTGACTTCAGAAAAAGGCAGTTTTCAAACAGGAACACAAGAATATACAGCAAAACAATAGAGAAGACCACTTTAAACTCCTCTAATTAATGTACAGAGGACGGAAGAGGGAGAGGGGAGAGGCAGGCACCATCTAGGAGAAGGTATGCATAGCTCTCAGCAAACACTTCACTTCCCCTTCACTTCGTCAGCAGAGTAGCTGCTCTGGAGGTGAAAAGGGACCTGAAGAAGCTCAGAGGACATGGGAGGGTAATTAAAAAGCACAGCTACACCTGTGAATGAGGCCAAAAAGAAGCAAACCATATATAAACATTGGAATAAAAAGAAAAGCCTCCTTGTACACAACCCCATCTACTCCTGAAAATAAACTTGCTTCAGACCATGTGAATTGAGTCTTCATATCAAGTGTTAAATTCCAGTAGGTCAACAGAATGGATGACAGCTGTGAAGCTGCCAGTGAAATTGAGAGCGGTTTTGGCAAACTAACAGAGAAACTCATCCAAAGGTTGAAGGTTTACAGAGCTGGTTGAATTGCCTTTATGCTTGACATTCTGCAATCCTCATAAACTGGTCGAATGCATCGCTGCATTGTTTTTATCAAGTCAAAGCACTGAGAGAGGATTTTCTATTTCATGCCCTATTCATACCTTGCTACACAGATTGCATAATGTTGGTTACCCCCAAATGCCTCTTGGTTTTCCCTTTGGAAAGTTTTCTCATATCTAGCAGCAAGATAATAATGGGCAAATCTGATCTTCTGTAACTTCAGCATACATCTATTGCAGCTCGGATGTTTTTAGTGTAGCTAAATCCAGATTCAAACAAGATCCAAATCTGGCTTGAATGGTCTGAATGTTGATTTCTTGGCTACCTCTGCAAGTTTAAGCAAAAATCCTGTACCACTTGAGCAATGTGCCAAGCACCTGCAAAAGGAATGCCAGTTCAATTGAGTTCTGATCAAGAAGTATCTGCCCAGTCTTGCCACTTTAATTTTGTACATGTTGAACAAGTTTTAACTTAATGGCAAAATAATAATGTTTCTTCTCTGGTCAGAGCACATTCCTGAGCAGGAAATAATTTGCGCACCTGTAGAACAGAAGTTCTCTATATAATAAACTGTATGAAACTGGGTGTATCCTACTGGAAACTTCTAATTTCTAGCCTACTAGGAGAGCAATGTAGAAACTCTGCTTATCGGATGAATATAGAGTGTACTCTAAGATAGTAGATGAGATTATATACCTTGTAAAGACAGGAAAGAGTAATATGAAAATATGCCTTCAGGTTATGCCTGTATGTGTTGATCTGAACTGTTCAACAATAATGGTCTGGTTTAGCAATTTTAAGACATGCTTTAAACGGCGGGAATAAACCCCTAGTAAGTGCTTTAATTTTATATTTAAAATAGAGTCAATTAAATTAACTAATCTGTAACTATATCTAACAGATCTTTACATTGTCTAATCCAGTAGCTGTACTGTTGTTTATTTATATAATTTTGTTATTTTTGGACTTAAAGCATATTACCATGTCCTTGAACTTTACTTTACAACATCACCTAAAGATTACCTATCCTATTGAATGCATAGTTACATTTGATCAATATTATATTCTTTGCTCTCTGCATAAAGCCAAATTTTGCAAAGTTTTTTAATTTTGATTTATATGGATTTTTTATTTCATTTATACTGTTTGGTATTTTTCAAGGTGTTCTTAATAAAGGGAGCTGCCTATGTGCATGATTCCCTTTTCAAGAGAATTGAGAAAAAAAATAGAGAAAAACACTAGAGCATCTGGAGAGCATGCTTAAACTCTTTGATCAATGGAAATTCTGGAGAAAAATAAGTGTTCATCATTTTCTCTTGCAAGGAAAAAATTCTGTTAGACAGATGTTCACACAGCTTTTGAACATCTCAGTTATACAGGTGGACACTGAAGGTTTTTGTGCCCTGTTGAAATGGTAACTGTGACCTTGTAGACTGTCCTTCCCAAGACAAATGGTGATGCACACAAGCCCTGAAGCTTCACTTTGCTTAAAGCACACCCACAACAGGACAACTACTGCAGAATAACACATATGTCTGGAAAGAAACAAATGTTGAGGTAGCATTTCTGTTTTCTTTCCATGAATTAATATGAACATCACATTTATATTATATACAGGACCCGTACTGCATTTGTCCCAGCTGGCACAGCACTACTGTAAGCTGTAACACTGGTGAGCAGGCAATACAGAAATTTTATACTCATTACCTGTTGCTTGTGGCAACAGAAATGTGCATCTAACCTTTTCAGTCCCCTCATCCTGATGCTGCTGTGTTTGAGACCTTTCCCTTTCCATTAGGTCAGAGCAACTCAACAGTTTTCTAGTTCAGGAAAAATATATGTTGTCACAAAAAAAAAGAAATTGCAGACAAATTAGTTGCAATACTTTGCTAATTATACTCCTGAAAATGTAAGAATATGAGCAAAAATTGAATGAAGGCTTCATTCCATGTACTGGATGTGATGTGCTCAGTGATCCAGAGCAGATCCACTGAAGTCAATGGAATTTTAGTACCAAAAACCAAAAATAAGGCACTTTTTCCCCCCCCCAATCCATAACACAATATTTTTTGCCATGGAAAGAAAGAAGGAAAATTGGGTTCACTTTTCACATAAAATAGAAAGAACTTGCTGTATGCATGGGGAAAGAATAGAGGGCCAAATCAGACTAACTTGCACAAAACTAAAACTGAGAATGAATCAACATAGACACTCCAGCTCTGTTCCTAACACATTGCCTGAGATATCCATTCACTATGGGGACATTTTGCCATTTGACAATCTCATCCACCATTTGGTGTCCGGATATTTCTGCTGTGTTCACTTAGATTTTTTTATCCTTTTCTAGTCTAACTACATTTGTTATTCAGTATGGCACTCCTAGTATTATTTGAGATACGGAATTTGACAGATGAAAGAGACCCGTTGCAGGTTATCTGGTCAAATATTTCAAAATTTCAACCTTGCAGACTAACACTGTACATTTTTCTGGATGAAAGCTGGATAGCATATTTTTACTAAAGGAGGAAGGCTCCTCCATTTCAGTGGTATCAGCAATGACTTTTGGAACTGTCATTGTTTATTCATAATGCAGTCACAATAGGGCTTGTTTTTTGTAATACTCCATGTGGTTTATTAATGAAATTAACTTGGTAACTGTTACTCTTCTCAAAAAAAATTATAGCATACAGATGTACAAACCCACATTCATGTGTTGTTTTATTGGTGCATTACAACATAACATTTCCTTCACATTGAGAAAGCATGAGATTAAAATACATTGATCCACAAAAATGCCTTCCCCACACTGACTTTGCACTGGTAATTACAGCACCTACAGATCCCTCCACAAGTTTCGTTTCATTAAGTTCTTCATAATTTTAATTACATTTTAATCAAAGCTTTTACATTGTCCATTTCATGACTTTCAATTTAATTAATCCCATTAAAATATGTTATTCTTTACTGCTTTGTAAAGTTCACCAAATACTCTTGCAATGTAAGTTTTCACGCTGCATTACACTCCATATTCCAATCTTTTAACAGCCACTGCCTTTTGAGGGCTGTATAAGCTTTCCCCATCCCAAAGAAGAAAGCTGTTTGTATCAAAAGCCATTAAAATACTGGGAATGTGTACAGCACAGTTAGGAGGCCCCGGTCATTTCTGAGAATAAGCCAGATCTATTTAAAAACATGCAAAATGCTCTACGCATCCGTATTAAACTTCTAATTTTAAGATTTTTTTTTAACATTTGCATATAACCTGGAAGACTAGGGTTCCTGCTGAAAGAAAAAAGCTAATGGTTAAGCCCGATACAGTGTAAAGACATGATACCCTTACTCTAAGGCTTTCATTAATCCTCCCGTATGAAGTAATAGAAAATGATATTCCTGTTACAGAATTATGTAGGATGGTTTAAAAACTTCATAGAAAGATTAAACCTTCACTAAACGGCGTGGATTTCTAGAATAAGACCTTGATCACACTAGAGGAGTGTTCTGTCAAATCCAGTTCAAATGCAACGCCAGAATAATTTTGCTTCGCTGATGCTAGTTTTGCAAACTAGCATACATACACCAGCAAAACCACAGTTATGTTTGGGTAACTGTCTCTATGCTATAGCTTAGAATACTGTAACTGTCAGCAAAAAATCCTGCCTCTAACTGAAACAGTCAAACTGGTATCAGTTTTACAAGTAGATCAGGCTGGAATTCTATAGAACTCTCCTGGGTTCATGCCTATTACATTCTTTTCCCTAATGTAATTTCCTATTTATTGTTATTTCCAAATAGCATATAAGTTTATACATAGTAAGGTTGCATCCTCTTGTACACAAATATTACATATATTTTTAAAGGGATTCTAATTTACCTTCTTTTATAAAAATTCAAGTGTTGCCAATCAGGAAGTAGCTCTTCTCCAAAAATCTACAAAGCTTACCTTTGGGAAAAGTAAATGACAAGCCTTACATAAAGACGCTGAGCTCTCTGAATCACAAAATGCCTACAAGGCCAATACATATTCCAACAGGAACACATAAATTATAAATATGACAGCAGTCTCCTCCAGTCTAAAGCACCATAATAATGGTCGTTGATCAATGCTACCTTGAACGCTTTAACCAGCAGCTCCGGACAAGAAATGTTCAACTGCCAAGATTTGGTCTGGAACATTTGCCTGCATTTTCACAGGATATCTAAGAAAAAAAAAAATCTGACATTCTGCCATCCAAAGGTACACCATTTCACAGGAATGTGATGTATACTGCATAGTGCATACGTATACAGTTTGCAATCTTCTCCATACCAACAGTGTTTGGATTCAGGTGAGTTTCAGTTCAGGTACCAAGCCAACCGTTGCAAACATCATGCTCAAATACATGATGAGCTGAAAATGTGGAATGAGTCTAGTGGGAAACTGTCACCAGCATTCCTCTGGATATGTTACAGTGCTGGAGACCACCACAAGCATTCATGGTTGTGCACCCAAAGTCACAAATGAAAAATCTTTGCATTTCTTTAGATCACCAATGCTGCAGTGAGTCACTACACAAGAATGAACATGGCACACTGAGTTTCACACAAAACATTGTGTTTATCCCCAAAGTTTTAGGATTTTTTAAAAATTTGTTTTAAATATTTCAGCTTGTTGACTGTCACGTGTCTTCCTGTCCTTCATTTTCTTTTGATGGTAATTACTGCCAGAAATCTCAAAAAATTGCTAGTGACGTAATACCAAGTTTCTAATCCATCCTATGAACATATATGTTTTTGTAAACTGATACTCTTAACAGTGTGGAATTTCTCGAATGTTGGAATCATCCTGTGGAACTACTAATGCACGAGGCTTGGCTCTTACAAACACAACCATTCACACATTTCAGCTGCTTGATCATTAGTAGCTCAGAATGACCTTATTAAAACTGTATAACTAATACAAAGTTCTACCAGCATGTGGAGATTTTTTTAATGCTAGTAGGCAACAAGATAAACATAAGGATGACACCCAAACTTATCAAATTATATAAAGAAATGGCTGTCCACAGCAGATGCTGAACATCTGATGAAAAGTGCTGGGTGTACTCACCACCCATCAAAATCAATAAGAGCTGAAGAAGACCAAAACTTTCTAGGAGATACTCAGTATTTCAGAAAATCTGTTTCCAGATCTACTATATCTTCAACCACATCTTCTTAAAATTACTCTCTTAACCATTCACCACGTGGCATTGTTTTTATTAACATTCTTTCCCCTTCCCTCAAGTCGTTTCTTTGTTTGCAGTAGACTGAAAACAGATAACTCAGCAAGTTAACATGAACTGAAAATTTAACTTTAAAAGTATGATGATATTACGGCATTAAAAATAAAACATTTAATGTCTCTTTAAAAAAGGAAACAAACTGAAGAAAAAAACATGTACAGTAAGAAACACCGTGTTAAGAGACCAGTTTGGAGAAAATGTGAGAAGGCTAAAAGTTCATTCTGCACATTTCTTCAAGTCATACGGGACCTTCAGTTATTCCCTCTAGAGGCAGGCCAGTAGCATTATCTGCTGTAGGTCTCTCTTCTTTCTTCACAGACTTCTGATCTAGCATGCTGACATATGATTTATGACACGCGGTATTACCCAAAGGAGGGTAGTGTTGTCTGTAGCAAATATAAGCAAAAATGAGGCCAATGATCCCTCCAACGAAAGCATCTAGATAAGAAAAGCAAGAAAACCAAAAGCACATTACCATGGAAAGGTCAGCCAGTTGTGACAACTGTAAATAAGACATTTGTTTGACCTGGAACTGTTTAACACAGAAAATAGGAATTTCAAACTTTCATAAAGAATTTGGAACCAAATATCACAATCACATAGGACACATAAAAATCAGTATTTTGTTGGGGACATCTCCAACATTTTGAATACTGAAAATATGGTCGTTGTCTGTGTTCCAGGAGATGAACAAGCAAAACAGAACAGCCTCCATGGGGCATTAAACAAACATGATATTCCAGCTCATCACTGACCAACATTTCTGGGTGGGCAACCCACCCGTCTTCTTCCAGTTTGCCACAATTCACCAGGTTGTGTATTTATGAACAATACAGCTGAACTATGCTGTTACTCCCGCTGACAGGTACGCCTCCAACTACTGCACTGACTACAGTCTGCTCTTTGTCTCTGCCCAAGTATCCCCAGGAAAGATGGCACCTAAAGTGCCAGATCTACTCTTGACTGTTTTGTATCCCAGAAGGCATTCTCCAATGCAGACAGGGAGCAGGCAGGGTATAAGATGGAAAATTACTTCCTTCAGGCGGTGGGCCACTGTGGCTAGAACAATTAATTTCACTTGCAGCTCCTGAGCGGCCCCTGAGAAAGACAGCTGTCAAGAACAATTTCAAGCTAAGTGAATTCTTCCTAAAAGCACCTGAAAGGTCAAAGACTAAGCGTGCCTGTTAACTGATTTAAGACCTTTTGAATATCTTTCTCTGATGCTCTATACTATCCCATACTCCTACCAGAAAATAAGGCCATTGTATGAGATATTTGCAGCCTTCACACTCGGGCAATTTTAAGTTTTCCATGGGAACCACACAGCACCTGAAGGGTAAGAGGATCTGTTCTGTTGTCACATTCTCTCTGTCTCTTACTAATACACTTGTCTGATCTTGTATTTAATTTTCAAGCAACCAGAGAAAAATTTCACTGAAAATACACGCTGACTTTGAAAGCCTCAGACTTGAACACAATCAATAATGGAAGCAAGGCAAAAGGCACTGGTTGGAATATGACTTGATACCATGTTTTATTTTAACAAGACTTACTAAGCACCATATCATCTGTGTACACCTGTGTTTCCGTATTTTACTTTCAGCTACAAAGAAACCACAGTGTAATAAAAATGGTGAATCATGGAGTTTACTGACAAAGGGTAAATCAATACAAATTATTTTTGCCTAAAATACTTAAACACTGATTAAATGTCCTATTTTGTCAGTCCAGTATACATTAGAACAATGGGCATGGGGCTCAATTTTCAATTCTATTTATTGTGTAAAGATTAATTTTCTAGAAACGTGTTGGTTGCAGCTCTCAGATTGCCCTCCTTTAGCTGTGATTGATGGAATACTGTTCCATCTGCTTTTTTATTTTGCTTAACAATGAAGTCAAGTCTATTATTACTTTTTTTAACTGTGGAGAACCACCATATTTCTGTCAGTCCTCTATAGGTTCCCCAATATTTCAAGACTTGCTGAAAACTTGTCTAGATAATTCCTTTCAAAACACTTCAATGCAAATTATGCAACTCTGGGCCCCATTTTGGGCACTACAGTAATGCAAATTCACTGCATGATTTATGATAAAGATTTCCAACTTACTGGTCTTGACTGGGTATAATGAGCAAACACACAGGCAGCTATTTTGACACCTGTTTTTGGAGAAAATTCCGTGTTTTGTTTGAGCTCACAGTAGCCACAGCCTCCTTTTTTTTCTTTCTTTTTTTTTTTTTCCTTTGCCCATATTCTTTCAGACTATTTATTTTTTTAATCAAAAATTTCCACTTATTTCATTAGTAAATTAACATTTTCAGAGTTATAAGCCTATACAGAGATCTAGGGACTTAAAAGCAGTCAATACATTCAGGATTCATAATGAAATATCCTAATACTCACCAGTACCAACACTAAAATCTTGAATGCCACATTCTCCAGCCAAACTGAAGTGAGCTCATAAAGCAATCATAATATTAACATTCCGAGACCAGTCAATGGCCTTTTAATGTAAGGAGACTCCACTCCATCTTTCACCTATAGTATGCCAAGTCTTGGACGTTATATTGATGGTCCTTGTTCATCCCCCACAGCATAGTTAAGGCTCCATCACAAAGCCACCATAAGTAATTTAAGACAATTAGTTGACTCTGCTGAGCATAAAAGACGAGGCCTGAGCTTTTGTGCTGTACATCACAGAGTGAACTAGTCTCTCTCTTGAGAATGCAGTTCGTACAGGTAAGCAAAGTCACCTGCAGGATAACGTCTGCCAGCACTGATCCTAGCTTGGGAAGAGCTGTGTTCAGCTCCGTCTCCTTAAACTTCAAAGGCAAAAATACGAGCAGCTATGATGGACACAGTCACATCCCCTTGGGTGTAGTTTTCTTCTGTCTTAAATAAAATACATCGCAATAGTTTGCCTCACAGCTCATGTTTCAGTAAATAAGTAACCCTTACACTTGGCAAGAGATTGTGCACACTGTAAACATGTGCTGAAAACTTTAGAGTACACCTATACGCTCCCATTCCCTTTCATTCACACTCTTCTGTCTCTCTTTAACAGAGAGCTCAAAACAGCCAAGTGCCGCACACTGAGCACGAGAATCATAACTACCGGCTGTCCTGCGTGCCAGCCTGGCAAGGCACACACCTCACGTTCAGCAGCTTTGTGCTGGAGGCTCTGTCCGACTCCGAGTGTCACTGAGCAGAAAAATGAGCCCTGTAACAAGACAAGGCATCTGCAGGAAACCAGGAGACTCCTTAAAGAACACGTCAAGGCTAATGGTTAGTGATTAAGCAGCTATGGGAGAACAGGATGCTGCATGAACACAGAAAACAGGGCAAGAAAAAGCCAGGATGAGTCCTGCTCTGGTATGCTGACTGCTGTGCAAGACACGAAAGTGCTCAGTGGGATGGAAATATGCTGTACTTCAGTGAAACTGTGTAGAGGAACAAACAGAATGATATGTCTGTGTTGAGGTTGCATGGACAAGTTTTGGTAGCAGGGGAGCAGAGATCCACCTGCAGCCTGGGGAGGACCCCATGCTGGAGCAGGGGGATGCCCAAAGGAGGCTATGACCCCATGGGAAGCCCATGCTGGAGCAGGCTCCTGGCAGAAGCTGTGGCCCTTTGCAGAGAGGAGCCCAGGCTGGAGCAGGTTTGCTGTCAGGACTTGTGACCCTGCAGGGGATCCATGCTGGAGCAGTCTGTGCCTGAAGGACTGCACCCTGTGGAAGGATCCACGCTGGAGCCATTAGTGAAGAAATGCAGCCCGTGGGAAGGACTCACGTTGTATATAAATATGATAATATACACAGTGAATATAAAAATTTATAACTTTCTATATAGAAAATACAGAATATAGGGACCCCTGCAGTATTTTCAGACATTGAGACCCTCAGCATCAGTCCAGGAGCAAGGAAAATCTATAGGATGCTATCATGGTTTAACTCATTTGATTTAATTAAAAAAAATCAAATAAATACAAGGTTAAGAAAAAAAAGTAGAAAAAAGGTATCTCCATGGCTCACCTTGCCAGTGATGTTTGTAATCACACATACGTGACAGGGCAATCATCATGGCACAGTACAGTGGGAGAATTGCTGCACAGAGCCGCCAGCTCTTCCCCCGGCCATTTTCCGTGAAGCAGTGTAACTTTCCAGCTAAGTAGAAGGTGGTAAAGCCAAGGCCTGAAAATGCAACTGATAAAGAAAAACACATAATTACAGTATTTTGTCATTAACACTGTACGATCCTACCCTTTAATATCTGACAGCAGGATCCTTCTACTACAGAGATGTCTTGGACTTTGTAGGGTGATTGTAGGAACCACGGTAAGTTCAGAAGACCCATCTGCCAGAAACTGAGGAATTTTCATAATTTGAATGGTGATTCCTATGTAACCATATAAATGATAATGTTATAACTTAGTATTTTAAGGGGATGTAGCAAATACCCTAGCTAGACAGTTTTCTTTAGTTTTTTGGTTTGCTTTTTTTCTGTTGTGTTTGTTTTTCGTTTTGTTGTTGTTGTTGTTGGTTTTACTTTTTTTTAATCAGGCAATCATGATTTTATAAACTTTAAAAAAAACACAGTTCATTGGGGGCTGAATGGGAAGAGGTAGTCTCCCACAAGATCCACGACATATGTATGTTCTGCACAGCAGTGTTATCTATGTAGCAATGCAAGCAACTAGGCAAGTGAACACTGCAAAGCAAATCATCTTCCTTCTCATAGATACTCAGATTTCACATAATCTGATGTGTCTGCAAATACTGTCGTACCTCTGGTGTTTCATCTATCCCATCACAATTGAGTTTTTTTTCCTTCAGCAACTTGCCTTTTTCCTCTGGGGGAGACACCGGCTGTGGAAAGAATCCCTGATTTTCTTTGCACATTAAATTAAACATTAGGCACATTTTTAACTTGAGTCACAAAAGCTTTCACGCTTAACCTTCAGCACATCTTTCCTGATTTTAATCCTACACTAAAAAAAGCGAAGGTTCAAAGCAGAAAATTATTCAGTCAGTTTGTACTGCAATTGAATTACATTTAAATTAGATTTTTAGGTTCCGTTAACCTGTTTCTATAGAACATGCATAACTGGCAGTGATAGCAGAACTTAGGCAGCAAGTTTCTGCCCTGAACTTACTTCTTCTTGCAGCTGTTTACTTTCCAGAAGGATACTGGATGGATTTTTTTTTTAATATGCATTCTTATTTTAAAAAAATAAATGAACTTTTTTTTTTTTCTAGAGGAAAATCAGCACTGTGGCTGAACAGGTAGCTCTGTGAAACACATCTTTGATTTTCTATTTTCTCCACAAATGTCATACTCAGTTTTGCTCCTGACTGCAGAGAGATCAAAACAGAACATAAGCACACAAGCTGTAGATAGCAAAATTATAAATATTTATCCAAGCATTTGAAATCCTTTTTCTGACAACCTTTATACTTCTTATCTTTGTGATATCTAAGCAGCTCTATAAGAGTTAACAGGTCACATTCATAATACATAATTCTGTTCTGATTCTGCTATCAGAGCATTTAATGGTAAAATCACCATCAGTGCTGGGTCAGACATGCATCTTTTTTCTCATCTTCTGTTCTGTCTTTTCAAATGCCCTTCTCCTCATGTTCCCAGACGCTAGATGGAATTTGTGTTCCACTGATAAATCTATGGGATGGTCAATTTTTGCCAACAGTACAATGGAGTGGTTTCATAAGTTTATACTACACAGCTGTTTGAATGCAATTACTGAAGATTTGCATTTCATCTTCAAACACACAAATGAATCACTTTAGACTGGTTGTGGCGGAGCAAGACAGAATGCTGATTAGTCATCAAACAGCTATACCAAATATACCACTTCCTAGAAGCTTTTTCAACCAGTGCCAATTCCATACTTGTCAGAAGGCAGTGGGAGGCAAACTATAAATATAACAAACAATCCTGAATAAATAAAAGATTTATTGCAGACTGAGCTACCTTCTTGTGCACACACCTTTGAGAGTCATATAAACTTGCTCTGCCTTTCAGGCTACCTATCAGACAATAATTTATTTCTTCTGACATTTCTACATCACGACATTCTTGAACTATATGTATTTTCTTAAGAGTAGCACATCTTACACAGAAACAGGCTGCGAGATGCATAGTCAGAACACCAGGCTATAGTCACCATGGAAAAAAAAATATCTATGATCCTGACAACATACCTCAGAAAACTGGAATACCCCCCCCTCCTTTTCAAACATCCTCTCCAACTCTTAGTACCCAGTGTAGACTGACACACTTAAACCAATAAATAAACATTTATTCTTCTTTCCAGTGTAGACTTTCTCTTGTGCCTCTCACATTTGCTGGATTAGCCACTGGCATATGAGAGAAGACAATACTGCTCTCTTTTGTGCTCTTCCTGTTGCACTAGATAATTTTGGTGGCATTGTCTTCTGTATCAAAGATCTGCAGCTCTTTATAGGGGTTTTGAGTTTTTTTGAATGGCTAATAACACACATTTGTATCTGTGTGAGCAGACACAGGGCTGTCCATTCCGCAGACCTTTGGAACTAGAACCATGTATAAACTTACCTGAGACTGCAAGGGCAGGACTCTTCTGCATCACTCCATCTGCCAGCTGAGTAAACGGAGTGAACAAAACTAAATCCATCTTGGATATTCAATATCAAGTGTAATCCAGGAATGGATACTTTCAAATGCTTCCCCTCAAAAATTAGTTTTTATTTTCGTATTTCCATTTGCCATCTCAGGTTATTATTTTTTAGGTCTTTAAAAGAAGACGAACCAAAATCTGAAGACAGTTTTTCCAGGCAGAAGTATCAAGTGCTTTGTGGCTTCATTTTTAGTGCCTAGCAACTGAGAGGGCTTAAAGAAACATTGCCCAAACTAGAGAGTGGGTGTTCAGTTCACACAGACTCGCATTCAGGATTACCAGCATTTGCCAGGGAATTTTACTAGAAATTGTCGGTGTGGTGGACAGCAGAAGATTTAGCTAAATGGGCTTCAGTGCAAACCTTGGGATATTTTTAAATAATTATTTCCCTTGAATTTGTTTTTTTCAGGATCTGCCACATTTCCAGAAGGCAGTGCTCATGAACGAATAACGAAGTTCAGCAGAATCTCTGCTTGCACTAGACACAAAGGCAGATTTTGCCTTAGATGGTTGATGTGTTCCTCTAAGCTGAAGGTCAGGAAGAAAAGAATCACAAACACTCCTCCAGGGAACTTATGCCTAATGTAAGATGGAAAAGTAATATAATGATGCTCTATCCTGTGGCTATGAAACTAATATTCCGCAGAGCAGCTCCACATTGCAATATTTTAAGACTGACTTCCCTTGCCCCGGAGCATGCACATCCAGAAAGAGCTGCTTGACCCCACAGCCCCAGTGTGTGCAGAGTCAGCAGCAAAGAACATGGAATTAACAGCTAAATGCTCTGGGATGTGGGAGTATCCATTGTAACAGTAACTATATATTCCAAGACAGCTCAATTGCTGTAGGCAAGTTCTCTGCTTGGTGGCTGTATACTGAAGATGTTGCCAGTCAATAACATTACGAAAAACAATTCACTCTTCAGGAAACCTGGGACTATAGGTGATACTCACACAGAAGAACTGGTCAATCAGTAGAACATATTTGAGCAAATTTCTTTCTGTACCAGCTAGTCAATACCTCCTTGTATCATAGAAAATGCAAACACGCCCATACACATCACGTGCGCTAATATATTACATACTGCCTAACATTGTGATAAAATTTATCATTCTGCATAATTGCAAAGAATCAGCAAAGGAATGTTCCTCATCTACACAAACACTCCTACTAAGCTGGTTTCTTCCTAGATCATAAGAAAGTAATACTCTGCTTATAGGAAGAAGGCAAGAGCAACATAAAATACTAAACAGCCCTCTTTGGAGATATTAGCAAAAACGAAAATAAGAAAATCAGTCTGTTAGTTTAAAACAATGTTAACTCAAGACAGATGTTGATGCAAATTCCAGATAGAGGTACTTAATTGATTTTAAATGTTGGAAGAGAAGAATTGATGCAATCACAGCAACAAGCACCTACTGAGGTATAAGCAAAAGGAAGTTATCTAAGTAAGTTTATTTACTGTTACAGCAATGACATGAGCAAAATAATTCACAGGGAAGAAGAAAACCTGGCACGCCTTCCGCCCAAAGATTTCATGTACTAAGCTCTCATCCTGCAATTGGATCAAAGGGGGCAGAACCTTGTCACCAGGGAAAACCTCAATGGGGATAACGGCATTCTGCAACGGTACCAGGTCCAAGCCTTGCAGAGCTGATGAATGAGCAACCAGTAGAGGACACAAAATGGAAGAGTCAACAAATCCCCAAAACTAAATAGGTTTTTAGAACTAAATGGATAGCTGTAGATTGTTGTATGAAGACAAGGAAGTGGTGCTTTGACTTTATATCCTAATGGTTTAATAATTCCCAACTTAAGAAAGTGCCTTTCACCTTTGTTGGGGTAGGTGGCGGGTGCTATTGGAAGGCACATTTTAAAACTATACCATAATGGTACTCGAAACATGTCAGAAAACAGCTTCCTCTTGGACGTTATCATTATTGGAATAAATAAAACTACGTTAGACTCAATTTTTCAGTTTGTTTCTATCACCTTCTTTAAAAAAAAGAAAAACTGTTCACAGAAGAAACGAAGACTATGATAGCACCTAGAGATACAGCAGACCCCATCCTGACACCTGATTCTCTCCAGAGAGGGGATCTAGGCAAGTTTAAAAACCTATCTGGAGGGACCAAACGGATTACAAAGTTGAAATGCACAAAGTGAGAAACTGTGACCAAGAATCTGATCTAAAGCACCCCAAATAAACTATTAATTAAAAATGTAATTGCTTTTGTGGGTGTTTTCTGGAAATTAAACTACCCCACGAGGATCTTCAGCTTCCCAAGTTTTAATGAATGCTTTGCTAAGCACACAATGCATGTCTTCTTCACACTAAGCAGTTTCTGAGCTGAAGAAAAAAATCCTCCATTTATTTGAGTGAAACAAATTATGAAACTGCAAAACAACCATTCACATAGCCTATGCAACAATCAGAGAGAATGATCCATCTCTTTGTCTGTAATGCTTCATGCTTGCGGTGATTACTGTGTATTTTCCAAATGCAAACACATACTATTCATCACTGGAATAGCACAGCAGCCTACTGCAATTTTAGACAGGGCTACTGGTGAATGTTTTCAGTTTCACACTGTTCAAAGACTGAAATATTTATCTTTCCTGAAGGAAAAAAGTATGATACCAAACAGCTGCATAAATTTTAATGCTGAAATTCAATACAAAGAGGATTTTATAATAGTACAATTCCCAGAGAATGTTTTGAACTTATTATCACAGGCGAAATATTTTTTTTTTCCAAGTGGGACAGTCAATCACCTTCCCTTTGGCTTAGCTTTATTAATTTCTTTTCACAAAGAAAAACGGTTCAACAGAAGCAACATGAAAAACACATCACAAAACACAAATGTATACAGGGACTTGGGAAACAAAAAGGAGATACTGGAGACAAAGACATGTTAGAGCAAAAATAGATCTATATTATCTGAAAAGCAAGTAACTAGAGTATTAGTCATTATGTTGCTTTTTGCAGGGCTGTCACAATGAATTCTCATGAACCTTTTTTGGTTTTTATCTGACATATTTTATTTTCTTACACCTTTCAAGGTACCTCATTACACCTGAAACATCTAAAGCATCTCACTGCTACCAAAAATTGAGAACGAAGTTCTGATTTGTTCAGTTAATTATGTCATTTACAAAAATTCCTAAGTGAATGTGTTCCATAGCCTGCTTTGCCATTTCTGTTGACAGAAACCTTGAACAAATCCCCTTTCTCTGAGAATACAGTAAAGACAAGCCCAAGAAGGGCTCAGATTCTGGAATTACTTTGAAGAGAAGAGGTCAGCACTCATGCACTAATCAAAGCAGCCTTAGCATTAATATGAGCAGCCTTAGCATTAATATGAGCTATGACTGTCTACAACTCAGCCCTAACCATACAACTGTATCAGACTGCAAAGACATCCTTCTCTGCAAGATACGTTCTTTTCTCTTTACTCACTGACAAGATCTCCATGCTTCTCAATTAAACTCAGTGAAATTAGGTCCAACTCATCAGATTTAAACCTAGGTCAGCATGAGATCAGGATGCAACTGGCCCTTGAACACACAGACATAGACACAATGGAGCTGCTCTACTGTGGTCCCTAGCGAATGCATTCTTCTCCTTACAGGCATCAGGAATACCAAGTGTTGAACGATTTTTCTGTGTTAGATCAAACGTGCATCCCTTTATGAAATAAAGTCCTGATACTATACCTCTAGTTTCTCAAGAAAAAAAATGTTAAAACTGAGATAAGAGTTGCCAGGTTAATTAAAGCAGGCTACTACCCTGTCAATCATCAATAACCAGAGGATAAATTTCTCTTTCTGCTAGACCTTAGCCTAAATACAGTATCTAGCCACAAGCTTTTGGTCATCAGTTCTCCAACTCTAATACAAGTTATTGTCACTGGGGGATTTATGAGGTATCCAACTACAAATAAATCCTGTCAAGAGCATTTTTTTCTTTCCAGTTCAACATTAGACTATCCCAAGTCCAACACACTGGATCAGGGTAACATCTTGCTCCCTGCTTTGTCATACACATGCCATATCCTTGATAATGGATCACATCCTGCTCAACTATTTGTCCTCCGATCCACCATGCCAAATATTTGCATCAGTCTTTGTGCATTTGATTTAAAATTTGTTTGAAGTGAATTTGTACAAGCATACAGATTAGCATATAAAATACAATTAAAAGACACCTTGAGAACCACCTTGATGGACAGAAATTTTTTCAATGGAGAATCAGAATTCTGTCAAACACAAGATGCAGCATGGTAGGCAGTGTCAAGGAATTTGCTGAATTATACCAGTTCTAGTACTGCCTGAAAATAATCCCCTAAATAATTCAAAAATAAACTAGGGAAACCCCAAGACTATGCACAGCTACATCAGTAAGGTAAGGTTTATATAGAAGATTTCTGCTTCTCTTTTCGTGCTGTGAGACCCAGTAGGAACACAAAAATATTTATTTCTGCTACACTGCAAAGTGCAAAGCAATGAAGCCTGATCCATCCACCATTCACAAGAGGAACTTACCACTGCGGGTTTTAGGTAAAGAAGAGTTTTAGGGGAAAAAAAGGCAAGGACTAAGAAGCCTTCTTCAACCACACTATAAATAGCAAACCGAACCAGGACATGAAAAGGAGAGCATCTGCACTCTCAGCTACATTATACCGTCAGTGAATTCAATGCTGGGCTCCAACCTTGTAAATACCTCTCTTAGAGAAATTTTTAAATAACTCTCCTGAGAGTTTCCAGGGACTGGAAAGTGAGTGTCTTCATTTCCAAATCAGTCTAAATTTTCTGAAGACAGCAAAAATAAAGTTGCTGTCCACTCTGGAGTTCACAGTAGAACTGGGATTAATCTCTTTCATCGTGCATTCAAAAGGAGAAAATATATCATATACCACCATTAAAAAAAAAAAAAGTGTTAAATACTACAGTGTAAAAGAAAATGCAGGGAACATGTTTGCTGTGCAGGATAAATAACAATAGGAACCACTGTTTCACACTGATAGGATATCATGTATTAAAAACCCACATTTTTTTAAATTCAGGAAAAAATAGAAAGTTTTTTGGAGGTATGCTGGAGATATATACATAATCTGAACCTCAAACAGACTAGCAGGATTTGATTTATTATCAGAGCTGGAAAACTAAACTTTAGAGAGCTCATCTTGTAAGCCCCTCATGAATTCAAGCAGCCTTTGTTACTGAGTACTGAGAGGTAAATGTGTCTGGGAAGAGGTAAAAGCATTAAAAACAGCCATTCCTGAGTACAGTTTGAATTAAGGAGTCACTAAACCCCACATGAGATTTTTTTTTTCCTTGTATATCTAAGCAATCCATTCCTTATTTCCCTGGCTGCTTCTTTAAGAGGATGAAATATTTCAGAGAGACACTGCTATACAGCTGCTAATTAAGAGATTTATCTTGAAAATAGGGGAGTAGGAGCAATTACTGCCAAAAACCTGTGGCTTGTAGCTCATCTGTTACTTAAAATGTTCACTTTCAACTGAAGGAAATATGATTATCCTCCATGAAATTGCTAGCTAAAGATAATTAACAGTTCAAATTTAGATACCCAACTATAATTACATGTACTGCAGTAATATTTTATAAAAAGTGTCACAGGATAGCAAACAATTCTATTGGATTACAATAATTTCTTCACTCTGAAGCATATAAATAATGTTAATTTTTCAAACAAATTAATGGCTTTTAAAACATAAAAATATTTTCATTTTTTACAACTGACTAATTTCAATAATTTTGGAAAAAGGGGAGGAGGAGCTAGCTGTCCTTCCTTTCTGAAGACATAACATTTTCCAGTCCCCTTTTTTCTTTCTTAGTGACACAGCAAGACACAGCACAAATACTATAGTCATTTAATTAGTGCTTTATCAAGCAAACCTGATGCAAGCATGAACTTGCATAATCAGCTTTGATCTCAACAGAGAAGGCAACTCCTCAGGGGTGATAAAACAGTAATGCACTATACAGTGAGAAACAACACTGAGTGAAAAAGTGTGGAGATAAAGAGAAAATAAAATATCAACCAGCAGCCAGTCAACAGCAAAGGTGCCACTTCTTTTAAGAACTGTTGTAGCAGTCCTTACCTGTCTAAGGTGACAACTCCCACCACAGAGATGCCTAGTCAGACTATCAGAGACTAGAGAAGGAAAAAAACCAAGAGATTTCTTTGTTCTTCCCCCAAAACCAAGGAGCGGACTGGACAGAAAATGAATTTAGGAGTAATGCTGAGAACACTTTCTGCCTAAATTAGCAGAGTTTAGCTAGGAGGAATGGGACACATGCACACAAATGCAGACACCGGTGTGTGAACCAGTTATCAAGCCTCTAACTGCTGGAGATAAACAGGCATTTCTAAGGTATACCATACAACATCTTTTGGTAACAGGATGAAGGCCAGACCCAAGAATAGGCACATGCAAATTGTACTCCTGCTCCTCATATTTAACTCCTACCCACTACCTGCCCTGCTGCAAGAGGCATTCTCTGGATACAGTGACACTCGTTTTCACTCAGACTCTAGCCTCCTTGCCATACTAAACAATACTAGAAAGTGATATACAGTTCCATTGCTTGATAACAGTTATCTTTTAACTCTTGCCTTTAGACTTGTTATTTACAGCAACTAGTAGTTCCATTTTTCAAGATAGGATCTTGCTGCTGTGTTCACCCACCCAAATTTACTGATTTCAAGGAAGTAATGCAGAGAAGACTAGACTAGAAGAGAATACTTTCAGTTGGAAGGGACCTACAATGGTCAGGCAGTTGGACCAGATGATCACTTCAGGGCTGACCAAAAGTTAAAACAAATTATTAAGGGCATTGTCCAAATGCCTCTTGAAAACTGACAGGCTTGGGGCATCAACCACCTCTCTAGGAAGCCTGGTCTGGTATTTGACTACCCTCTCAGTAAAGAAATTATTTCTAATGTCCAGTCTAAATCTTCTCTGGCACAGATTTGAACCATTCCCATACATCCCATCACTATCAGGGAGAAGAGACCAGCAAAGACAGGCTAATACAATGAAGAATAAATAGCTAATCATATGATAGAGAACTTCTTGCATCACTGAGCACCCCTCACCCGTTCAAATTACATTTAGTCCTGAGCGTCTGTGGAAATTCTATGATATCAAAAACATCTGGTCAACCATTCTGATTTCTATTGTCTGATTAACTCCCTCCGTAAAATAATCCAAAGATTTTTCCTTCCTCCCTTCTCCCCTGCAAGAGAATTTTTTTTAAAAAGATCTGCTATGCTATTATCCACTGACAGTTTCGTTCAGTGTAGGTATCCAACCTATATTGCCTTCCAACATAATAATTTTCTAAAAGTTTCTGGTTGTTTTAATAGAATGTGGGAACCCCAGACAGAGAGACTTCTAAAACTATTGTCTTCGTTCAGACTGAAACAAACAACAACTAAAAGTCTCAAGAGAAAGTCACCAGATAAATCAGTTGATTGCAACAAAACAGTATTAACTTTAAAAACATTTTGCATAAACTTTTTTGTGCAGGTTTTGTTAGTTAAAACACAGACTTCATTATATGCTAAGTCCTATTCAGAAAGGAGGGTGGGGGAATTATCTACTTACTTACCTACAGTAGCTGGTGCTTTCTACGAAGAACTAACAGTAATAGCAAAATCCAAATGAGGCCTTCTGCAGATGTTCTGTATTTTTCTCTTTCTGGCATAAATAATATGCTTGATTTCCTGCATTTATCTCATAGCTTTTATCTCAAGAGACTTTTAATATCCCCTTGTTTTCAAGAGACCTGAATTAATGTTTTCAGAAATCTTTATGACTGAGATTTCTGCAATCTGATAAATCAGTCAGCCACCTCTAAAGAAAGGTGTCTAGCATTTTAACTATAATTCAATCTCAAGGTTTTTATTGACTTATTTTTCTTTTGCTTACAGCAGAATTGTAGTCGATACTCTTGTTTTTATTGCAGCAATTCTAGACTGACTCAGGGTTATTTGCACTACAAGTACATGTCCTTATCTGAGTCAGCTCCATCACGCTTGCTGCTCAAAAGGTTTTTGAGCCAACTAGTATCACTTGAAGACTGATCACAACTAGTCCTCGTGGAATTGAAAACACACACCCCAACCCACGATGGCGACCGCCCTGTAGACAGATGTGAAGTCCTCATGGAAACAGAATGGTTGGTTTTACTTCCAAGTAGCTCTAGTCAAGGCAGAACGCTCTCACACATATTCTGGTTTATTCTTATCACGGGCTCAAAGACCACACTATGATGTGAAACCCAATGCTACAAGAGGGGAATGTTATAGCACTGATTTCAACAGCGTTCACCTGGTCAGAATGAAAATGCCACCACAGAAAGTCTTGCCCTTAGTCTCCACAGACATAGAAAATTACCCTATCAAGATTAAGAGCAATGACTGCTTCTAGCAGTCATTCCTGATTAACCTGATTGAAATGTTTCACAGCTGATGGGACAGGGGCCAAATTCACACACAAATACAAGCTTCTAGATCTCAAAACAGGAATTCTGACTATGAGTCTCTATTTTCCTCTTTGCAGAGGAGGATGAAGGGATATCCTTCATGAGACCAGGGTTTGACCTGAAATTAAAATTAGAAGAGAGGAAAAAAACAGATTTATGCAGCGAATATAATGAATATGCAACCAAGCCAAAAAGTTTTCCTTAGGCTATTTAGTGGCTCTCATACCCAGTGTGGCAGCCAAGCTTCTCTTACCTTCCACATGCTGCCTAAAACAGCCCACTGTTGAGCTGACCTACCTTAAACTCCACACTGAAGGATACATTACTAAGGAAGATGGCCAGAAAATGACGTGCCAGCCTCCTCTGCCTCAGTTGAGTTGATAGTCATCCATTTTGAAATTAGCCTTGACCTTTCTGACCTGCTTTGCTCCCGAGAAGAGCTGTCACTGCAGCTCACAGAGGAAAATTGATCTTTAGATCTCTAGTGTAGCTCAAAGTCCTTTTAACTGAAAAGGTCAGTCAAAAGAACTATGGTCTTAGCTCTACGTACAGCTGAAGTCTACAATACCACAACCAAGGCTTCTGCAGGCTGTGTAATGAAGCATATACCTTAATCTTAGTTTACTAATTTTACCTGAGAAGGTAAAGTTAGGCAAAAGAAAAAAGAGAGAATTTGACTGAAAGGTAATTAAGCTTCTGCCCTACACAGGTGACAGCAAATTGAACAGTCAAACAACCAAGAAACAGCAATAGCTGCTGGGAAAACTGGTGTATCCAAGCTAAACTGAGAGATTTAGTCACACTTCCAGCTCACTTCTTTAACTTTGGCTCTCCAGCACTGGAGGAAGAATGATGTTGACTCAGAGTCATTCATTCTATTCCTCATTAATTCAAGATGATTCCGTGTTTTCACTCCCTCTCCTCTGAAGTCTCACTCTACTCTTGAGTTACCTGCATGACCTGGTCTCTCGATTAGGGAAAGCAAAACCAAATAAGAAGCCCCACCCACCACCATCTCTTTGGTGTCCTATGTGAATTACCATTTCCAGTGGCCTGCAAGGCAGCAAATCACAGTCCTGAGATCAAGAAAGAAACAGGCTCTGATAGAGCTGGCTCTACTAGAGCTCTGAAACAGGCTCTAGTACAATTTCTGATTTTTCATGCAGTCCTCGGTGTTGCTAAATAACATGTTACCATGAAGAATCACATTACTTTCAGCTTTTCTTCAAGAAAGTCTGCTGAATTTTGCTAGATAGAGATGTGGGGGCTGACCTTGCTCACAAAGGAAGAAATGGTAATACAATGAAAAAAGTCAGATGACGTTCCTCTCTCCTTATTTGAAGATATGGCTGGGGGACCTCTGCAGAAGATTTTTTCTTGTATATTCTTAAGCTAGTTACAACAGATTGAGCAATTACTACTGTCATTCATAATGGAATTTGGCTACTTAAAGTAGGAAATTACTATTCAGGACTGGTCTGAATATGTAATCCCATTTATTATGCCAGCATAAAAGGGTAACCAATTACTTTTTTCCTGTTGTTGTTTATGCTTCCTTTCTGGAGACACTGTTCTTTCTCAAAAAAAGCACAGATGACCTCATATCCAGTACTTTTATAATGTGCATATCCTACAGAATCTACAATGTGCAACAAGTCCCACTGGCAATGTTTTCTTAAAGCTATTTTAAAGTGCACAGCAGGTATTAAGATACTAATTCCTTGGTCACTGCTCCCATTAACTCTGCTGATTACTTCTTTGATGTAGTAATGATGACTATTAATAGGTTAGAATTCTCCAGGCAGTTCAGTTCTGGCATTGATTCTGATCAGAGCAAGATTATGTGTTGTGTTGGAAATTGATGTTTACCTTGATCTGCAATGAGTTCATACTCACCCTGAATAATGAAACTGTGAAAAATCATCTTCATGATGCTACAACCTTGCAAATCTGACCACTGTGAATGTTAGTTACGTTAATAGTGACACATTACTACCCAGGTCTTATTTGTATAAAAAGTGTAAATTATTAAAAATATACAATGAAAGGAACTGTTTCTTTTAAAATCATTAATTCCTTATAAAAATTGAATCAACCAACACACAAAAATTGCGTGTACATATAATTTGCCACCTTGCCTATGAAGACTGTGAGGTATGCATATGCTATAGCTTGAAAGGCAGAGAAAATAATTTTCTTCTTCACTTCTAAAAGGACGTTTTTCTCTCAAATATGTCAAGACCCCTTCATCCATCAAGGAGGTAATTAAAAAACATATGACATAGCAGTAGCTGTTATTGTCCCTACAGCCAAATACTCTGATTACATGCTTCATTTTAGATTCTCTGATTTCTTCACCTGTATTCAACAGTAATCACTACAACCCTCTTTCAGCCAATATAATACAAAGAAGAAAAAAAAAAACCTGAACTACACACAAGAAATAAGAGCTCTTGTACAGCACTATGTCAACATTCACTCTGGAAGATGTAAAAATTAAACTGAGATGTTACCACAAAGTAATTTCTTCAAAGCTTGATTTTTCTGTGCAAAAAGGAACCTCTGTAACCAATAAAGATTTATATTAAAAAAAAAATCAATGGCACAATTTAGCCAAAAGTCAACTTTTCAAACTAATTCAATAACTAAACTGCAACTACAAAAATAAAATCACACAAGTATTTTATTTCTTCTACTGCTAGTACAGCACTTTTATACAGAAAATATTTTAATTGATTTTATTCCCATGAATCTATCCAACCCAACATGAAACTGTAGGTTAAATTATTTCTGCAGCCACTGTTATTCAAGAGATTTTATTTTTATCAAGTTTGTCTTTCAGTCAGTTGATGTGAAATTCATCAGCATCAACTTGGACTTTTCTGAGATCAATGGCCAACATGAATCTCCTAAATTTCACAACAGGGAAATGCAAAGTCCTGTTCTAGGAGAACTAAAGCCAGACTCATGAATCAAACTATAATCTGTTACAAACCAGACCAGCAAGTGATTACTCATTTAGTCATTAAAATTATGAGCTCTATCTGCCACTGACTACCAATACTAAGCAGTACAGGCTCCAAGGAGGTTAACAAGGAGGTTAAATTAAACTCTTACTAAGCTATTCTTTTTTTCTTCAGCACAAATGTTATGAAAACCGGTTTCATGCACCATCCTCAAATCTATGACAGAAAAACACAGCTTAAATAGTTCTGACCAATTCAGAATGAACACAGTTAAAATAGTCACTAAATAAAGCTGAGGCCAGAACTCTGGGAATTGCAATCTGCTTGCACAGAGTAAGAGCCTAAAGGGAGTTATATCATGATGAATTAATCACTTCATCTAAGAGAGCAAACAGGATTAAGAATTTGGCATTTAATTCACACAGGACTTTTGGTGTTTCTAAACAACATGTGTTCATCTAGTTCCACCCCCTGCCACGGGCAGGGACACCTCCCACTAGCCCAGGTTGCCCAAAGCCTCATCCAGCCTGGCCTTGAACCCCTCCAGGGATGAGGCATCCACAGCTTCCCTGGGCAACCTGGGCCACTGCCTCACCACCCGCACAATCAAGAATTTCTTCCTAATATCTCAACCAAATCTGCCCTCTTTCAGTTTAACTCCTTCTCCACCAGCAGAAATCTACCTGCAGTCCTGCTAAATGGTGCTTTAAAACAATTACCAGTCAGCATACAAATAGTCTAACCACATCCAGTAAAGTAGACAGGTGTTCATTCCTGGTTGAAGACTCCATCCTTTACTGCAAAACTATAGATTTTTACATAAAGATCCTTCAAAGGATCTTACATAAAATGTTTTTTTTAGGCAGCATCAACTGATCTACTTGTAGCTGACAGTCTCTTTTGTTAAATAAATCAGTAAAACTCTACTAGATGCTAAGACCAGCCTTTCAAAGATTTCAGACCTAAGGAATGGAAATCTGCTTCAGTTCATTTGCTCCACTTCTAAAACTGATAGATACTAAATGAAACCTGAAATCAATTTCCTTGCTTTGCATTACAGAGTGCCTTACAGGATTTTTCAGAAGAGTAGAGCATATATTGTGATAGCATCAATTTTACAGGGCACCTCTTTGTCTTAAAATACTTGTTCTTCATATCATACCCCACAAGTGACACTGACAGGAACCCCACAATTAAGCTTACCCTTACACAGGCAACTTACAACATGTACAATTACAATATGCACTGGTGATCGCTCTATATCATTTGCCAAGTAATGTATAAACGGGCTTTAAAAGAGAGTACCAGTGATACTCTGACAGCTCCTAAAGCATCATAGAATCATACAATGGTTTGGGTTGGAAGGGACCATAGGCACCATTGAGTTCCAACCCCCCTGCCATGGGCAGGGACACATTCCACTAGACCAGCTTACTCAAAAAACATTATCTTGGTTCTTGTATTAGCTGGCAGCCAGCTCTCTTTGCACCACTCCCCACAAATAGTGTAAGAACCAAGGGAGGCGGTAACTTATCACCTACTTTTGCTCGTTCCAGCACACCATGGATCCCTCCCTCTTTCTCCTCATCATTTCTAGTTCTACCACGTAATTTTTTCAGACATGATGAGATGTTTTCTAGTGTTTTTGATACATGGAGAGTCCCACAGTGCAGTTTCCCAAAGAATTATTAGCATGCTCAGCGAGAAAACCAAGCAAATGTGCTACCAATGATGTACATAAGTACAGAAGATGAAGTTAACATGACAGCACAAAAACAAATTATGCAGCAAATTATTGGAACACATAGTAAACTGTAATACTAAAGCATAGCTTAATAGAGGAGAATCATACTGACATGATGAATTCAAAGCAATTTTAAATGAGGCACCAAGTTCAGAAAAGAAATGTCCAATTAGGTGGCTCAAGATTAGATCAGAGACAGTGTTTATGCTAGAGTGAACACACAAACTGTATAATAACCAGCCTGATTGCAAGCTGCGGGAAAATCCTACTATGTAAGATGCTTAAAATTAACATAAGAAAATATTTTTCAATTTGTCAGGAATCATCTGTATATGGGAATGAACTGAAGTACTGTAAATGATACAAGAAGGCTTTTCCATCTTCAGTGTCTATGAATCTATGTGCGGACCTGAAAGATGAAGTCTGTTTCCAGACTGAATTCTGCAAGATTTCAGCATACACAGCTTCCAGACCAAACCTTCCAAAAACAGATAGAGGATAGCAGGTATTCCCAAACTCCATATGGGAACTCTGAATATTAAAAAAACAGCATAATACATGATAGAACTAGTTTATAGTGGTGACACTACCAGGACCATAAAGTGAAAAGAGAATTTGCCCCTTTAGTTCGCCCCCTGCTTACAGCCACCTGACTGGTCATATGTCAACATTACAGCCACCTCACTGGTTATATTCCGTTCTTCTCCTCTGTCTCTCTGTCACAACCACCAAATCCTCTAGCAGCCTAATCACAGTCTATCAGCTACAGATCTCCTGCAGTTCATTTGTTCCGCTTGTAAAACTGCTGGATTTGAACATGCATCCCTTGCTGCTTCAATTAACGGAGTAAAAACACGGGGGGGGGAGGGGAGGAGGAACCAAAGTCAGCATTAGCTGATAAAGCACTAGTGTGGTTCAAACAAGTTATCATTCCTTGTGAATGGAAGTACTAACCAACTGCGATGGGTAACTTGCTGTGCATCTTCCGTCCACTCCAGCATCCTTGTGATAGACACTGACCATGGATCTGGAAGACATTTACTATCTAACCAGAGACAGACAACAAATAAACTTAACTTTTTATATCTCCCAGTCCTGGAAAGTAATGGTTTAATCTCCTAATCCTGGAAAATACTCCCAAATGTTGGTTCCTTCAAACAAAGTATACTGTCAGTTCAACTGAAGGAGAGGCAAAATATGCCCCAATCCATCCAGAACATCCAGTATTTTCTTTGGTCCAGTAGAACATGCACTACGGGGTGAATTTCAATGGAGTCACTGAATGTCACGTTGTGCTTGTGTAGATTCTAAACTCAAGTTGCTGTTACAAAAAGTCATCACGAGAAGAAGTCGCCTAACTTCAACAGTCTTTCCAGAAAAGGACAGGAAAAGACAGAATTAGGAGACAGAAGCCTTGAATGACATATGCCAGCTCAAAGTACATTTTCAGCAGCCACTGCAGGTAGAGTTCTGCTCCTCATTCAGAGAAGGTAGTAACAACAACACTGTCTTCATGTTGGTCAACCTCCTCTTCTGATGTGGTACAAAATGCCTCAATTGTTTCAGGCAACTGTAGTTTGCATCTATCTGCAAGTCACTCTTTGGCTTTACAGAACAGTTTGTGCTCCATACATTTTTCTTATTTGTATTACATGTGCTCCTTGGCACAGGGAGATGAAAGATGTGGTAATTTAAGCCAAGAAAATAATTTGTGCTCTAATAAGGAGAACACAGTCTCCTTCAGGGCACAAGTTGACTCTCAAAGTGGAAGACAGGTAATTCACAACGTTTCCATTGAGTACACAAGGTCAGGTCAGGCCATTGCGGGTGTCAGTACTATCACTATTGTTTTACATCCCTGCACTATGTTCCTATAGCACAACATCCACAGCACCACAGACTTTCTTGTTAAAGGCCCCATTTTGCATGGGTGAGGTTTTAGATCCTGGTATAACAAAGCTTTTCATTGACAGCCCAAGGAATGCTCTAAGAAAAACTGTTCTGAAGTTGAAAATGGCTCTTTACTGAAGCATTTAACCTCTCTTTATGAGCTGCCTGGCAGCCTTTACTTGTGATTTATTTTCTTCATGTGTTCAGATGAAGTAGAAAATACCAAACTGTAGTGGGCTACTTGTAACTATCATTCTAAGAGAGGTACTAGAGTTTATGTCAACTCTCATCCTTCTCACATTTCTGCAGCCATGAAAACAGAAAAAAAAATCCACAGTCACAGAAACAAAACAGTTTTTGGGGGGCTGCTTCACAAGTTCCACAACAGAAAAAGGATAACAGAAATCTGAAGAATGGAACTCCTTTATCTATTAGCAATCTTATGCTGAAGGAGGCAAGAAAAAAATCTTGGACTGAGTTTATGGAAGGAAAGTTTGCAATTAACTAAATGTTAAGGAGGCAAGGACAGTTCTTTAATACTGAGATAAGAGAAGAATTTTTCACAGATAATGGGAGGTAGAGAAGGTATAGCTCATACATTACACAAACCAAATTACTAAAAATATGAAAGTATAGCAAAATTTCTGAATGTGAATTATTATATCCTCAACATCCTCATTGCTTCCTAGGTCCAGGAAGGTAGTACTAAGTTGCATTTCCCATAACATTTTTTGTTTTTTCACTCTTCAATCTAGTGGGGGATGAAATAACAGTGAGAAAAAAAATATATTTTCACAACTATAAACTATTCTTGATAAAATAATACTGCCAATCCTGGTTATGTAAACCATTTTGCTACAAAGAAGGAGGAGAGGTTAGCATTGTAAGATTATGAAATTAAATTGTTTCCTTTTGCATTATGAGACTAAAATATGTAAGGATTTTAAGGCTTCAAAACACAGTCTTGTCAGAGACTTAGATGTATGAGCCTTCAAACAGCTAAGTGCTTGAAGCAGATGCAGAATTGCCTCACTCTAGCATACACTTACCTACAGATAAAAATTAATGCTTATAAATCTTTTCATTCTTATCACATTGTAATAAAAGGCTTTGTAGTGGGAAATGTGGACAACTCAGTCACACGCTAATATTATATTGGTCAGTGATGGAGAAAGGTGTTCTCATCATTCTGCTCCAACTGAATTTTGGGCGAGCCGCAGTAAAGCAGCTCACTGCTCATAAAACCAGCACCAGTTAAAAGTAAAATCCCAGTATGCGTTCTGCGGCTGCCCTACTGACACAGGGACAAAGCTGTGTGACAAGCAGTCTTGGTAGGAGAACTAGAATGTGTGCCAGAGCTAAGTAGAGCATGCGACACATACCGTGTTTCTAGTCTGTGCAAAAACAAAAGTACATTGGGTGTCTTCTGCTACACACACTTTGCAGCCCTGGAGTAAACTGCTGCATTTTTGTAAAGGAAAGTGACCAACTATAACACTTGCTAAAGGCTAATCTGTAAATTTCAGTACATCAGTGTATACATGTACTTATTTTAGTGTATACATTTACTTATTTTAAGCCTGTTTTGTTGTTATATATTGAGAAAATAACCAAGAGGATTGCAATTATGTGTGACAACCAGATCTGAAGACAGACTACAAATAGCAATAAATACCATTTGTTGTAAATGGCATACAGTGTATTCTGCTCTTGTCTCTTTAATGTAATCAAAGCTTTTAAACAAAACTTGAGACAGCTAAGGGGGTTTATTGCTTATGACTATAAAGTTTGTAACATATCCACAAACATCTACTACTCCTTTATCTGTTTCAGGGACTCAAAAAAGAGAGCAACAACAGCTCAGAAATTAATTAATCTCATTATCCAACTCCTTTGCAATATATCATCCAGCACAATTAGACAATCTGAAATTATTACTTTAAAAAAAAATAGATCAGAAAAGCTAATTTCAGAGTTAGGAGTTACTGGTACTCAATTGGCAGCTCTTAGAAACAGAACAGCACAAGGCAACAAACAATACTGGCCAAAAAACCCAAAAAAAGCTCACAGTAATCAAGTTATTTTACAGATGAAGTTTTATTAGACGCCTGACATAAAACACTCTAGAAGTCAGCTCCTAAAGACAGAGAAAGGAACCTTTGTAAACATCTGACTTAATACAACTAATTAAATCAGACATGCAAGTTTTCATAAAGCCACCTAAACGTCTGGCAGGATACAGCCTTAGCCAGGAGTAATTCATCAAACCTTCAGCCCTAGACTGAGGACCACCTCAAAGCCAAATGGAGGAACAAGTGCCCATGCTGTCCTGGGAGCAGACAAGCAAGCATAGAAACCAGTTTACCTGTTTCCTTTCCACTTGCTCCTCTAAATAACATACTACTGATACTCCTGTTGCCCCATTACACGCTGCCTCTGTGCTGTCCTGCTGATGGGAAAGTCAGGACTCTCCACCTGTTCTCCTCTGCTTGCTTGAGCTGGAACAGAGCACCTTAGTAACGGATTTTTTTTTAAAGGAAATCTTAAAGACAAAAGCAGTTGAACTGTCTGTGACAAACTTTGGTTTAATAGATCTGGTATTTGAAAGATATTAACTAAATCTTGTTAAATCTATGCAGGCCAAGCATGGCCTATCACTCTGTATATTTCAATGGAATGTAACAAAATAAATATTTGTTTTATATAATGGTTGCATGCAGAGGTCTGCATGAGGGAACAGATATCCCCTCAGAATCACACTGTTTCCTTTAACCTTGGATTGCTGCAGTATAAAAGTTCAAGACCAGGCTGGATGGGGCTTTGAGCAACCTGGGCTAGCGGAGGGTGTCCCTGTCGATGGCAGGGGGTGGGACTCCTCGATGATCTTTAAGGACCCTTCCACCCCAATCCGTTCTGTGATTTGGTAATTCTATGAATAGTGCTTCACTCTACTGACAGTCCCGCTATGGCTCTCAGCAAAGTCAGGTGGTTCTCAAGACAACAAATTGTCACAGGCTCACAACTTTATTTCCAGAAGGAAATTTCTGGGAG